>PJQD01000030.1:0-26714 GCA_002922495.1 Rhodotorula taiwanensis
CCGCGCTGAGCTCGCCTCGCCTATCGCATCGCTGTCGGTCTCGCGTCACGAAGCCCTCGCCCGCCGCCACTCGCCGCCGGGCTGCGCGAAAGCCAAGCCCGATGAGCTCCGCCGACAATTGCTGAACCGCGCCGTCCGCCCCGCCTACGTCGCGCACAAGCGTGAACAGCGCATCACGAAAGCGACCGCTCGTATCGCCTCGACCACTGTCGACCGGCGAGACGGCTCGATGCCCGTTCCGAGCTCGACGGGGCGCCGTGTTTCCGCAGCTCTGCCTGCTCGGCAGCGCTCGCAGATCCCGATCGCCAGTGCTCGCCTCTCGGAGTCGGCCTCGCCTGCGTCTTCTGCGGCGACTGCGAACGACGGTCCGCCCCGACGAGCGAAGAAGAGCTACGGCGAGATCCAGCAGCGGCGGGCGCCGTGGCGCCTGTAGAAGCTGGGCTTTCTTGCGCTCGCATTCATAGGTACATAGACGATTGTTGTATGGAATAGAGCCTACCTTGTCAAACCTGGTCGTATGCGTGGCCGTCTCGTGATGTATGTGTGTCCGAGCGCGACGGCCAGGAGAGAATGGCTACGTGCAGACTGGGAGATTTCTAGTCGCGAGCTTGTGCTACATCCGGCCTTAGTTGTGTGCAAAGGGGCTCGCCATGCAGCGTGCACAGGGGTACTTGTACAGGCATTTCTCGAGCGACCTGCTATGCTGTTCACAAGGCGCACGTGCGTGGAAGACGGATCCGGTGATCGTTCTTGCATCGATGACGGCATTCTTGAATTCTGCTCCCGCTTAAGCGCTACAGACTAGAGTCGGACCTCGTAGACCGTGTGCGGTATGCTATCATTGCGGCAAAGAGTCGTGCGACTACCGCGATCAGCTCCACCGGCTGCAGTCGGATGGCTCACTTTGTCCCGCCGATCCGCTTCGACCGCACCATCGCCGCCTCCAGAGACAGGCGTACAGGTCGCAGACCCGCTCTTACTCTACTTCAGTCTCGGTGAGCCGCGGTCAGGCCTCGACAGTGGAGACGGAGTGCAAGAGGGCCAAGACGAGACGGACTCGGTCCGAGACCCCCACTTGGACCCCGTGCTGACCTTGCTTACACCTCACAGTCGCGCAGGGCAAGATCAAAAAGGATGAAGAGCAACTCCGGGCACTCGTGCAGGTGAGCGAATCCCTGAGGAGTCGGAAGAACCGCCACAGTTGACTGGAAATCACGCACGCCTTGCTCGGCTAGATTCGCAAACTGCACGCCGACTTGCTCGACTACCAGCCGCCGGTCCAGCTCGTCACCTTACTCGACTCTATTCGCGCCCTGCCGTCGAAGCATAACTCGCAAGCCGTCGTCAAAAGCGGTCTCCCTGCCTGGCCTTTCCGTCGGTCCGCCTTGTCCACGCTCGGAGAGGGCCTCTCTGATGCGGAAGAGCAGGAACGGCAGCACCTGTTGGCTCTCAGCGACAAGGAAAAGACCACGCAACTCGTCAAGGCGCTCAAGGCGCACGAAGGGCTCGAAGACCTCGATACCCCGAGGGGTTTCCTCTTGACGGGACCGCCCGGGACCGGCAAGAGTCTCCTCATGGACCTCTTCTTCCAATCGCTACCCGTCGCGAGCAAGACGCGTCATCACTACCACGCCTTCCTGCTGTGGATCTACCAGGGCGTTCACCGCGCGCTGGAGAAACAGCGACTCGAGAATGAGGCGGAGGAAAAGGCGATGAACGAGCTGTACCAGAGTAACGGGAAGAAGGGCTACCCGTGGAGTAGACGAGAGGAGATGAAGGCGCGCGCCATCAGTCAGGGATGGTGGGTCGCCATCTCACCTGCTCGCGCTTGCTCCGAGCAGCATCTGCTGACCCGTCTTTCCCCGCAGGCAGTCGGTCTTTGCAGGCAAGCCCGACCCCGGAGCAGCTCTGCGATCGATCACGAAGGAATCTGACGAGCAGGCATTACACAGGCGGCCGTTCGGCACACGATCCCGCTTTGAATACGCGCGAATTCGTCCTCGCGCAGGTCGCGCTCGACTTGATCAAGACGCAAGGCTGGCTCCTCGCGTTTGACGAAATTCAGCTTGTCGATATCGCCGGCGCTGGTCTCGTCAGTCGGGTTATGTCTTGGTACTGGCGACTCGGCGGCGTGGTAGTCGGGACGTCGAACCGTGTGCCTGAAGGTGCGCTTCGTATTGCTTGTCCCTCAAACCGCCGAGTCAAAGCTTTAGGACGTGAGCTCGGGCTTACCGTCCCCATCACAGATCTGTACAAGCAGGGCATTCAGCGTGCCACGCTCTCACCCTTCTTGACTGCGCTCGCTCACCGCTCACCGGTCATCGACCTAACTTCGCCCACCGACTACCGCCTCGTCGCTCGCTCAGAACACGGCCTCACAACCGAGACTGACGCCGCCGAGCCGGGCGACTTTGGATCCGTCGACGCGTGGAAACGGTGGGGCACGCGAGCCCGGGGTTGGTTCGTCAAGGGCGAGCAGGACGAGGCGTGGCAGGAAGCGATGCGGTGGGTCGTCGGAGATGTCAAGGGAGAACCGACGACGCTCAACGTGTACGGGCGCAAGGTCAAGGTCCCTTGGGCGGCAGGAGGCGTCGCAAGGTTCTCGTTTAAGGACCTGTGCGAGCAGCCCCTCGGACCGGCCGACTATATTTCCATAGGGAGCGCTTTCGTCAGTCGGCTGCCCGCGGCGAATTTCCGCCACCAATGCTGACTCGTGCATGGTCACCCGCAGCACACCATCATTCTTCAAGATGTGCCGATATTGCCGCTAAGCGCGAAGAATGAAGCTAGACGATTGATCACTTTGCTAGATGCGCTCTGTACGTATCTTGCCCTATCGAGAACTCGTCCGCTCGCTGACATCGCGCCGCTGGTAGACGAGTCAAAGACCCGCCTACTCGCTCGGGCGGAAGCGCCGATCGACTCGCTCTTCTTCCCCGATGCCGTCGCGGCTGCGACCCCGCCGGCGCCCGATGCTATCCTTGACGATCTCCCGACGTCCTTCAGCGAGGGCTCGGGCTCTCAAGCACCCGGATCTTCCGGGCCGGTGCACACCCTGGACGCCGACACGTACTCGTCACCGCTCAACACGGTCTTTTCGCGCGGCGGTCGGAACAACACTCGTTATGAAGCGCAAGATACCGCGGGCGAAGTGACCGACTCGCTCGTCGAAGAGATGCTCGGTGACGTTCAGCAGGACCTCGAGGCGCCTTACCGACCCAATATCTCGAGCTACGACCAGAGTGCCGGAGTGCAGGCATACGAGCGCGATCAGGCACGGGCGGTCGAGCGCAAAGAGCAGGAAGAACAGCTTGTGCGCCAGCTCAGGGCGCGACGGGAGCAAGCAGCGCGAGCGCCCGTGCACCCGAGCGCGGCAACGCCGAGCTTCCAAAGCTTGGCAATCTTTACTGGTGCGCGCTGAAGCCTTGCCCCCTCAAGAGGAGCTGAAGACTAACGCGAAATGTCTCAGGCGAGGAGGAGCGTTTCGCATTCAAGCGGGCGGTCTCGCGCGTGCACGAAATGTCGTCGACCGAATACCTCGTCACGGCCCACCACTCGCCCTTGCCGTCCAGCATTCGCACTTGGGAGCAGACCTTGGCCGACAGTCTGGCATCAAATTCGGCTGAAGCTGCGGCATCCACTCCGACGACGCATCAGATGGGCGACAAGACGCCTCTCTCTTCATCTGACCTACTGTCCGGCGTCCTCGACCCGGCTGACTTGCGAGCGAAATGGCCGGAAGGCATGCCCGCCGGCGAGCGAGAGGTGGATGTTCGGCCTCCGAGTCAGAAGCCTGTCTTGAAGGAGGAGCACGTGTGGGGTGTGCGGGACGACTGGGGAAAGAAAGCCGGGCGATGGGGTCAGGGAGCGAAGGCTTTCGAAGGCACGGACAAGTAGCTGCAGTCAACGGTATGTTGCTTCAGCTACGGAACAAGCTCGTACTTGGTTCAAAAGGGGAGAGCGTCGGCACTGTCGCAGCAGCGACGTCGTCGCGCGTCGTGCGTCGCGCGTCGCGCACGCCGAAGGGAAGGGTCCGCGGACCTTCCGGCCGTGCTTCAGCTGCATGTGCCTGCGGCCTGTCCCTGAGAAGTTGAGCCCGTACGCTCAAATGTAATGGGGCGGCATGCGAAGCACTACGATGACGAGAGTCCGCCGAGCTCGAGTAATACCGATACCGGCTCGTCGAGCGATAGCGACGATGAGAAGGCCCCGATCAAGGTACGTCCTGATCTTCTTCTCTTGCTGTTTTCGCTCCTGATGGAGCTCACAAACCGCTTGATCATGCATGAAGCAACATCGTCGGCGGCGATCCAGACCAGCCGCATACGCGAACAACCGGATCTGGCTCGCACTCGCGATCGTGGTCTTTGCCGTCGCATTGCTTGTTGCAGTCTCTTACTACTACAAGAAGAGCGGATCGCAATCTTCTATCAACGATACAGGTGCTTCGACAGAGGGTAGTACGGGCAACGGCGTCGGAAGTGGACCGAGCTCCTCGAGCGGCGGATCGAGTGGCGGCGGATCGACGTCCAGTGATTCGTCTGGAAACGCCCTACCCGACGATGAAAGCGACACTAGCTCGCCGGTCTCGAGCAGTGATACCGCAGGAAGCAGCGGATCGGCATTTCCAGGTGGAGGCGGATCAAGCGGCAGTGCGAGCAAAACTGGAGCCTCGGCCGCGGCGTCTCCAACGTCGGGTTCCTCCTCGAGCAACGCGAATAGCGGCAAGGGGAGCCATCAGCTTTTGGTAAGCTTATGCGGCACTCCGTAGTGAAGCGTCTGGCTCACTGTGCTTCCGGCAGGGGTTCTGGGAGACGTGGAGTAAGGATCGGCTCAGTCAGGCTTGCAGGCGGATTGTTCTGACCACCACACTCTCCTGCCTTCAAGGAGGTCAAACAGTCGCAGAGACGGACTTTTCAGCTTATACTATCGCTGTTTGGTGCGTCGGTGCTTCGAGCTGCCGGTCTGGCGCTTTCATCCCGCGCTTTTCTGCTGGACCCGGATTCGCGCCCCCGTTGCTGATAACAGGTTATCCAGGTTTGTTGCGGTACCAGGCACCGCCGCCGAGAAGGGAAAAATCGACCTCAACGAAGGTAGTCCTGGACAGGCCAAAGAATGGGTCGCCGCAGCCAAAAAGGCCGGCTGCAAGGCGGTCATCAGCATCGGTGGATGGTCCGGTACGTTCCGTTGCCTCATAATTCAAGCCCATGCAATTGAGGGGCGTCTGCAGGCTCGAACACCTTTTCGTCACTCGTCGCCACTGAGCAGTCTCGAACCGATTTCATCGGCAGCATTGCCGACATGCTCGAAGAAACGGATGCCGACGGAGCAGATCTCGATTGGGAGTATCCGGGCCGTGCAGGAAACACGCAAGATGTGAGCAGCCACCTGCGAGCTCTACCAGACGAGACAAGATCGAACAAGTGACACCCTTGGGCCGCAGTTCGACGTTAAGAACGACCTCAACAACTGGCTCGAGTTCATGAAGGCGCTTCGGACCAAACTCGGCAAGGACAAGATCATCAGTGCCGATACGTCCGCTGGTCCGTGGGTCGGTGCCGACGGGAATCCGTCGAAGGATATGAGCGGCGTGAGCTTGACTTTTTGTTCCTCTTCTTTTGAGGCGATGCACTGATTGCGCCGCGCTGCTCTAGTTTGCTGCGGTCATGGACTTCATCACTATCATGGTATGCAATGAGGTCCACCGGACTGGAGAGCGGTCCGAGGGACGGCTGACGAGTTCGTGCGCGCGCAGACCTACGACGCCGTTACCTACTCCTCCAAAACCACCGGCCCCAATTTCGTGAGTGTTCATCCCAGATAGCGGAGCTGCCTCAATAACTGACATTACTGCCGTTCCAAAGGCGTACGAGGATACCTGTGCACCGGCCGCGCAGAAATTCAACATCGCGAAATCCGTCACTTCCTGGACTGACGCCAAGTTCCCAGCGAACAAGGTGCGATTGCTGCAGTCTGAAGTACCGCACAGGTGAATTGACAATTTACAAGCGTGCTCAGATTATGCTGGGAATCGTCTCGTACGGCTATGCATGGAAGGTCGCACAGGTCAAGGATGGCGGTGGCGCCAACGGCGCCACATCGGCGATCTACCAAACCGCCTCCAGTACCTTGACGGAGAAAGACGGGTCCGTGACGTATGACCAGGTCACCGCCAAGGCGAGTCCTTTACAAAGTGCCTCGCGAGAAGTCAGGCTGACCTGCCTGCGCGAAAAAAAGCTTTCGTCGATGAAGCGGACCTTCGACAAATGTAGCTCGACGCCGTTCCTCTACTCTTCTTCGGACCAGCTTTTCATCACGTGTCAGTCCTTTACACTGTGTTTGGGCGATCCCTGCTGACGACGCTGCGTCGAGTAGATGACGACGAAGAGTCGATCAAGATCAAAGGTGGATACGCAGGCAAGAACGGTACGTCCCGTCGCCAACGGATCGCCCGGCTCGACAGAGCGCTGATGAGCCGCATATGAAGGCCTGATGGGGTGCAGCCTCTACGCCGGATTGACGCAGAACAAGGACGGTTCGCTAGCGAAAGTAGCGAAAGGCGTGTGCTGAATCGAGCCGTACATACTCTCTGGATGTCGTACTTCCTCCTCTCGAATCGTTGTGTTGACACGCAAGTGATCTACGAATCCGATAGAGGCTTGTGACCTTCGCCGATCGCATCGGCCAAGTTCGTTGTGCCGGAACCACGCTTTGCAGGCTTGGGCTGCGACGGATCCGGTTTCCAACCGATCTGTAAAGCCACGAGGTCAGAAAAGAGTACTCGAGAGCACAACGAGCGAAACACGCACCATGTGCATGATCTGAAACGTCGCCGGGATCGAACCATCTTCGAGACCGTGCAGCTCTACCCGAGACGGCCGCCATGTCAGCACACCGCTCGCAGCTCCAACCAACCTCGCGAGTCGCACCTTTGTAGATCTCTCCGGCGGCGTACAGTGTTTCCGGACTGAGCGTCTTCCTCCGGTTCACAACAGCGTTTCCTTCGCCCATCCACTTCAGGTCGTCGATCAGCTCGTATATGGACGGGTAGGCAATTTGGATCTCGTCGACATCGACCGTCGAGAGGGCGAAGCCGGCGCGGTTCAGTAAAGACGTGACTGACTGCGAGTCTGCGCGGGTGAGAGGCGGATCAGTCTCGAGGCTCGATTGCGAGGACACGTGAGAAAAGTGCGCACCCGTCATGGGCGAGACTCGAGGTGAGATGCCACCCTCTCGCTCGTTCTCGGCAAGCTGCAAAGCAGTTCTGTGAGAGCAAAGGTCAGCCCTGACCCGGGCGGGGTCCCGACAGCCCTAGATTCGCTTACCGGAGCTCGAAGAGCGTGTCTCCGCCGAACATTGCACCGATAAAGACTCCATCCGGCTTCAGTGTCCGTTTGATCTGAATCAGGGTCCCTGCAACACCTCGAGAGGTCAGCTTCTGACGCGAGACCGGATCCAGAGCGAGAGCGATTTACCGGGCAGATCGTTGACCCAGTGCATAGACAGACACGACATGATACATTCGTGCGAGTTCTCATCGAAATGCGAAGCGAGCGCTTCCTCGTCGAGGTGTATCCGTTCCAGCGGGACTAGAGCCACGGCACGAGGCACGATCAGCGATGCTTCTCGCTCCCGCTGATTCCGCGTCGCGTCCACTCACCCTCGCTCTCCAAATCGGCATCACGGTAGAGCATTTCTCCTGCGGTTTTAGTAGGCGTCAGATCAGTTGCTGCTTCACAGCGGCGCAGATTCCTAGGCTCGGCAGCCGGACTCACGAGAGGGGTCCACGAGAATCATTTTCTGCGTAATCTCCGGGTCGACGTGCTTCGACAGGAAACCCGGGCCGGACCCGACGTCGAGTACGACTGGATACCGCCGTTTAATATCCTGCGTGTGTCAGTCGAGGTCAGCCCAAACGAGATCGGAAGCGCCACTGGACCGTCGGAACGGCGACTCACGAGTAGCCTGTCGACCATCGACTGGGCAACGTCGTCCTTGACATAGTCTGTGAGCCTGCTTCGCTCCTTGTTCCGGGCTGCGCGGTCGCGTTGCGCGACTTTGAGGTTCCGATCGAAGACGCTGAACGGCGAAGCGGCCGACGGAGCAAATGACGGAACAGCGTACGACCGAGCACCGGATCGGACCGCCGAGCGTAGCGCAGAGGCGCAGGAGCTGCCTGTCGAGCTCAGAGAACCCATCGTTGCGGTGTTAAGATAAGACTGGAAGACCTTGCTTTCGAGGCGGAACTTCGTCATCGGGGCGAAGGGCGATCAGATCCTCTCGCGCTCTACCTATCACACCAGACTCGCTTGTCGATCTCGTAGCGGGCGCACAAGTGGGTATACATGCATATGCATCGAACTGAACAACCGAAATGTCTATCTACACTCGGTTCCGCGATCCTCTCCGTCTATTTGGAAGCCTTCTTGTCCGCCAGCTTGGCCATGTCGTCGAGGGCGTCGAGCAGCGTACTACCAGACCAGGCCTGCGTCCGGCAACTGTCGTGGCAGTACCCGCCGTTCTCGTTCGTCAACTCGGGCAAGCCCGCCCACGGGTCGTTCGAGATGTGCGCGCGGTGACGCGACAGGTGCTCGTAGATATGGTGGAACGTCGACGTCGGGTCGGAGCGTCCAGCGCCAGCGAGAGTGTCGAAAGAGAGGTATGCGCGGAGGAAGTAGCCTGTCGGGTCGAAAGGCGTCAGCAACGAGTCTCAAACCTTGCCGGATCCTCGCGTCAAGCACTCACCCATAGGCCACACCCACTCGGGACCTTGGTGATAGTTGCGACCCTTGGCAACGTGCCAGTCATCCGAGTCGTTCGAGTTGTCGTAGTTGGCTGCGGTCATCGGGGTCAGCGGAGCATTCCAGAGCCGTCGGTCGAAAGGTCAAAACGCACGACGGTAGTCTGGGTCCATCGGGTCCAGCGTCTTGACGCCGAGCGGGCCAACGAGGTTCGCCTCGAGGACTTGCAAAGCGCCGAGCGCCAACTCGGGCGTGAAGAGCTCTGGGGCGACCGCCATCGCGATCGGGAAGTTGCCGCGCAGCTGGTAGTCGGCACGCGCACGGCCTGCCGGAGTACCGTACACGTCTTTGTAGACGCCGCGTCGGGCGATCAGGGACGGGTCGACCTCGTACTGGCTGTCCTGCGCCGGATCCGCCGGGACGTAGTAGACTCGCTCGAAGCTCTTTTGGACGAGGTCGTTCCACTCCTTGTACGAAACCGAACGCTCTTGACCGTCGACTGAGGGAGGAGGCCTGGTCACTTTGAGAGGTCCCCCCTGCGCGCGGAGTAAGGTAAACTCACTCGTGGCCTTGACGCCCGTGTGCGGGAATTTGCCCTGACTGGACAAGTCCGCAAGCCAGCGGAGGGCCGACTTGAGGAGACCGGAGATCTCGACCGGCGCTCCGTCACGGGGTGTACCCGGGAAGCCCTTGCTGCCGGCCTTTTGACTCTCGCCCTACCGCAAAGTAAGGTCTGCATCAGCTCCGGTCCGGTTGCGGGCCAGAGGAGACAGGAACGCAGCTCACCATCTTGTCCTGCCAGGTACCGCAGTTCCACTCGTTTCCGCCGTGCGACAGGCCAGTCTTCCAGTCGACCTCGATGTCGATGTTGAAGCCCGCGTCGGACATCTGCATGTCGAGGTTCGGGCCGGCGTTGTACTCGCGGAAGTGGATACCGCTCGCGTGACGTTGCATGATCTCCTGAATCACGTCCGCGACCGAGCTCGTCGTGGCGTACGCACGCTCGTCATCGTAGGGGACCCACGTGTCGTCGAGCGGGAAGCGGCGCTTGACGGTAGCCTTGAGGATCTCGAGACCATTCGGCGCCGTGTTGACGTAGTCCTGGATGTTCTGCAGCATGAACCACGGCGAGTCGCGCGAGTTGTAACGCGGTGTCCGACCCGAGTCCTGCACGTGAGCTGGGGACGTCAGTATACGATCGCGCCGCACCTCGAGGCTTAAAACGGCCTCACGAGCAGGTTCGGGATGAGGCCATGCTTGAGGACAGTGCAGAACGCGAGAATGTGCTCCTTCGCCGCCTCGAACTGGCCCGTGACGAGGAACAGTCCTCGCAGCGAGATGAAGACATCGCGACCCCACGTGCGCGCCCACTGTGAGCAGCAAGCTGCGTCAGCTTACAAGCTCGATCAAGATCGGAGACTCGAGAAGTACTCACGCCGGCGGTGAAATGCGGCAGTCCAGCTGCCAGACTCGGCGTCGTCTTTTTGGCGTCGAGACTTGCGCTCTTGACCTGGCCGTACATCTGCACGCTCGTCAACGCGAGCTGGTGCACGAAGCTCGTCCCTTGGCGAACAAGCGGGGCGCAGAGCGAGATGGCGCGGTCGCGAGCCGCCTTGAAGGCGACATTGATGACGAAAGCGAAGTATTTGGGCCGGAGGAAGGGAGGGACGTGCTTCTTAATAAGGTCGAATCGCTCGCGGAACCAAGCCGCCGGCTTCGAAAGTGCCGGGAACACGTCGGTCTGCTTCTCGAGCCGGTTGACGACGTAGTCAAGAGCCCAGGTGCCAGACCGGAGGTTGCCGCAGAGCGGGTGGCCGAGGTCGTTCTTCTGCATGATGTGACGGAGCGCCGGCATCCATCCTTGCAAACCGCAGTAGAGCAGCGCGCCACCGTCGAGGCTGTAGACACCGTCGCCGCCCGTGGCATCGCGCTCCTCGCCGTCGGCGCGGTACAGGACGACGTTCAAGTCGACGAGGTCGAGCTCGCCGAACGCCGCATCCGCTCCGCTCGCGCAGGTCTCGTCGAGCGACGCCGGCAGATCATCCATCCAGGTCGCGAAGACCATGACGCTTCCCGCCGGGAACTCGTCCGGCACGACGACGCTCGAGAACATCTGGCCCGACGCCGAGTCGTGCTCGTAGGACGGCTCGACCGCCTGGATCGGCGTGATCGTTGCATCGAGGCCACGGAGGGTCGTCTTCGTGTCGCGAGCCTCGGTCGAGTTGACAACGACGCTGGCGCCGGAGATGAATTTGACACGAGTTCCGTCGAGGCGGATCGGCGGAGCTGAGAATCACCTGGTGTCAGCTACGAGGTCTGCTCGCTCGTCGCCAAAATCAGCCAAACTTACCGTCACCCTTGCCCTTGCCGGCTCCAGCGGAGAAGGCCGTCCGTGCGACCAGGAGGTAGCCCTTGTGCGTGACCGGGTTCACTCGGTGAGCGGTGACGTACTGCTCCGCGGGTCGGACAGGTCAGGAATCGCAATCAAAAGAAGCTGCAGAAGACTAGAATGGCTCACGTCTCCCTCTTGCGAGAAGTGGCCCTCGATACCTTCGTTGAGGACCAGTTCGGTGTGCAGATGGTTCAGCAAGCGCTTGAAAGCACCGATGCCGGCGTCAGCCGCGACCTTCTCGTACTGCCTCGTCTCCGTGACGACGTTCAAGATTTTGGGGTACAGGTCGTCGAACCCGCGGTTGCTGCCGACTGCGGCCCTAGCAAACGTGACGAGGGCACCGGTCGCGAGCGCGTCTTCGGCGGTCCGCTTGTGCAACGGCGACTCGTTGTCGTGCGTGACGTCCATCAAGAACGCGTGCGGTTGCGATCCGGGGTGCGGGATGAGCTTGGCCTCCTTCCGGACGCCCTTGACTTCGACGGTCGTCCGCTCCGAGAGGCAGTCGGTATCCATCGAGCCGATCGGCTTGCCGAGACCAAAGCCGTACAGGAGGGCACTCTCCTCCTTCGGACTATTGGCGTTGTACGCCTCGCGGATGAGCGAGTTGATGCCAAACTTGCAGACCCAGAGCATGTCGAGGTCCTGGTTACCAGTGAAGAGCTCGGCGCAAACGTAGAGGTTCGGGTTGACGGCGCGCGCCTTGTCCATGAGGTACGCGCCGACGCCGAGCGGAGTCGAGTGGCAATTGTCGAGGCGGAATCCGTCAAACATGGTCGCGAGGTTCTCGACGTAGCGCGTCATGTGGTCCCACAGCCACGGATTGTCTTCGCGCTTCGTGCCAAAGCGAAGCTTGACGCAATCGCCCCAGACGATCAAGTCTCGGCGCATGTATGTTCTCGAACCGGGCGAGGCAAAGTCGAGCAACGGGTCGGCGTTCCAGATCCAGCCGTTGTTCGCGAGCGCCTGGAGGTCCTTGCCGTGCTTGGCGGTGGTCGCATTCTTCGGAAGGCGGGTGAAGAGCGATTCGGTGATCGGAGACCTGTTTTGCGCGGGCAACCTCGTTGTCAGACGCCGCACCTCAATTTCGGATTCCGACGCCACGCGAAACTCACTTTTCCGAGATCGGACCCATCCGCGGACCGTGCTCATCGAGGCGGGTGTACTTGGCGCGGTTGTACGTGTTGTCGAGGATCGCCTTCTTGTCCTCGTCAAACTCGCGGTACCGGTCGACGTTCAAGACATCGAGCATACGGCCCACCTGCTCGGCCGCCTGGTCCGCCGACTCCTGGCCGGGCGTAAGCGAAGCATGCTGCGCAACAAAGGCGATCGCGGTCGGCAAGTCGAGCTGAGCGTGCCACCGCTTACCGAGCTTGTTCCACGTTGGCGGGAAACACAGCTCGGCGAACCGGAGCGACAAGTCCTCGACCGAGAGCTGGGTCAGGTCCTGCTGACCCTGAGGAGCGGCGGCGCGCTTGTCGGCCGAAGCAGCAGCCCATGCTTCGCGGAATCGGGTCTTCTGGCCTGCGACGTCGATCGCGTAGAATTCGTACAAGCGGAGCGAAGGAATGAGCTTGTGCTCGATGTGCGACATGATTGCATCGAGATCGGCGGTCGATTCGAGCGAAGTCGGGAGTCCAAGAGAGGCGAGCTGGCCAGACAGCTCGATGAAGGCGTCATCGAGCTCGACGGCACCGGCAAGATGCGGCGACGACTCGACGGAATAGCCTATGCACACGTTCGCGGTCAGTGTCTCATCCCCAATCAAGTTCCGAACTAGCTAGAGAGAGGGGCTGACCTGCTTCGGGGTGCGATTCGAGCCAGGGCGAGTTGTTCGCCGTGTGGTTCAGGACGACGTCAATCATGCCGAGGATGCCCCACTCCTTCTTGACCCGAGCGAGCATCGCCTTCATCGCCTCAGTCTTGCCCTTGGCGCCCTTCTTGAGCGTCTCGGCATCGAACAGGTCGTCGCTAAACTCGTTCTGCTCGAGGATCGAGTACGGCGAGTTGGATTCGCCACGCTGCTGCAACGGCGTGTAGTGCAGCATGTTGTAACCGCGGTCCCGCATCGTGTCGAGGTGCGGCGCCCACTCGGAGAGCGAGCCCATCCATTTCGCGATGACGGTCTGGATCACGAGGCCGTCGAGCGGGAGGCTGACTTGGTTCGCGGGCTGAATGACGCCGCCCTTGCCGGCGGGCAGGACCTCGTGCGTCACCGGATCGAGGATGGACGAACGCGCGGGGACAGTGAGGATCGGGTCGACGACAAAGTAGCCCGGTTCGGACTGCTTGCGTTCGCCCGAGCTGGCCTCGTACTCGACAAAGTAGGCAAAGGCCCCGGCGGACGAGATCTATTCACAACAGGTTGTCGTCAGCTGGCAGTCTTTCAAGGCGCGCTCGGCTGCCATGAAACGCACCGGCAAGTCAATCTCGAACGGCTTGGTAAAGTCTTGAGGCAGACTGTTCGATTCGAGGCGTGAGCTTCCGTCTTGGGTGCCATGAACCCCTGGTCCGGGACTCACGCGACCTGGCAGTACTTGCTGCGTTCGTACGCTCCTCCTTCGAGCGGGAAGTTGGTGTGCAGGACGCCGTTCCGACTCGCGGCCGTTCCTGCGTCGACCGTGATCCGGAGAACATACGGGGTTGTCGGCGGCGGCAAGCGAAGGAGCTATCGTCGCGAAACCGGATGCAAGTCAGGCCTTCGTGCTCAGAGATCCGATAAGGGAGAAATGCGCGCGCGCGCCGGCGGGGGCTCCTCGCTGATTTCTGTGACGCGGAGTTCGGCCGCGGCGAAGCGGAGGATACGAGACGCTCGACTGACCGTTTTCCCCTGTTGCGGGTTGCCATTGTCTTGGAGCGTCACAAGGTACACGAGGACCTCTTTCCCGCCGTCCTGAGCGTGCTCGACGCCGTTCTTGAGCGTCGAAGCGAGCGAATCGGCCGGCGTCGACACCTTTGCGGCCTCGGGGTGGTCGCCGTTGGTCGTTGCGAGGGGAAGTGCGTCTGTGACTTTGGTGGCGGCTTTTGCTACAGCCTTTTTGATAGACGCCATCGCTGCCGTTCGAATCAGGCGAGCGGAGCGAGTGTACAGAGGGGAAGCTGGGAAAATGACGCGCTGCTTCCTCGTCGCTCGATCGCCCATCGCGCCCCCGCGCACGCGGCACGACATGATCGCGCGCGAGCGTATGGGGCATATCCTACGGAAGATCAGGCCTCCAGTAGAGCGAAGTGCAGCTAGATGAGCTGGTCCACGCAAAGGTGACATCGATACCGCTCGGGTTCATGTCCGCGGACTCCGCTTAGTGCCGACTTCTGATCAAACCCCAGTGAGGCAGCAGTCGATCAACGGAACCGTAGCGACCTACAGCCTGACTCGGGAGCGATGCGGGCGACGCCAGTCAGATCAGTGCCTGCACGGATCGCCCGGCAGCTCGAGCGGGCGCACGAGCTCAACCCGCGCTTGAACGCCTTCACGCACTTGTACTCGCCGCAAGGTGCGCTCGCCCTCGCTGCAGTGAGACCGGTGGCCCTCGTGTGCGACTGACGCCAGCGCTCGCTTAGGGTCCAGCCGCGACGGTACTGCCGATGGCTGCGGTCAAGCGGGAAGTCTGCAAGGCACCAGCGTCGCCGTCAAGGACATCTTTGCGACGGCAGACGACGCGCCAACCACCTGCGCATCCAAAACGCTCAGGCGTAAGCTTCGGTGGCACTTTGATCCCGGGTTCCGCGCGGACCGAGGGAGGCGAGACCCGGATGACCTGACCCATCTCTGCAGAGTATCGCTCGCTGGTCGAGGCGACGGTGGTCAAGCGTTTACGACGAGCCGGAGCAACCTTGACCGGCAAGACTAACATGGACGAGTTCGGCATGGGGTTCGTGTCTCTCCCTCGCTCTCCGAGAAGCAGGGCTGACAACGCGACCGTTCCCGCAGGTCCGCCAACGTCCATACTGATTTCGGGCCCGTTGTCAACCCTGCTGGTCCCGGCGGCGTCGAGGCTTCGCTGGCGCTTCCAGTCGACGAGCAGAGAGCTGCTGGTGGCAGCTCAGGCGGAAGCGCTGCGGCGGTAGCGAGCGGGCTCTGCGACGTGTGAGCCAAACCTTCGCTCAACGCTTTCACCCGCACGGCCGCTGAGGCGCGCAAGTCCCCCTCCTCTGCAGCGCTCTCGCATCAGATACAGGCGGCTCGACTCGGCTACCTGCCGCGTATTGCGGCATCTACGGGTTCAAGCCGTCCTATGGGCTCTTGTCCCGGTACGGCATGGTCGCTTACGCCAGCAGCCTCGATACCGTCGGCTTGATGTCTCGAGACGCGAGCAAGCTCGCGCAGACTTTCGGTGGGTCTCCCCGGTGTCCCGTGTCGTCGACCAGGGAGCTGACTCGTCGGCTGCGTGACGATAGATGCCCTTGAGGCGTTCGAACCGCTTGATCCGACGTCTGTACCTACCGCAGCTCGAGAGCGCGCAAGTGCTGTCCACGCTTCTCTGGTGGAGACTCTGACAACAGCCAAGACGGACCGGCCACTGGAAGGTGTCCGGATTGGCGTGCCAGCCGTGAGCACATTCGCTGCCCCGATCAGGGAAGTTACACAAACTGATCAACGTCATCTCTACAGGACCTCATCCCGCAACCTCTACTCGATTCCAAGACTCTTCTCGACCCCTTCCGAACTTTTCTCGCATCGCTCCGTACCCTCGGCGCGTCCGTCACCTCGGTTCGATTCCCTGCGGCCCCTCTCGGCCTCTCGGCATACTACGTCCTCGCCTCGGCCGAAGCGAGCTCGAATCTCGCGCGGTATGACGGAGTCCAGTACGGGTACCGAGCTGCTGAAAGCGATGGGACGGCGGAAGGGGACGGTCACGGCGAGAAGGGGTTACTGTACGCCAAGACACGGAGTGCTGGGTTCGGCAAAGAGGTCAAGAAGCGGATTCTCCTCGGCACCTTTGCCCTCAGCGCAGAGTGAGTCGACCCCGAAGGTGGACCGTACAGAGGAACTGGCGTTTCTGACGCGCCTTTTTTTGCTGGCCTCGCAGCGCTTTCGACAACTACTACCTGCAGGCGCAGCGTGTCCGCCGGATGATCCAGCTCGAGCTCGACGGCTTGCTGCGTGCGCCAAACGTTCTCCAGTCTCCTGCCCTGGCGTCGACGGCGGCAGCTGCCGACATGAACAGCGGGGTCGACTTTCTCGTTGGCCCTTCGGCACTCTCGACCGCGCCGACCGTCTCGTCCGCCACCTCTGCTCAAACCACCTCTTCGACGGCTTCGAGCGGTACGAATTCATCAACGCGACCTGATGGCGACTCTTCTGCTCCGTTACAGAATTCGTACCTGCAGGACCTCTTGACCGTCCCGGCTTCTCTCGCCGGGTTGCCTGCTTTGAGTCTCCCCGCCGGTCGGGACGCTTCGGACGGCTGGCCCGTCGGTGTGACTTTGATGGGCCAATGGGGCTCAGATCGCGCAGTGTTGGAGGTCGCGCAGCGTTGGGAGGAACTGCGGAAGAGTCGAGGCGAATGGGAGGAAGGGCGGGATTGAATGACCCGAGCTGTAACGCGGCGGCCGTTTCCCTTCTATCGGAGCTACGCTGTGCTACTATACACCGCGAGTGTTCTGTGAGGACGGTGCGGAAAAAGAAGAGTTTGACGCCGGCTCGACATAGCGACAGGCTCTTCTGCGCGTCATGGCGGACGGGCAGCATGAGCCGACCCTTTGCTCTGGCCATACCGCGACCTCTTCGCCTACGGAGAGTGCCTGTCCTACTTTGACACTTTACAACTCGCTCGCGGGACCCAAGCCAGGCTACGCCGCTTCTGTCAGAAGTCGTCCCGACCGGGTCACAGCCGATCGCTGGGCTTCGCAGTCTTCGGTCTCGTGGCCCTCCTCCAGCGACTCCTACCTTCACCACGGATTCCAGGCCTCCTGTGTTACCGCCTACGATGGGCGTCCTACCGACTCCGAACCACGTCGCGTTGATCCGCGACTGTTACCCGCCCCACAACAAACAGTCTTCCTCATCTCAAGATGCCGCAGAACTGCCCCGACCCGTCTCGAATGCCGTCTCGAAACTCGCTTTCTACGCCGTGAACCGCCCGGCGAAACTGCCCAAAGTCGTCGGGATCTTGGCGGAACGAGCGAGCAAGGCACGAGGTTCGGCGGGAGGTCCCGTCAAGAACCGCGAGGAACTCGCCGTGACGTGCGACATTCTGAGGACGCTCGTGCTCGAATGCGCAGAGAGTGGGAACCAAGGGAGCGCCGAACTCGTCAAGAGTGCCCTCGCAGAACCGGCGCTATCGGTCGCAGAACTGGCCCTCGGCGGCCCGCAGTCGGGAGATTCGCGAACGCAAAACGGACGAGCGCGCGATGTGCGCTCAGATCCTGAACTCGAGGCGAGAGGTGCGAGCCTTGTAAGTCCGCTCATCTCGATTCAAGGGGGAAGCCCGTGGGCTTCAGTCTCCTGCGCAAACCGTTGACCGATTCTGTCCGCACAGTTTCACTGCGTGGCGACAATGGTGACGCCGCCATTCTTCGGTTTCGGAGCGAGTGCGCGCCGATACCAGCGGTGTCTCGCCATACTCGCGACCCGAGTACAGCCAGGCGTGCCAATCTCCAGCTCGTGAGTTACATCTTGCGTGTACGCCAATTGTCCGTCGAAGGCCCACTCATTCGTGCTCCACCTGTAGATACATCGCTGCGAAAGGTCTGGAAGGGGCAGCACGGTCGGACGTCATGTTTGCGACCGGCAGCGATTTTGACCGCCAAATCAGCGAACTTGGGCCGGCATTCTTCTCCTTATGCCTCTCACACACTGCGAACGATCTCGACGTCGAGTACGTCTCGGCTGAATACGCAACCGTCTCGATCAATCGATGCTGACAGCAGCAGGTTGAGCAGGATACTCGATTCCGATTCCCTCGCGCCACTCCCTCCCACCTTACACTCCCGCAAATCGCCGATGATTGCCCCTCCGTTCTCCTCCTCTCCTCCTCCTTCCGAGACGGCCGTTCGAGGTCTGGCGCACCTCTCGCGGCATTCCACCGTTCCGCAACTGCTCGGCCTCCAATCGTCGCTCCTCACGTACCTCGAGCAGCACTCGTCCGCTCCGCTCGGCAGCACCGGGGCGACATCGACCGGTGCCAGTCTCGCGCAGATCTTGACCAACTCTGCACCCGAGTCGCACCGCAGTCCTGCGCTGAGCTGGTGGGCCGACCGCGCAGCGGAATCGCAGCAGCCCGCTCGGACCGTAGCGCTGCTCGGAATCCTCCAAAAGCTCCTCGTTCGTGGGACGCGCCAGCGAGGCGCCTCGGATGCAGGATCGAGCAGTCTGAACGCGAACGGGATACTCGCGACGCTCGAGGAGATGCTCGTGCAGGCCGGTCTGAACGGAACGACTGAACCCGCGTCCGCGGCGGCGGGAAGAACCGACGCGAACGTTGCGAGCGGCAGAGGTCCGGTCATCCACGCCGTCTTGTCGACGATTCGAGCTCTCGTCCAGGCGGTCGAAACGTCGGGGTACCCGAACCAGCTGGATGACCTCGCGTCCGGTACGATTGCACACTTGCGGACACTCAGCGACCTCGGCGAATCGGCAGAAACCGAAGTCCAGCAGTCGTCGGCGAACGCGGGCTCGACGTCGAGAGATCGGTCTTGGGAGGACACTCGTCCAGCGAGGTCCCGATTACTCTCGGTGCTGCGTCTCTTTGTCGACCCGACATCCAGCGAGGCTTCCTTTTCGCCTGTCGAAGGCAACGTTCAGACCCTACGGACTGCAGACAACTTGTCCAATGCCGCGCCAACGACCTCGCCATCTCCGATCCAGGACGCAGACGAGAACGCCACGCCCCGGCTGGGCGATGATACGAGACCGCCACTCCTGGCTCAGGAAACCTTGACATCACTCGCGAGTGCAGCGACGATCACGCTCCCGGGCATGGTCCTTGGTGCGCCGGTGGATGCCGGATCTTCGTTCGCTGCGCCGAACGGCGGAGTGGCAGCACAGGCAAGCGAGCCTTCGCCGACGGTCGACATCGAAGGCACAGCCGCCCAGCCGGTTGTACTCGTCCATCCCCCGACCGCAAAGCCCGATACGTACGCGTTTCCCGACGTGGGGCGAGAAGCTTCCGACTCGGCTCATCGCAAAGCGTTGTCGCCGTTCATCATGTCGCAGTCGCTCTTCCTCCTCTCGGATCCCGACCCCGTCATCCGGTCCCAATACGCTCCAATCCTTGTCGCCTACCTCAAGCAGCTGGCAACACAACCGGAATCGGCTGGCAAGCCGGCCGAGACCGAAGCGTTCTGGAACCGTTTCGCCGTCTCATACTACGACTCTATGGTCCGGCCATCCGACATGGGTCCGATTTCGGCGTCGTTGTCTGACACGGGCGCTCTCGAGCAGCGGTTGGCGGAGACGGCCTTCGCAAACCGTTCGGTTCCCACCCTTCTCGCATGCGCTCCGATGCTGTTCTCGCTTGCAACGTCGGAAGGGACGACGGGCGCCGCGCCGGGTCATAAAGCTGCGCACGACTGCGCCTCGTACGCACTCGACCGCCTTGGCCGTACATGGGGTATTGAGGGACTTGTGGAGAAGTCGGTCTCGTCGCGACAACAGGCCGTCGATGCGCTCGTCGACGCCATCGAACGGCAGTCGGGGAGTCAGGCGCTCGACAGCTCGAGCATTCGGGAGCACCTGCAGATGCCGTGGAACCACCAGGCGGCAAAGATGACCAGTGAGTCCTTGTCGCCTCGATGTCAAGGACGGATGCCCGGCTGATTCGGGCCTCAACATGCAGCTTCTTCCTCCCTCTCGCCGTACCTATCTGGTGCGCCTCCGGCACGCTCGCTCGTGCAGCTCGGCATCTCGCGCTCGCGAGCCAACTCGGCACTCCGTTTGACGGCTTCGGCGCCGAGGACCCCTCCGTCCTTGGTGCTGCACAGCGGTCCCGCGAGCAGTGCCGGCGGCCACAACCCGGCGAGCCCGCCGGACGGGGGTCTGGTGACGGGCGGTGATTCCGCCGCTGCTTCGATCGCGCCTTCGACGTCGTTCGCGCGACGCCGGATGCAAACCCCTTCGCTGGCGGACCTCCAACTCGCTGCCACTCGGAGTGGGTCCGTTCCGCCGTCGGAAGGATCTCCCGCTCGTAGTGTCGCGGCGAGCATTGCGGCGAGTAGCCTGGTCGGGACCGCCCAGGCGACTGGAAGCTTCGCCGGTTCGACCGCGAGTCGCACGACCGGCACAGGCGGCCGGAGACGGACAGGTCGCCAGTCTGTCGAGAGCGTTCTCGACCGCGTGGGCAGGCGTATCAACTTGTCATCGTAGTGATGGCGATTGCCAACAGTTGGGGGATTTGACGTTGTCGAACGACTTGGGGGAGTTTTCCGGGTTCGGCCGGTGAATGGCTTGCCGAGGGGAAATCAAAGTGCGGCTCGCCGTTCGCGACGTCTTCGTCTTCGGAGTCTCGACTCGTTCCTTCTCCTCCTCCACCTTTGCGCGCGTACTCGTTCTGTCTGCTAGCAGAGCGTATGTTTGCCCTCGCCAGTACCTCGCGGACTTCGCTCGCCCAGTCGACTCGCCGTTCCGCCGCCCGCTCGTTCGCTTCGGCAACCCGCAGCGGTCCTTCGTCGTCTTCGCTCCTCACTTCCTCTCGCGCTTCCGTCGCTCGCGTCGCTCTCCAGCAATCGCCGTTGAACAGCAGCAAGATGGGACAGACCCGTATGAGCCACGGCATGGGAGAGTCGACCGTCAGTCGCTTTCCGTTTCCAAGGTTCCCGCGCCGTTCCCCGCCTCGCCCACGCCCTCGCGGGAAAACCCCACTTCCCGGTCAGCGCGGTCAACGCCGCTGTATGGCCCAGCAGCAGCTGCTGCAGGGGCTCAGGTGGCAGGTGTCGCTCCCCTTCCACATCGCTGACCCGCCTGGGCAACGCGCGCGCAGGTCCGACCCGACTCGGACAAGGTGATGCAGGACATTGCCGACTACGTCCACAACTACGAGGTCAGTCACCCGCTCTCAGAGCGCTGCTAGCTCATCGTCTAGCCGATACGGCTGTGCTGCTGCCGAAGGCCAAGCGGGAGAGGCTAACGTTCGGGGTGATGCCACTGCCCGCCCTCGCGCAGATCAAGTCGGACGTCGCTTACAACACGGCCCGCCTCTGCTTGATCGACACCATCGGTTGCGGCCTCGAAGGTCTCCGTGTTAGTGACGAATGCCGCGCCCTCATGGAGCCGATCGTCCCCGGTACCACCGTCCCGAACGGCACAAAGGTGCCGGGAACCCCGTTCCAGATGGACCCGGTGTGAGCACCCCCTCCTGTCGTGCCTGCTCCAGTCTGGTTCGATCTCACTGACGTGACGTTACAGCCGCGGTGCCTTCGCGATCGGCACGCAGATCCGCTGGCTGGACTTCAACGAGTTCGTTTCCTTCTTCTCCGCGTCCTTCCGTTTCTCGTCACTGACCTTGCCTTCCTTCCCGTGCAGCTGTTCGTCGCTCTTCATTCTGCTCCGCCGTGGCACGGGTTCGCCTGACTGATTCGCGTTGCAGGCTGGCTCGCCGCCGAGTGGGGCCACCCGTCCGACAACCTCGGAGCAATCCTAGCCGTCGCCGACTACTTGTCGCGCTCGGGCGAGAAGCTCGTCGTCCGTGACGTCCTGACCGCCATGATCAAGGCGCACGAGATCCAGGGCTGCATCGCGCTCGAGAACTCGTTCAACCGCGTCGGTCTCGACCATGTCATCCTCGTCAAGCTCGCGTCGGCCGCTGTCGTCTCCGAGATGCTCGGGTTGACCCGCGACCAGACCGTCGACGTCATCTCGCAGGTCTTTGTCGACGGACAGAGCCTCCGCACGTTCCGTCACGCGCCGAACACGGGTTCGCGCAAGAGTTGGAGTGCCGGTGACGCGTGCATGCGCGCCGTTCACCTCGCGTACCAGGTCAAGCGCGGCCAGATGGGCATCCCGACCGTCCTGACCGCCAAGACGTGGGGCTTCTACGACGTTCTGTTCAAGGGCAACGAGTTCAAGTTCCAGCGCCCGTACGGTTCCTAGTGAGTCGAGACAGGCTTCTCGCTCCCTTCAGCCGCGCGGACTCCCATCGGTGGCCGTACTGATGGTCCACTCGTGTGTTCGAACTCACAGCATCATGGAGAACGTTCTCTTCAAGATCTCCTTCCCGGCCGAGTTCCGTGCGTTTGCTGTCGTGCCGCTTCCGCCTTGGAGATACCGTTTCTAACCCGTGCCCCACTCTACAGACGCTCAGACTGCCGCCGAGGCTGCGCACGTCCTGCACAAGCAGCTCAAGGACATGGGCAAGAGTTCCGATGACATCAAGCACGTCCAGATCCGCACTCAGGAGGCTGCTGTGCGTTCCCGCTCACTTTCGACGTTGCTGTCGCGCTCAGTACTGTGCGCTGACGCCTCGGGACACGTCAATCGACGCACAGATCCGCATCATCGACAAGTCGGGCCCGCTGCACAACTTTGCCGACCGCGACCACACCATCCAGTACATGGTCGCCGTTCCGCTCATCTTTGGCCGCCTCACGACCGAGGACTACTCGGACGCCGTGGCCGCCGACCCGCGCATCGACGCTCTCCGTGAGAAGGTGCGCCCGGTCCCGCCAGCTTGCGTGCCATGCTCGCGAACTGCAGGGTACTGACGCTGTCCGCCCGCCTTCTGTGCGCACAGATGCAGTGCGTCGAGGACAAGCAGTTCACCGCCGACTACCACGACCCGGGTGTGTTACGAGCTGCGTGTTGCCGGCAGCCCGGAGGCAGCAACTGACAGGAGTCCCGCCTTGCAGAGAAGCGCTTCATCTCGAACGGCCTCACTGTCACTCTCAACGACGGCACCGTCCTCCCTGAAGTCCACATCGACTACCCGGTTGGCCACAAGCGCCGCCGTGAGGAGGGCACCCCGCTCCTCGAGGCCAAGTTTGAGCGCCACGTCAAGCCGCACTTTGACGGTGCTCACGTCGAAAAGTACGTTTCGGCCCTGCTCGGCCCTGGCGCGCATGCCTGCTGCCTTCGTTATGAGCATGGCGATTGACTCGCGTGAGCATCTACAGGATCCTCAAACTCGTTTCGGACCAGTCGTCGCTCGAGCAGATGCCGGTCAAGGACTTTACCGACCTGTTTGTCACCAAGGCATAGGCGTATCGTATTGTTCGTTTACATGAGAAAACGAGATATCAGTCGTTCTGGGTTGGCACAGGGCTTTGAAAACATCACGTACAAGCTTCTTCCGCGAGTGCTAGCGGTTCCAGCTCTCCTCGACCTTAGCCTGCCTCGATGCCCCGACGCCATCGTCGCATTTGCACCCCACGAGCACATCCAGCATGCATGGAGCTCAGGGACCATCCATGTGGCCAGCTGAGCGCGTGGTGAACCCTTCGACGTGATCGATCACCTTTCCCGGAACTCCGCTAAGCGCAACGACCGAGTGGGCATGCTGCCGCGCGTCGCACTTGACTGTTTCCGCTCTGCTTGCGCATACACTGCTGCTGTGAGCTGCTGCTGCCTACGACACAATCTCTATGGGACGATTTCGTGGCCGATCTGACGCCGCGAGCCTGCTCGCGGTGATCGTCCTCTCGGTCGGGATCAATTGCGTCTTCGCCGACACATCGCCCATCCGGGGCTATGGCCGTCACCCTTGCACGGACATTGCTCGCGATGGCTCATTCTCGCCAAGTGCGTGCTCGCTACCTGAAGCCAGCTTGCGGAAGCTGACTAGTCGTTCTGCACTATTGCAGACCAGTCAAAGTGTCCCGGCAGCCTCCAGTACGTCGCCTCCGGTAACGCCTATTTTTGCGGCACGCGCGGGGCGGATTGTATCTACGATACAGACTGCGACGGAGGATATTGTATATTCCAGACAGGGGGCTTCGTCTGCGTGGGCGGTCTCGGAGACCCTGCCGGCGGCGGCGTTCCCTGCCTCGGCTATCTCGGGATGACCGCTGGCTATCCTGCAAGTACGTGCACTTGGTGCCCAGCGGCTGATTGCGCGAACGAGTACCTGACAACGGTGTTCGCAGCTCGCGGAGGTGCGGGCGCATCCTGCGGCACCGGCTACAACGACTATGGCGGGCTCCCGATTGAGATGTATGATCAGAACTGTGTTTCAGGTCAGACTCTCCAGCTGTCGAACACAGAGACAAGTGGAACCGACATCGTCCTGGACTTGTCCACAGGAACGGTTTGCAGCAAGCTCGGCGGCCAGTGCACGGCCGTTGTCGGACCGGGCGGGGACTGCAGCACATCGTCACGGGTTTGTCCCGCGGACAATACCTGCGTCGAGCAGGATGGGGGAAGCTCGTCCTGCATCCGTCTCGCCAGCGATCTGCACAACAGCCGCGACGACGTGCGGCTCGGGCGCGTTCTGCTCGACCGTGACGGGGCGTTGCGTCGCCCAGGTCACAACGGCGGGCGGGTCTTGCACGGACGACCCTCAGCAGTGCACCGCGACCTCGTTTGGACAGCAACTGTTCTGTCAAGGGCAGACGAACGGGCAGGGTGCCACGTGCCAATACGTCGGGACAAACGAGTACGCAGGTTGCTATGGCGACCTGAGCGGTGGCAAAGCTTGTGCCTCGCCGCGCTATTGTACCGGGGCGTCAGCGTCGATCGGCTCGCAGTACCAGTGCCGCACCAAGGCGGCGCTCGGCGGCTCGTGCCAATTCGATCCCGTCACCGGCTGCAGTACAGGACTGTATTGTACCTCGACCGACCAAACATGCCAGGCGATCTCGACAGTGGCGGGTCAAAGCTGCGGTTCCGACGCGAACGCGTGTTCGGCGTCGTCGGGTCTCTACTGCGTCACGTCGACGCGGCTCTGCGCCCAGAGGGCGACGACGGTCGGCTCCTCGTGCAGCTTTGATTTGGCGAACGGCTGCGCCTCGACGAGCACCGGCCAGCAGCTGTACTGTCGCGGATCGGACGCGACCTGCCAAGTCCGCCTCACGTCGGTCGGCGCCAACTGCCGCACGGACCCGATGTCGGCGTGCGGTACGGCGACAGCGGCGGACGGTTCCACGACTGCTTTGTACTGCAGTCTGCCGTCGTTCCAGTGCGCGGCGAAGCTCGGGGCCGGGCTTAGCTGCAAGTCGAATCCGGCGCAGGCTTGCGCGTCGCCGTACTACTGCAGCTCGAACAACGACATCTGCCTGTCGCAAGTGACGGCAGAAGGCGGCAGCTGCAACGCCGATCCGTACGTGCAGTGCGGTCTGAACCCAAACCTGGCGTATCCCGGCTACAACGGCCAGCTGTACCCGATCGTCCAGGTCGACCAGAAGGGCAACCAGGTTTGCATATGTGCTCGATCCCCCGGACCGACGAGTGTCACGCCCGTGCCCGGGACATTCTCGTTGACCTCGGTCGGCGCCGACTGCTCAAGCAACCCGACGTTCGCTTGCGGATACTCGGCGTCCGGCATCAAGTTGTACTGCGCTCTCTCTACCAGCACTTGCCAGGCGCACGTCACGACGGTCGGCAGCTCGTGCGCGTACGACTACCTGGGCGCGTGCGGCGTCACGACCGACGGCAGTTTGACGCAGCTGTTCCCGTCGATCCCCGTCGGCTCGAGCGGACACGCCGACTGCACCTGCGTCACGCAAGCGGACGTCGTCGTCCGACCTTCGTCGGTCGCGCGCTCGCGCCCGCGCCCGCGCGCGGCGAAACTTGTCGCTCTGCCCTGGTTCACATACGGCATGCCCCATCGGACACGGGTTCGAATGCATCGACGTTGAGGTGAGCTCTTCCCCTGAAGCTTTTCGACGCGAGCTCGGAGGACCGTGCTTACTAAACCTCGAGCAATGCGGCGGCTGCAGCGAGAATGGAGGTGTCGACTGCACGGCTCTCGATGGCGTCGCCGCAGTCGGCTGCGTCGCCGGCCGGTGCGAGGTCTGGGCCTGCGAAGAGGGCTTTCACTACGACTCCGCAGCTGAGGCGTGCGTGAGCACTTGATCTTGGCTCTGCGGCAGGACGGCCTGGCCGAGCATTCCCTTCTTCTGAGATCAGTCGGATACGAGCCCGAAGGACTCTCGGCAACAACGCGCTCACAGCCGAGACGTAGCCTTCAATTAAGTTGTGCTCAGATGATGGGGAAGTATCTGTTACATACAACAATGAACTATGCACGATGACTGCGAGCGCAAGAAAGTCCAGCTTCTACAGGCGCCACGGCGCCCGCCGCTGCTGGATCTCGCTATAGCTCTTCTTCGCTCGTCGAGGCGGAGCATCGTTCGCAGTCGCCGCAGAAGAGGCAGGCGAGGCCGACTCCGAGGGGCGAGTACTGGCGATCGGGATCTGCGATCGCGACCGGGCGGGCAAAGCCGCGGAAGCACGGCACGCCGTACCCGAGCTCGGAATGGGCATCGAGCCGTTTCGTCGACTAACGGTGGTCGAGGCGATACGAGCGGCCGCTTTCGCGATGCGCTGCTGACGCTTGTGCGCGACGTAGGCGGGGCGGACTGCGCGGTTCAGCAACTGGCGGCGGATCTCATCGGGCTTGGCTTTCGTGCAGCCCGGCGGCGAATGGCGGCGGGCGAGGGCTTCGTGACGCAAGACCGACAGCGATGCGACAGGCGAGGCGAGCTCAGCGCGG
>PJQD01000031.1:0-67779 GCA_002922495.1 Rhodotorula taiwanensis
GGTGGACATGGCAGTAAGTTCCTGTTATTGCTTTTGCACCGCTGAGCCCAGTACAAAATCTGCCCCTGGCAACTCAGAGCACACAAAGAGGGAGGGTGTACCTTGCCAATGTTCAAGGCTGCTCTCCAGGCAGTGAGAGTGCACTGCTGGTAAGTACGACAGTGTGGAGTGAAAGTAGAGAGGGAGAGGCTACGGAGCTGCTCTTCAGGCAGTGAGAGTGAACTGCTGGAGAGCAAGCGAGGTGACCGGCCGAGGGCTCAGGTTTTCTGCCACTCACCGTGGGTGCACCCACGGCGAACGGCAACACAGGGGAGGTTCCCACCGGGGCAAAAGACTTAGCCCGCTGACAGCGCATCTGCAGCAACATGCCGCACGGAAGGCTGTACAGATTTGCAGCCACCTCCGCACCATCAAGTAATTCGGCAAGTCTTTTTACTCACGCTCCACAAATCACTTACACGACGCTAACTGACGCTTCCCGCGCAACTGCACGCCAGTGTGATCTCGGCACCTACCAAGAGCACTTTGCTCCAGCCAAGGCAATGTGCAAACGGAAAACAAAATCAATCCAAGGAAACGCCTGTTCCCTCCCCTGCCCCCAATACAAAAAGCGCCTGCTCAGCGCTGCTCACTAAAGAGACACCCCTCGCATGACTCCTGGGCAATCCGCGTGTAACAACGGCAATACTTTGTTTCCTTGCAGACTTTGGCCCATTGAGGAACGTTGCTTGTCAACAATATTGCTGAAGTGGTTGTGCAGTAGCAGCCATGCGATGCGCTCAGAGTGGTCTGGGTGCGGGTGCAAGGCTGCAGGTATTTGAATATTGAGCAGCAGAGCATGAGGGGTCCGTCAACAAGGAGGTGTTCTTTGCTCAAGGACTGTGCGCTGCTCATTGACCAACTCTGCTCTGTACAGTTGCCTTGGGCTCAGAATGCCCCGGAAGTGCGGCCACAAGCCTCAAATATGCATTTACTTGATGACCATCTGCTGGGGGAAACGCAAGCAACTGCATGGTGGGTGAAGCTGACTTGCTGAGCAGGTGCGCTCTGAACTGTACTGTATAGGCAAATGCTCAACTTTTGAAAGAGCAGCGCAAAGACGCGCCTCGCCCGCTGCCCCAGGTTTCACTTGCTCTTGCTACCTTGATGGTTCTTCCCTGTCCGGCCTCGACGAGACTTCTGCCCGCTTTGGGAACATGCGCTGTACGGCTCGCAGATGTGCAGGTCCGAAGAAAGTCCACAGCTGCATAGACACTCGTTACAGAATCGAAGGAAACTCGGGGGTTGGGAGGACTAGAACCGGAAGCCTGTGTGACCGGCAAAGTAGACATTATTGTTGTCAGGAGTTTGGTACACATGAATGTCGTTGCTGACCGAAATGGGGCTGTGCTTCTATATCTCGCGCAGCAGGAAGAGCTCGCGGAGCGCGCAAAAGCGGAATGTTGTTCAGTCGAGATGCCACCTGTTTGCTTTGTGATTCGGGATGCCCTCTGTTTCTTGCGCAAGAAGAGGCAGGCAAGTTCCTCTAACTGTTGCGGCGTCCCGCCCATCGGACCGGCACAGACAAAGCCCACACAGGTGAGCTTGTCGTGCTGGTGCACAAAGAACCAGTCCTCTGCGATCGTCCGGAGAGCGGCAAGGTCTCAAATGACCAAGACGAGGTGCTCGAGCGAGGTTGGTGCGACGCTCTGGAGTGGCGGCAGGAGGCGGCAGCATGCACTTGACGGTTCGCCCACATGTGTAACGTCATCCTCACAAGGGCTGGAGCAAGGAGGAGGTGCTGGAAATGGGGAGGGATTGGCGGGGAGGATCCGGTCCTGAGAGCGAACGCAATGTGGCTGACGTGTGCGGCAGCGGGCTGAACGATGCAGGCAATCTGCGCACCGAGAAAAATCGCATCGATGAACAGTTTCCTGACATGCGGTGTCTGAAGTGCGGGCGAGACTGGTGGACACAGGTGATTGCTGGCCATATTGCTGATGTAGAGCTGGTCAAAAGGCCTCACAGGAGCATGCTCTGCATGGGCGTGATCAGCTCCGGGTCCGGATCAAACAGCTGTATCGAGCGGCCCAGCTTACGACTCTCCGCGAGTGTCCGTACGACCTCACACAACAACAGTCCCATGTGATAGCATACAGTGACATTGCAACAGGCGGAGCAGAGGTGAATCAGGTCTCAAAACAGCTCGGACGAGCTCGCCATGCTCGGATGCTGCGTGACAAAAATGATCGTTTCCGGTCTCAATTGGAGGCTGACCATACGCAGCTGCCAACTCATAACACTTGGTGCAGCAGGCGCTGCAGCTATGATCTGGGCCAGCCGGACCAGCTGCCTGTCGTACACAGCGAGCGTGCAATGCCACTTTTTGGCCTTCTGAACAGCCTCAGTGAAGACAGACAAGGACTGAGCAAGGTCAATTGCGGTACGCAGGCGGTGGTTGCAATTGAATGGGTGAGTGGTGTTGGGCGGCGTGTTGGGGATGCCCATGAGGTACTCGTCGAGAATGTCGGCCCATACGTGCGTCGGAAAGCTGACTCTGGTGGCAACCCTCATCGTTGGTGGCGCCAGCTGCCGCGAGCAAGACATGTTGGACATCTGCTGAGTGCGGTAGAGGACGGTCTACAAGCTGGGCTTGCGCACCGAGGTTGAAGGTGTCGGACTCAAGGTGACAAGGTGACAAGGAGAGGGCGAGGCAGGCGGTGAGGGGAAGCCTGGTCGGGCGGACACAAGCACGTCCGAGAGCTTTTCATTGACTTGTTCCTGCCTGAAGGCTGGCTGGCGCGGGGAAGAGGAAGCTTGAGTGCGTCAGCGTTGCAAACGGAGCGGCACAAAGGGCGGTGGAATGGTGCGGCGTCAACAGCAACTGTATCTCAACAACTCACCTCTGGTTCTGCTTGTGCATAGCTCTCACACTAGTCAAGCAACCAACAAAGATTTCTGGCAGTCGTCAAAGACGAGGAGGCACGAGCCAGAGCAGGGGCCGGAAGCATGGGTGGGGAGGAGCGCTTCTCTTCACTACAAAGGGTCAGGCTGGGTGATGGCAAAAGCTGGTAGGGGGGTAGCAGAAGAGCAAGTTCCTTTCACTGATTAGCACAACTGTGCCGCAGCCTCATCGAGGTGACATCAGAGTTTGTAAGTTGCAAGGGAGAGAAGCTGCCGCTTCATCAAGTTGCACGTTGTCAACGTCAACCCACTTGCAAACACTGGCTTCCAGCGCCAGCGCAGAACAGAGTCTCTGCTGGATGGTCACAAGATTTGCCAGTGCCGCTTGAGCTTGCAAATGCCGCAGTTGCTGGACGCATTTCCTTTCTTGTGGACCTTCCTGCGCTTCAGAGCTTGAAGGTGCCATGGCTACCAAGGCTCTGCGCTCATTGACTCTACCTTTCAGTGCATCGAGAGCGTATGCGCAGCTGCGGCTGCCGCTCAACTTTCTGCTTGGACTCCTGTGGCAACGACAACTTCGGTGCTTGCCAAACGCCGCAAGCTCCTCAAGCCTAGGCTTCTTCGGACAGCACACCAACTGTACTCGCTCTTGCTCTTGTTTGGATATTTGTGTCGTGTCTTTCATTGTTTGTGACTCCTCACTGCGGGGACAGCTGGCTCAGCAGGGTACCAAAGCTCAGCTGAGTTCATGCAGAAACAGGGGCGCCTCTACAATAATAGCAAATGCAGTTAACCCAGGCAGCTCAGAACCTGCATAGTCAATGTGGGATGTTAGTAGAGGTGCATTTGCGGAAGAGCTGGGACTGCTGTGCGACGGCTTACCAGTACAGCACCCGGTCACAACTTATAGCTGCATCTTGCTCAATGTGCGCCATCAGTGCCTTCAAAGGGTATCTCCAGCCTGTTCACGGGCAAGAGCGCTCTGAATCAGTCTCCTGCACAAAACTAATCCTGCCCGGGCGCAAGGAACATGGTTTCCTTTGTGAGTACATCAACGGGTGTTGGCCGGGCGGCCGATAGGCGAGACGTTTCCCAGTGGCAAGCGATATTGGAGCTCAAAACCGGTAACGGAGAGAGGAACACCTGGCATGGCGGGCAGATAAGGTCAAGAAGGGGGGAAAACGACCTTTTTGAGGTCCTTGAGGGTCGTGATGGGATGGCGTGCCAAGTCAATCTCGCCACTCCGTAGCTTTGGGACGGCTCAAAAAAAATGGGTTGGCCAACGAAGTAAGTGCCCTGCTGTAACGGCTGTTGTTGGGATCCCTACACTGTCAATGCGAGGCTGTAGGGTTGGAGCACCAGCCCGTGTCTACAAGGTGGGGCAACAGTTGAGACAAGGCGGCGTCGGTGATCTTGACTACCTGCGAAGTAGCAACTTCGGCAAGTGCAGCAGACCACGACCCCGACGGGAAGTGCCTGCATGCCTCACTAACATTGACTTGACTGAGAGACCGGGACAACATGAGAGGGTCTGCAGGTGCAGCCTACACTGATACAAGGAAAAGGAGGCTGCCAGGCCTGCGTCCATGTGCCAAAACAAGCAACAGCGCTGACAGCAGCGCTCCGACACTGCTGGTGAACGACGCTGTTGCCACCAATGTCGTGATGGACAAAGAGGTCGGCGGGTACGGCAGCAGATGCAACAATGACAGGATGTCTGGGTTGATGACCTCGTTGGATGATAGGGCTGTGTCAGTCACTGACGGCAAGGCCTGTTGGTCAAGACAAGTCAAACTTGTCAAGGAGGATGACTGCCAGCAAAGCAACTGCGCTTGCAGCCCTGAGTTGTCTGAAAGTCTGAGCCAGGTACTGGGGCCCAGTTAAAGAGGGCGGCTACGACACCCTGCAGGTGTTTTACGAGGCGTTCACAAACCTCAAGCTCGGATTCTTGGACTGTAGATTTGGCATCTATTTGGTCTTTATTCTGAATCCACATTATCGGCCTCAGTCTGCCTCGCACCTCTCACTTCACTTTGCTCACATCCATCCTGCTCTATGACAAACAGTGCAGCTACGCTCCCAATTGCCATCCGCAGCATCCAGCCGGGCATCTCACCCTTCAAGCTGTGCATGAACGCTCAACTGGATGTCTTGTTCAAAGAAGGGAAAGAACGCGACTGGCTCCCAAACGTGCTCGACATCTGCGCTGGCAACAGGACCCCCCTCAGAGCCAAGTCCCTAGCATACAATGGCGCAAACGCAACAACCGGAGACGGAGTGAGGGCTCCAACGAGACTTTCGGCAGAGGTCCACGTCACGGTGACCAAATTGAGTCGCTGGTGGGTCAGCAGAGGAAGGCTTAGAGGCATGGACAAGCTGACACATGTGTCCCCTGCACAATAGGCACAACGGATCATTGAGTTTACAGAGGGTCCCCACTTTGACCTGAAGGACTACCTCGTCTACCTCACGGGCTACCTCAACTGCGCCAGCGATCACACAAGCGCGTGCCTTGTCATGATGCACTTGACCCTTGGTGCAATCAGCAACTGGGCACGCTGCAGCAATGACATCATGCGGCGGGTGTGAAGGGTTGTCTCGCTTCCGGAACATGCGGCAGCGCTGACACTTGTGGCTTCCATGCAGTATGAGCGCGTCTCAGCTATGACTTCCGGTGCAGCATCTCTCTGCGCCCTGCACTGCTACAGCTGATTGCACAAAGGAGACGACCGCACACCAGTGCGGCACTGACGGCAGAGCCACAATAAATGCTTTCCCTCCAACCGGGAGAGGGTGCAACGCCCGTTTGACTTTGTTCAAGTGTCCAGTACCCTGGCCTGGCAAGAGGAGGGCATACAGGCTGACTGTGTGCGAGGCCAACACCAAGTGCGCGGCCACAGTGAGTCTGCAACAAAGGCCGCAAGGCGTGCAAGGTTGGTGAACATGGTTGCTCGTGTCAGGACCGTTGAAGCCAACAGCTTCAAAGCAAAAGTTGCTGCAACTGTGATCGTTCTGACAAGCTCTTCAATTGAATCGTAGGACAGGATCAGTGCCGACAGACAAGGGTTGAGCTGCAAGTGCTCCTGCACAATACAATAGCATCAAGTTCATGCCGCTTACGTTCAAGTCCGAGCCAGCAGACAGTCGCTTGAGAATGCCTTGCATCAATCTACAGGCAAAGGCTGAGTCAGCAAGGGTGTTGGGCACAGACCGTTTGCAGAGCCTGACCTCACTTCCAAACTCGTGCTGCCCTCTTTTGCGCTTGTTTCTTGGCAAATCCTCCACAGCAGCAGAAACCAAGAGATCTGCTCCAAAAGGCGCAACAGCAATCTCCATCTCCCCATTTGAGCGTGAGCAGCCAGAGCTTACCTCAAACAGGTTTGTCTTGGCCCCTGCATTGGTGTTGATGAGTGTGTTCTGAATGGCACTGCAGGAAGTCTTCGTGTATCAGCCTTGCAGACACAGACCCAATTGCACACAGCGTCACAATGACGTACAAGAGTGCAAGTGCGGCTCCTTCCTTGGCACAGGATACCGTCCTGCCTACTTTGACCACAACCTGTTGAGCCGCCACAAGCTCCCCTGGACTCGCTGCATTGCCCTCCTCGAGGCCCAAGAGCCTTGCTTCTACACTAAGCATTGCAATAAATGCAACAGTTAACTGTGACACGCTGATGCATTGGTTGCAAACGGTGTCGACAAGGCAAGTTCCTCCGTCAGCAAGGCTTGCCACATCAATCTCACCGTCGGACGCTGTGTGCAGCATCAGCACAAGTTTGCCTGTCAGGTTGCACATTTGCTCCGCTGCCGGTGTGCGGCGGCAGATTGGCAGGCAGGGGTGGCACAGTTGATTGCAGGGTGTGTTTGACTCTGGGACTGATGCATGGCTCCATGACATTTATTGCACCAAAGCTCTCCTTGGTCTGACTCATGTTGACAAGAGCCCACAGCCAGCTGACGGCATCACCACACACAGTAATGCCTGACAGGGCCTCCAATCCTGGAATAGTGCAAACTGTTACCCTACTCATCCATGACCGCCACTGGGAGAGGCACACGTTACTGCTGCTACTGCTGCGCAACCCAAGTAAGGACCTCCCAATTCTGGACACTAGGGAAATGCAGGCATCTCCCTGCCAGCATGTCCAGGCAGTGGCTGGCTGACTACGGCTGGGCGCTCTGCCAAGCTGACCTGGTGAATGCAGGAGGTACAACAACGTCACAGAAGTCTACCTGGAGGCTGGCGCACGGGAACGGTAACGTTTTAGAGCCCTGGCCGACAAGCCGCAGAAAGAGCGAGTGACTTCAAGCTTGCCACCGCCAACTATGGCTGCTGAGGCGTCCTGCCATCTGCAAAAGATGCCGCGCTCTGCTGACAACAAAAAGGTATGAACAGAGTGGGATTCGAACCCACGCGGATTGCTCCAGTAGAAGAACCATGCAAGCGCACAGAAGAACTTGGGAAGAACTTGAGTCTACCGCCTTAACCGCTCGGCCATCTGTCCCCTGAAGAAAGAGCAGCTTGTCTAGCATATAGATCTCTACGTTAATTGGAAACAGATCCCCGAGAGAACGGCGACAGGTGATCGATCGATGCTCGCCGAACCTTCCCACGAATCGGTCTCGGAGCACCGATCCGCGGACAGCCAGCGCTACTTGACAGCCACTAGACAGCACAATCATGGAGCTTGACTACGCTGCACCGTTCATCATCACGATACGTGGGCTGAGAAGGTCCGCCGAACGCGTCACGACTACCGCCCGTCACGCCGATCGCCGTAATAACGCCTCCAGGTGCGCCCGAGTCTCCCCGTCACGATACTGCCGCTACAACAGCTCCCTGATTTGCCCCGATGACAAACAGAGATGTCCGAGTCCACCCTGTCGAATCCGCGCGTCGTGTCTGTCCCGCAGAAACGTGCCGGCAAATGTCGAGCGACGGCTAAAGAGAGGGCTGCTGCGTGCGGGGGAAGCCGGCGAGGGCCCGCAAAAACGGACACTGACGGGAGGCACGACAAGTCTACCTTGCTGATGCCCTCGCCCTTGAGATCAGCAATACGCTTCGACGCACTGTCAGTCGTGCGAGAGTATGGGTCCGCCGCTCGCGCAAACAAAGGAGCCAACCTTCTGTTCCGCCTGTCGGAGGCGGGATGGTCCGCGGTGACCGCCCGTGTATGCGAAAAGGAATATATTCCGTCTCTACAACTGTGGCAGATGGAGATCGTGCGTGGACTTGCTTGAGGGGAGAATCGAATTGTCATTGCGGGCACGGGGGCGGGCGGGCAAGTCGTGGACGCTGTTGTGGGAGGCCCTGGCAGAAGCCATCCTGCGGAAGAGCATCATATTGCTGTGTCCAGCAAAATGATCCAGGACGACCAGGTAAAGCCCCATCTTTCTATGGCAGCGCAGCAAAGCTTTCCCGCATGCTGACCTGCTGCGAGCACTGCAGGTATCGTCGCTCCATTGTAGGGGGATCCTGGCAGTTGAATTGATGATGTAGAGTTTCCAGCATAGCCAATCTGTCCGTGTGACCAAACACAGGATGATTGGCTGTCCTTCCCCAGCTTGCGGCATGGGGACAGGGCCCTACCTGCAGAACCAGAGCCCCCAAGAGCGTGGTTTATACACCAGCTGCACATCAATAAGACCGTCATCGCAGCTTCTCCAGACTAGCTGCAGGGTGCGCTCAGAAGTTCCCTTCCCCTTCTGCGGAGATCACCTCTTGCCTCTGCTTATTCCCAAGTCTGTTTGTGTACACTCACCCGTTCGGGCATCATCAAAGCGCGCTGTGCACAATACAGCAGACTCCACAGTGCTTTGCTCTCAGGTTGGAAGCCGCACACTCTCCCTTGAAGGCAGCCTTCTTACACTGAGCCTTGTCAAACGGGAGGCGGCCGAAAACACCACCAGCGGACACTTGTCCCGACGGCAAGGACAAGAGACTTGCCTCAGAGCATCCAAGAGAGTCAGGGCTGCCAGCAGCTCCTGACTAGTCAGCAGGCGCATCGCAAAGCGGCCCGAAAGGAGAGCCGAACTATTAGACCGAATCACCTTTCCAGAGTTCCACACACGCTTCGGGCGACGCACTCAGATTTGGACAGGACAAAAAAGCGGGACTATTGCACAAACAAGAGCTAGTGCAATGCGGTCATCAGAAAATAGGGTAAGATGCGGGTAGCAGGGAGGACAGAGGAGGGGAAGGCGGGTTCTCCGCTAGACGAGGGACGTCGCGGCGGAAGCGGGGGTCGCGCCCCGCAAAACCGGCACAAAGCGGACCTCCGACGTGACGCCATACTTGACGAGGTGCTGAGCGTGCGCCAACGAGACCGCGCGGCGCTCTAGCAACGCGGCGAGATCCGCCCGCGTTCGCGCGTCGTTTTCGTTGTGCCCTTGGATGACCATGAGCATCATCCAGGACTCGATAATCGACGGCGGGACGTTGCACAACAGCTGTCCCGTGAGGGACCAGCGGAGCGCAGTTGCCGAGGCCACAAGTCCGACGATGACGAGAACGCCGGCAAGCACCGCATACTCGTGCGAACAGAGCCGCCCGACGCCGAGGCTTGCGCGCAGCGTGAAGAGGCGCAGCCGCTGCCAGGCGCGTGCACGCGTCCCGCACTCGGCCGTTCCGGTTGACGGCGATCTGCCGACGTTCGAAACGGGCAAGACCTCCTCGCAGAGGGCGTCCGCCTCGGCCAACCGAGCCAGCTCGGACCCCTCTCGCAGCTGGAACTGCGCGGCCGTATTACGCATGACAAAGCCGTCGTTCATGCCAATTAGACCGGCGTATGTGCCGGAGAGCAACCACCAGGTGTCGTCGAAATGGAAGGCCGGTCCGATGGCGGCCCACCCGACGAGGACGACGACGAGGAAACCGACGCCGGCCAGCGAGCCAATAAAGTCGGCGTAGTAGTTGATGACCCGCTGCATCCGCGTGACTTGCGGGGCGGCGATGACGATAGTCGGGTGAGGACGCTCGTCGCCGGTCAAGGTGCGCAGTACGCGCTCTAGCTTCTCGTCGGTGCGCTGGATCTGGTCGAGGCAGACGCCGACGTAGTCGCCGTGACGCTCGCGGACGCAGCAGAGGAAGGCAAAGACGAAGAGCATGAGAGCCGAGGACGAGCTGTTCATGTAAAGCTGCCACTGCGGACTCCAGCCCTGCGACGGTCCGAACGCGAGCCACACGCCGACGCCAACCCAGAAGATGAGAATGGTGACGAGGTGACCTGCGACGTCGGAAAGCCGCTTCGCCGCCTTGCCGATCCAGGTGTCGTCCGGCAGGCCGACGTCAATCTCGACCTCGTCGACCTGGGCACCAGCACCGTTGCCCTCCGGGGCCGCCTGCGTCTGCTGCGTAGCAATCTGTCGCAGCAAGGCTCGTACTGTCTCGGAACGCGACCGCAGAACGCCGACGAGCACCAGGACGTCGTCGTGGGCAGCAAGTTGCTGGCGCACGAGGAAGCTGTCGAGGATGTAGGTCCCGATGGCCTGTATGTCGGAGATGAGGACGTTCCAGTCGGTGTTCTGGCCGAAACCGGCGATCCCGAGGGCGGCCCAAGCGACGAGACCAGCCGTCACAAAGACGAAGAAACCGAGGGAGCCGGACCAGTGGACGACCGTGTCGAGCCAGCGGTCGAGACGACCTCGAGGAGGCAGGATGCCACACGGGATCTGTACCACTCGACGTTCCTCAACGGCGGCATGCGAGCCATTCGCGGCGTCCTTGAGCGGCTCGAGACCGTAGGCCTTCTCTTCGTCGAACGCGTCGCTGTTGTCGAGCCCGTAAAGCGTACTCTCCGAAGCTCCCGAGCTCAAGAGATCGGAGACGGCCGGTTTGATGGAATCCGCTGCGCCATCGACAATGTCGGTCTCGGTGAGGGGCGAGCAGTTGAACTTTGACGCGAGGGACGGAGAAACAGTCGGCGCAGACACGGCGAGCGCAGGGCGAGCGCCCGGCGAGGCGAGGACGCGGAGGGTACGGCGGAGCATCTGCAGTTAGCCGGGTCGGTCAGTCGCACCCCCGACAGGCGTGGTCCCCTCCTTGCCCCACCGCTCACTCACTGCGGAGGTCCTTTTAACCCATGTGCGTGCGGATTGACGGAAGCGAGTCGTTCACGGCTCAAGGAGCGCGAGGGCGGATGGCGAGATCCGCGAGAGCAGCCTGTGTGACCGAAGCAGGGCGGTTCGAGCGTACTGAAGAGCGAGATCGAGGACCATGTATTGGGGGACGTGTGGTAGGGAGCAAGGAGCGGGCGCAGACATCGGCGCGCAGTTTGGTTCTCTGCTCAGGTCTGGCGTGAGCTGTCACACGAGAAGAAGCGCGAGAATTAGGCCTCCCGACTGCGCAGTCCTCCTTCGCAGCGCGAGACGGAAGCGATCGGCCAATCGGAGAAGGTCCGAATGCCTCGAGCATAGTGCTGCGTCTCTACCCCGCTTCTGCCCAAACCGCGACGGTACTCGAACTCCCGAAATAGCGTCTGGCCTTCGAGGAGCCTGATCTACATAGCTGCGTCGAGCGAGGTTTCGATGGTGATTCGCAAAGCTGAACAGCGTCTTAGCAATTCGGTGCGAGCTTCCTATTGTAGCGGCGCACCGTTGTCAAGCGCCCAGAGGGAATAGGCGACAGAGCATCGCATGTACGGTCGTCCGAGCGCCTGACTGAAGCGTTTACAACCTGATTCTGAGCAGATCGGCAAGCTGGATGAGTCGGTCATCGAGTAGTCTGATCCTAGCATGCATCGCATTCCCTCGGCTGAGCATCAGCTAGAGCGACTTAACCTCTGTAGGTCTTGGCGAAAGCGCGAGCTGTGGGAGAGCTCCGTCAAAGCGAGCGGGAGGAAGCGGCGGGATTCTTCGACATCACTCGTCTCCACGCTGCTATCGCAACACCGAGCACCGCTATGCAAGCACAAGATAGGCGACGATACACGGCCCCGGAAGGCTCGACGGCGCTGCAGTACACTTCAGACGAGGCGGCACCGGTTGCGTCAACTTCGGCAGTCCGACTTGACGGCCGTCAACCAGCGCAGGTCCGGCCTGTTTGTGAGCGCGCACAGTTATCAACAGGTCGCGCTGCGACCCCGCTGACGCTTCCCTCTGGCGGCAGACTTACAAGCCGGTCTAGTCACGGGTGCAGCTGGATCAGCCTACATCGAAGCAGGGCGGACAAAACTGCTCTGTGCAGTGTGAGGCTACGTCGAACCTTGCTAGCTTCGAGCGAAGAGCTGACATCTCGGCTCTTGCCTCGCAGGTATGGGCCGAAGCCGACTCCGCCGAGTGCTCCTTTCAGCCCGAAAGCACGACTGCAGGTCGAGGTGAAATTTGCACCCTTCGCTTCCGGCCAACGGCGGTTTGTTCCCGGCAAGGTACGTGCGAGAGTGGTGAGACTTGTTGGCAGATCACTTGCTGACGGCTCGCGCTCTCTTGCAGGATACCGAAGCGAGCGCACTGGCAGTCACGCTCCAGCAATCCCTCCTGCCAGCACTTCTCCTCGAAACACTACCGAAATCTCAGATCGACCTCTTCTTGACTGTCCTCGAGTCGGACGGCTGGGACGGCGATGTCTCGATGTGAGTCATCGGAACGGAATCGACCGTACTACTAGGCATTAACCCGACTTCCTCCTCGACTCCACAGCGGCGTGACCGCTGCGTCCGTTGCCTTGGCTAGTGCCGGAATCAGTATGCGCGGTCTTGTCACCGGCTGCTCTGCCGTGAGTCTACCCTCAAGTGGATCCTGATCGTCTTGTTGACGTGTGAACACGACGGAACAGGTCTTGCCTGATTCGCAGACGCAAGCTTGGCTCGATCCGACACGGGAAGAAGTCCGACAAGCGAAGAGCTACATCTCTCTCGCCTGTATCCCTGCGATGGGCACTGTGACGAACCTACGACTATCCGGCGAATGCCCTCCGGCGATTCTGCAAGAGGTGCGTGTACGCAGGTTTCGGCGCTCGTATTGCCAATCTACCTGACACTCGACGCCGCTGACCCGCAGACGCTTACGTCTGCTCGAGAAGTATGCGCGCTATTGCACGGCGCCGCACAAAAAGCTCTCCTGGCACAGACAGCGCAGACGGACGACAAAGCCTAGGCGCGTTTAAAAGCTGTTGTAGACGACGGGCTGTGCTGCTTCGCATGTTCCAAGCGTAATCTATACAAGCATCAACAGGCGCTCTCTCTCAGTTTCCTCGAGACTTCTTCACGCCCTTTGGCGTCCCGCCCGAAGCTACCGAGGACGCTCGGCTCCGTCAGGATCGACAGCTCCAGAACGCCCTCGTATCGCACGCGCGGCACTAACCAAAAGTCAGAAGTATCTGATCGAGTATAGATCATCACAGAGTAGCGGCCCGCTGCTGCGCCTGTCAGGGCCGGCGAGAGAGGACGACGCCTTACTGGTCGGCGAGGCTGAGAGATGCGGCCATAGCGATCAGTTCCGTTCCGACGATGCGCCGCAGAGTGACCACCAGACTTACCGGCGAGCAATGTCTGCCTTCTGTCCTTGCAGGGCGGCCACCTTGTCGTCCTTCGTGGCGTTGTCTATCGGCCTCGGAGGAGCGGTAAGCCGAGTATCCAGGATCGATAGACGCCGCTGGGCACTCACGAGCCATGTGCGCCTGGTTGAACGGGTTTTGCGGTGACTGTACGATAGCACACAGAGGAGCGACGTTAGCGAAAAACTGCTCTGCAGACGGGCGCTGCGCCGCTGGCTGCGGTCTCACCTTTTTGAAGCTCTCGAACAACCGGTCGTCTGTAAAGCCTGCGTGTCAGCGCCAGGGAGAAACTGCAGAGGTAACCAGGTTCCCGTACTGTACTGCTGTAGACGCAGACCAGGGTAGTCCTTCTTGAGGATCGGCAGCTGCTCCTCCTTGTAGGCCTCGAACTGGTCACGGGCTCCCTTTCGTCAGCATTCAGGCGCCGATGAGATCTAGAGCGCAGGAACTGACTGCAGCCTTGAATCGCCTCTCCGGGTGCGTCTCAATCTTGGCCGCTTGCGAGCCGACCGAGGCCTTGTCCGTCTTGGACGTGACGAGGCTCATCGCGTCGAGGGCGTCATCCTGCGGGCCGCCTGAGTCAGCGAGCGCACTTGGAGTCGCAGCGGCAGTGAAATTGACGACTCACAATGCCCGAAGCGCTGAAGGACGACGGCTCGCCCGACAAACCAGACTCGAACGAAGGGATCGCGGGTGCTCGCGCCGGAGCCGCCTTCTTCGCGCCAGCCTTGGGCGCCGCCTTTGGCTTTGACGGCATGGAAGCCTCTTCCTCCGCGAGGAGACGCTCCCGCTCGGCCTTCTTGGCTGCGCGGGCGAACACAAGAAGGGCAACTCAGCCAGCCGCCCGCCCATTCCCGAAGGTCGGCCAGGCGTACTCACCTCGTGCAGCCTCGGCAGCCGCGGCCTTGTCCTCCTTTGCACTCTTACCCTTACTATCCGCGCGGGTAGTACCGATGGGTCAGCGAACATGCCACCTTCGGGAGTTCACCTCGGGGGAAACGGCCAACTCACGCTCCCTTTGACCATTCCTGCGCCTCGCGCTCCTCCTGTTCTGCGGCGGCCTTGGCCTTCTTGCCGTCGGCGGCTTCCTCCTTGCGAGCCTGTGACGCGAACGCGGATCAGTCGAGCGATGAGGACGTCATCCTGGGTTTGAGGCTGTTGACGAACCTTTGCTGCCGTCGCTTTCGAGTTTGCTCGGGGCTGCAGGAGGCAGCCGCGTCAGTGAGCAGCTTGGACCCCACGTTGGTCGACTAGGTAACGCACGGGCATGATGGGTCTGTGCGTTAAATGTACGGTCAGACCGAGAACGCAGTTCCGAAAGAATCTCATCGCTCGCCCGAGGAAGGAGGAAAGTTTTCCTTGTCGAGTTCGCCCCGCGTTTGAGAGTTGGCTCTCGCTGCTTCTCCCTCTCCGTACGCCTGTATAGTCGCTCGCAGACTATACAGACACATCGATCTCAGAACATGGCTACCACTGCCCGCCGTACATCGAATGCGACCGAGGTCCGTCCACTTCTCCTCCTGCTGCCGCCCACGCACCGACCGCGCGTCATCGATCCGCCTCGGATCACTGCAGCTACCGCCTCACGAGCTCTGGGACGATCACTGACTGCCAATACTTGTCAACAGGTCCGTCACACTTCGAGGCGTTCCTCCCGGATCGCGAGGGGTTCCGTCTCGGAAGTCGGCCGCAGGAGCGAGGCAGGCCGCCTCCAGTTCACGCGCCGCGAGGATGAGTCCGGAACGCCGTCCGCGAACAAGAAGGACATGGCCGACTACCTCGTCAAGTTCGAGAAGCAGTTCACGCTGACCCCGCAGCGCATGCGCATGTGCGTCGGCGCTCGCCTCCCCCACCTCTTCGCTCGGTGTTCCGGCTCAGGTCCACGAGAGCTTATCACGGAGGAGCTGATTGCTGGGCTGTTCTTGTCAGGATTGTCGACTCTTTCATCGAGGTCCTCGAGCGCGGTCTCGAGAAGAAGGGCGAGGAAGTTGTGAGTGAGACTGGCGGCGCCACGCCGTCCAGAGCTCTCAACGCGCTGCAGGAACCTGACTCGTGAACTCCGACCTCGCTCCTCGTAGCCCATGCTCCCCACCTACGTCTTTGGCTGGCCGACGGGTCAAGAGAAGGGATCATACCTCGCGGTCGACCTCGGCGGAACGAACTTGCGTGTCTGCCATGTCGAGCTCGAGGGAGACGGCCGCTTCGAAGTCACGCAGACCAAGTTCCGCCTGTACGCCCCGTACTCCCTTTGCAGTCACTTCCGACAGAGTCGCAGTCTGACGTTGAGGTCCCTCCAACAGTACCGAGGAGCAGAAGCATGCCGATGCGCAGGGATTGTTCGACTTTTGCGCCGAGTGCCTCGACAACTTTGTCAAGGACAATTTTGGCGACGACGACGGCAAGGTCGAGCTCGACGAGCCGCTCCCGATGGGCTTCACGTTCAGCTACCCGTGCGAGTGAGTTTGGCGGACACAGAGCCCGACCGGACAGCGAGACTGAGCCTCTCACGCTCTCTCACAGACAAGACCGCATTGACCACGGAGTGTTGATCCGCTGGACCAAGGGCTTCGGAGCTCCAGGTGCGGAGGGTGAGGACTGCGCTGCGATGTTCAAGAAGAGTCTGCAGAAATACGTGAGCTCGACCGGCAGTCAGATTCAGTCTTGCAGCGGCGAGCTGACCTCTCCCCCGTCTGCGGCAGAACACGCCCGTCGAGATGGTTGCGCTTATCAACGACACGACCGGTACCCTTATTGCGTCTTCCTACGTCGACCAGGCCACCAAGGCAGGTATCATCTTCGGCACGGGTTGCAACGCCGCCTACATGGAGAAGGTCGCCAACATCCCCAAGATCAAGCACCTCAACCTGCCCGAGGACGCCGAGGTCAGTCCGCTCGGCGCCTGTCACTCGAAGCCTTCCGAGCCGTGCTGAAACCTAGTGTGTGGCCCAGATGGCGATCAACTGCGAGTGGGGCGCTTTCGACTCGACCACGCACGAGCACCTCCCGCGGACATCGTACGACATCCACATCGACGAGACCTCGAACAAGCCGGGCGAGCAGGCGTTCGAGAAGATGATTGCCGGTCTCTACCTCGGCGAGATCTTCCGCCTGATCATGTGCGAGTTGATCGACGAGGGCGTTCTCTTCCTCGGCCAGGAGACCTACAAGGTCGAGAAGCCGTGCGTTTCACGCTTTTCCTCAAACGGCCTCTGAGCTGCTTATTGACGCCTGCGCCGTCCCCTCCGACAGCTTCGTCTTTGACACCGCCTTCCTGTCCCTCATCGAGAGGTAAGGCGTCCCGTATTGACTGTGCTCACTGGAGTTTGTGTCCTCACGCCGATCGCTTACGCCGCAGTGACCCGACGGACGAGCTCCTCACCGTCACCGGCCTCTTTGCTCACTTCTTCTCCCTCGACACGACGATCGCCGAGCGTCAGTTCATGCGCCGCCTCGCGATCCTGATTGGCACCCGCGCTGCTCGTCTGTCTGCTTGCGGTATCGCCGCCATCGTCTCGAAGCAGGCTCTGCTCGACGACATCACCGACGTTAAGAAGCAGACCGTCGGTATCGCCACGGACGGCTCCCTGTACAACGTACGTGACACATGCACGTCGGCCTACAACGGAGATCATCCGACTGACTCCTCTGTTGCAATGCGACCCGCAGAAATACCCCAAGTTCCCGCAACGACTCGAGGAGGGTCTCGTCGACATCTTTGGCGAGAAGGGACGGTAAGCGTGTTGCAACCTGAGGCAAGCTCACACAACACGTCGCTGACTCAGCTCTCGTTACAGCGCGATCAAGACTTACCATGCCGAGGACGGTTCGGGCGTTGGTGCGGCCGTCATTGCCGGTAAGCAACGTCCGGTGTCGCCACGAGAGAGGCTTGGACTTGGCTGTTTCTGACACGACCCTGCGCACTCACAGCCATGACCAAGGCACGAAAGGCAGCCGGTTACGCCACCCACGTCTGAGCAAGTCCGGGCGCCAAGCGTGTACAAGTCAAAAAGAGGAACAACCGGTCATAGAATGTGAATGCTTGCTTGCAAAAGAAGTACATACGCATGAGCGCCGATACAGCGAAACGTCTAATACTGGATGTGACTATATCCGGGGATCTTGCTGAGCTTTTCGCAGTGCGGAAGCTGTCACGCCGCTGGGGTCAGCTAGGATGTCACGTTCGCGTGCGAGAGGCTGTCGAGAACCGTGTTCCTCACCTTCTCTGCCAAAATCTGCGACATCCTCTCGGGATCTCTGCCGATACCGAGGAAACCGCGCGCAGCGTCGAGACGGTCGTTGCGAGCGGTGATCTGCGGCGGGTGAAACGAAGCAAACTCGTCAATCGGGCTGTCCAAAGACGACATCTGCCGCAAGACGCGCCGACTCACCTCGTGCCGGCAGTACGCGTGCAGCCGGTTGACCCACGCCGACTCGACATTCTTCTCGAAGGATCGCACTCGGGACGGAATTTTGAGGGATGGTTCGGGGTTGGCGGCGGACCCGTCATTGACCGGGCTAGCGGTCGCAGCCGACTGCTTCAAATGGTCGACGAGGTCTCGTCGGTACCGCGCAGACTTTGGCGGATGTTGAGACGTGAAGCCGAGCGACGGATTGGCGGTCAAGATGGATTCGTACATCGGGTGCTGGGCAAACTGGTCCGGCGAGACGAAATACTGCACGCCCGTCGTGGTCGTCCGCGGCACCGAGTACGTACTTGACCGGTCGAAGCTGAAGTCGGGGTCGATCGAATCGGCCGACGAGAAGAGTGACGGGAGCTGGGTAAGGAGGGAAAGGGCGAACAGGAACAGGAGCGGGGCCATTTGCAGCCAGATCGAGCCGGACTGTTGAGTACCGGCACGACCTTGCGCGCCGGGGCCTTGCCGCGGCATGTTGGTCCCCATGCGAACTCCGCCCGGTCCGTAGAATTGGAATGTCGACCCGCCGCCGAAAGGCCCACCGAATCCGCCGCCGCCGCCGCCGCCGCCGCCGAAAGGACCGAAGCCGCCACCGCCCTGGCCGAAGAACATCCGGAAGAGCTCCTCGGGCGAAACATCTTCTCCCCCAAAGCCGCCGGCTTGGAAGCCTGGGCCGGCCGGACCTCTCCGCGCGAATCCGCCACCGCCACCGCCGCCTCCGCCTCGCGAGTCCGGATCGCTTCCAGTCTGGTCGTATATCGTGCGCTTGTTCGGATCACTCAAGACTTGGAAGGCTTTGGACACCACTGACCAATTTCAGGGAAAGAGATGGTCAGCTGTCTGATCGGACGGAAAGGGACGCAGGAAATGCCCACTCTTGAAAGCCTCTTCGGCGCCTGGAGCAAGGTTCTTGTCTGGATGCAAACCTGTTGTCGGATGCGCTTGTCGTCAGCGAAGGGTCCACATCGCAGGCGCAACGACGGCCGAGCCAACTCACCGAGTGCGAGCTGTTTCCGAGGCGGGGAGGGCAGTCGCAAGCGAGAACTGTCAGCGAAGGAGCTTTGGGCCAAGCGGTATCACCTGTAGCCGCGCGTGCTCACCTTGCGGTACGCCTTTTTGATCTGCCCATCGGAGCAGGTCTTTTCGAGTTCGAGAATCTCGTAGTAAGCCGTGACCCGACAAGACTTGACCCGCTTGACGACGGCGAGCTGAGCGGGCGTGAACTCCTTCGTGGGCGCTGTCGACTCGCTCGTAGCCGCTTTTGTGCGCGCCCTCGAGGTGGTAGAACTGCTGGAAGAGCCCGCCTGCGTCGCCGACGTCGTCGCCGTCGGCTCGTCGGCCGCCATCCCATTCGCTGCAGGCGCGCCGTTGGCAGCTCCGCCTCCTTGAGACTGCTGTTCTGCTCGCTTGAGGAGGGCCTGCGCTTCCGGCGTCGACTCGAGGGCGATGCTCTTTTTCGCGAACCGGATCGCGCCGCTGTAGTCGCCGTGGTCGAGGCGCTTTTGCGCTACGTGGAGGGCGCGTAGTGCCTCATCGCGGTTCATCGCACCTGGTCAACCAGAGCAGAGGCTGGCTCGATCAGGAGCGAGAGACTGCGAGCGGACGGGCGAGGGAGCGAGAGACTTTTGGGCCGCGCCCGCGTCGTGGATGTTGGCGTCCGCTCGCTCATGTCGACTTCGTTGATCTGCGCTTGTTTGCTGCTCAGAGTCTTGCAGGCCATCGAGTTACCCGCACCCGCCCGCACCGAGCGGGATGACTCTCCTCCGTCGACACCTTTGCCTCGTTCGCCCCCACTCGCAAGCCGAACAGACTCTGAACCTATAGACTCGACCCCGCCGAGATCGAGTCCGACGCGGAGAAGAGCGTAAGTCCTGAGCCGCTCCCGGCACATACGCGAAGTCCAGCTCACCAGAGAAGCCTGCCCACGTAGTCGCCCGCCGCAATGGTCGTCCTCCCTTCGAAACTCGCTGCCGCCTGTCGTCGACTCGGGTGCAGACCCGTTCTTCTCCACTCTCTCCGCAGAGGACATCGCACAACATGACGTCGGCCGGACGACGAGCGAGTCGAGCGCCCCGACGCTCGCAGGCGCCGAGTCGCCCCCTTTGCGCTCGCGCGCTCTGTCCGAGTCGCACGGCGCCGGTCCTCGCACCTCACCCAGCACGGTTCGTACGACGGTGCAGCGCCCTCCCTCTATAATATCCAGAAGATCTTCCGTCTCCTCGGCCCGAAGCACGTCTGGCATCCTTCCCACCATGTCGAGCACACTCGCCCCGATTCTCGGTAACCACCACGCGGACGTGCCGCACTTTCTTCCAGACGTCGCGCCGCCATCGTCGTCGGTGTCGCAAGATACATCAAAGGCTCCGAACTTACAGGCGCCGGACTGGACGCAGCCCGTCGGGCCCGTGGCGCGGATGGACCAGAACGGTTCTTCGCCGCCGCAGCAGAGGCGCAAGACACGACTTTACGGCCAGCTGAACCTACCTGCATTAGATGTGCGCGGTACAATATCCGAAGCAAGTATGGGAGCCACCTCGATGCCTACCCGGCCAGGCGGACCTGCCGCAGAACGGTTACGAAGTCTCAGCGGCAACCTGAAATGAGACACGCGCCGGCGCGTTGGTGACACCCACTCTCTCTCGTCGCTCTCGGGTGGCGCATCGAGAAAAGTACAAGGAGGCGCTGGTATATCAGGGCTCGGTCGCGCCGACGAGCTACGTACAGAAATGCGAGAAAGCGTAGTCGGACCCCGTCCCGCATCACCACTCGAATTCGCTGCAGCCCGGAAGGCAAGCAAGCGACGTTGAGCGATCGGTTGCGAGCTCAACAAGACGCAAAGTGCCTCGCCGAGGGACACAGAAAGAGAATCGACGTACCCGGCACACTTGGCGAACAGGTATTCGCGGCCGTTGACCGAGATGAGGCCATCTTTCAGCGTGACCTTCCACTTGTTCTTGGTCCGTTGCACCTGCGGGGCGGAAAGGGCCGGTCAGCGCGAGAGATGAGAACAGCCACGCGCCCGGACGCCACCTTTTCGTATAATGCGATGACAAAGTCGCGCGTCTCGACTCCGTCTGCTGCCTCTTCGTCCTCGGCCTCTTCGTCTTCGTCGTCCAGGTCCGAGTTGATCGCGTCCTCATCGTCCTCGTCCTCGCCGTCTTCGCCTTTTGGCCGATCCTTGCCGGCGTTTGCTGCGCTTTTCACCGCCTTTTTTGCTTCCTGCGGGAGGCAACAACAACGGCTCGGGGCATGAGCTTCCGGTCGAGTTACCGCACTCAGACGAGAAAGAGCGCCTGATCGGCGGCCCGTCCGAGGTGGCGCAATCTGACGTGGGCCGGGAACTCACGGCTTTGGCATCTTCCTCCTGCTTGACGAGCACCAACGTCTGCTCGGCCGCCTCCTCATGCGACAGCATCGGGAATTGCTTCGCGACGGGCGCCATCCTCTCGTCCTGACTAAAGTCAGCCGCGCGACTCTGCGCCAGTCGGAGCTCCCACAGCCGCAACAACTCTTGCAAGACGGCCTCTTCGACGCCGAGCTGGTCAAACTCGGGTCGGATCTGGTCGATCACGTCGGTCATGATGGACCGGTACACGGCCGGCTGTTTGAGAAGCGTACACCCGAGGCAGGCAAAGAGGTGCAGGGCGGAGTCATCGTGACGCGTGACGAGCGAACGACCGCGTGCGAAAGAAGCAAGACACCGGAGTAAGAGGGACGGCGAATGCATTGCGAAGAGGCAGGGCAGGTACAGAGAGTTGCTCGTCAGCCACCCTGTCGAATCAGAGGTGACGGGAGCGGGGCAGGGGCAACAACGTACGACCTGCTTGTTCGACATGTCGGCTGACGAGCGGAGCGGGAGGACAAGCGCTCGTTCTCGCGTGCGAGATCGGACGACGGACTCGGACTTGCAGAGAGTGACTAGACGCTGACGCTGTGAAGGTCGCTGTACGGTCCCACGCGACAATCGGCAAGCAGGCCAATGAGTCCGGGTGGGACCAGCGACAGTCGTGTCGGATGAGCGACCTGGCAATTCGAGATTACAAACAGCGAGTATTGAGTGAATAGTGAGAATTGGCAATTCTTTGTATGCGGTGACCGACCACCCGGCTGGCGACGGGGCGGGCGAAACTGGGCGCGGGCGAGGCAAACGTCGCCTGCGGACTCGCTCTACGCACGCTCAGCTCTCGCTCCTACGTAGCCTCAAGATGATCGGTTTCGTCGCTCGCCGTGCTGCCGTCAGCGTGCCCCGCGTTCTCGCCCGCCGTGGCTACGCCGAGGTCGCGTCCAACAGTGACAAGCTCCGCCTCTCGCTCGTCCTCCCGCACGACGTGAGTAGCTGTTGCCGTGATCGAGACATGGGCCAGGCGACGCACAAGCCGTACGGGCCCTGCTGGACGCGGTCGAGCGTCGCGGAGCACAGTCGGCGGTGCAGGTCGTCCAGGCAGCGAGCGAAACTGACGAACGGACTTGCCCTCTGTCTGCCGCTCTACCCTCTCGCGAAACCCTTGGCGCCCGCGTGGAACAGATCATCTACTCGTCGCAGGATGTCGTCCAGGTCAACCTCGCCGCCGAGTCGGGTGACCTCGGTGTGTAAGTCGAATTCGCTTTCCGCCCCTCCATCCCCGGTTCGGGCGGCCGATCGACAGCGAGCGATCCCGCTGTGCGCCCCGCGCCTTTGCGCCTCAGCGAGGATGCGTCAGCAGCTGGGAACGGGCCCTGGCCTTGCTCTCAGGGCCGCAATGACGGGATATTCCCCGCGGGTCCAAAGCGGTACTGACTCGGCCCCTTTTGGCTCACTCCCAATAGCCTCGCCAACCACGTCCCGTCCGTTGAGGCTCTCAAGCCGGGTGTGCTCGAGGTTCTCGAGGGTGTCGGCGAGTCGAAGAAGTGGTTTGGTGAGTCTTTTGAGCCAAACGCGCGCAGTCGCACGGCATGGCATGTTAGCTGATCTCGCGCGGCACCCGGAAACAGTTTCGGGAGGCTTCGCCAACGTTCACCCGTGCGCAAAAGACGCCCTGTTGACACCCAAATAAAGCGTGACGGAGAGACTGACCTCCCGGATGCTCACAGGAACAACTCCCTGACTGTCAACGCCGTCGAAGCCTGTGAGTTACCCTCATCCTCGTTCGCGATGACTCGGGAGGACAGGAATTGACGCATTTGCTCCCTTCGCCAGACCCGCTTGACGCTTTCTCGCCGGAGGTGAGACGATGCTCCTGCGCGCCGACGAACCAATTGAGGCGGATTCTTGCGGGTCTCTTTTCCTCGGTCGCTGACAGAAAGGCACGCTCTCATCCTTGCAGGCTATCCGCTCGGGTCTCGCCGAGGCGCAGCGCGTCGCCGGCGGCTCGGGCACCGAGGAGGAGAAGGCCGAGGCTCAGATCGAGGTCCAGGTCTACGAGGCCCTCCAGGCTGCTCTCAAGGCCTAAGCGGTCCGACGCGTCTCTTTTCTCTCGCGCGGGGGAGAAGGGTGGATATAGACTGGTTGTTGGGCGAGTGGGGGGAGGAGGAAGAGGCGGAGAAACAGGACGGCGAACCCGGCGCACGTCGGCTTGCAGGCGGGCAGCGTCTCGACGATGTACCACCCGCACCCAGTCAGCCGGGTCCCGTCCCAATACGTGCAAAAATTCATTGATATGCCCCAAGTGCTCTCGGTGCAACTGGGCAAGAGAAGTCCGCGCCGCGTGTCTCGGCGAGGAGCGGCATGGCCCCGGGAATGGTGGACCGCTGCCGCCTGCTCGCATGGAATCCGCGCCCTCTTCCCTTTCGCTTCCGCTTCTCGACGTCGCGCCACCTTTGTACGTCACGCCTCGCCCCTACGCACGTCTGTTTCTCAACAGCGAGCCATCACCGTTACTCGACGCTCGCCACGGCTAGAGAGACGCGCACACTAACTCGACGCGGTCACTCCTCAAACTTTGTTGTGCCGAGCAGACCCTCCCTCTCCCTTCGAGCAGGCTACGCGAGCAGATATGCCTCCCAAATCCGACAAGAAGGCTTCGACCTCGGCCGAGGCCAGCTACGACTACAAGCCGGACGAGATCGTACGTCGTCACGCGTTCCGCCCCCCCCCGGTTTGGCGACTCGGCCGCGCTCCATCCAAGAGTGCCTCCCCGCGCGGCGCGCGAAGAGGACACGAGCGCGGCGGTTTGTGCTCGTCACCGACTCTTACTGACTCGCGCCATGTCGCTGTGCGGCTCGCGCTGCCTTCCATCAGGTTCTCGGCAAGCTGAAGGGTTTTGCTCCTTGGCCCGCCCAGGTGAGCGCTCTTCTCCATCCTCCGGCCGTGAGGGACGCGTCACTGCTACCAGCGGGCTCGCTCGGACTGCCTCGTGCCTCCTTCGAGCGTATGCGAGCGAGGCAGACAGGCGATTCGAGCGCCGTCACGATCGAGGCAGCGCGCAATCGCGCCCGTCTGCTTCCCGTTTGAGACGCTCGGAACTGACTCACCGTTCTGCCTCGCGGGCACAGATCGTTAACCCGGACGATGACATGGTCAATGACTCGGTCCGCAAGGAGCGCCGCGGCAAAGAATCTTACCTCGTTCAGTTCTTCCCGACCGGCGACTAGTAAGTGGGGCAGGCACACTCAGACGCGTCCTCAGACGCGTGGAACCGACCAAAGTGAACTCGGACTGACCTCGGCGCTTGCACCCGGGCACAGCGGCTGGCTCACGGCGCGCGACCTCTCACTCCTCACCCCGCGCGAGATCGACATCGTACTCGAGAACCCCAAAAAGCTCAAGAAGGAGATTATCGAAGGCTACAAGGTCGCTCAGGACCCGACCGAGTGGAAGCGCGAGCGTGCCGACAAGCACGCCGAGTGGGTCGAACTCCAGGAACAGATGGCGGCAGAAGAGGACCAGCTCGAGGACGACGACGCGCCCGAGCCGGCGGCCAAGGCGGATGGCAAGAAGCGCAAGCGTCCGAGTGCGGCCGCCAAGGATGGAGACAAGAAGAAGAAGACCCCTGCAAAGGCGCCCAAGTCGAAGGGCGTACGTCCGACGACGCCGTGTGCGGGAATCGCAATCTCGGCTGACAGTCCGCCCTTTTTCGCGTGCAGGACGATGATGCCGCGCCTGCGCCCAAGAAGGCCAAAACTACTGCCAACTGTGAGTAGAGCCAGTGACCCGGAATGGTACTCGTGGCGCCAGGGCTGATCCGCCGTTTCGGCACAGCGGATGACCCCGCCGAGATCGTCAAGAGCTGGCGGCACAAGCTGCAGAAGGTAGGCAGACGAGGCCTGCAATAGCCTCTCGCTCGGCAGTGCTCACCTACGTCCACATGTGCAGGTCTTCCTCGGCAAGACGGACCCTCCTGCTTCGGTAAATTTCGATCTACGTCGGGGCTGCACTGCCTGTATCCTGCTGACGCCCAAGACCTTGTCTGCAGGAGATGGCCGCATGCGGAGAGTACTTCGACCAGATGGAGACGTTCGAGATGAAGGAGGAATGGCTGCGGGTGAGGCTTCAGATCGCCTCCGTCTTGACGGAAGCATCCCGACTGACCGGTTCTGCGTCGATAGGAATCGAAGCTGAACAAGGTGCTCAAGCGCATCGCCCTGATGAAGGACAACTCGATCCCCGAAGAAGAAAAGTACAGCTTCCGCCAGCGTTCCGGCGCGCTCGCCAACAAGTGGACGAGCCTGGTCGGTGGCGCTGAGGCGTCGCCGGCACCGGCCAAGGCGGAACAGTCCGAGGCGACGGCGACCGAGGCGAATGGTGTCGACTCCGAGCCGAAAAGGCAAGAGTCGGACGCGCAGGAGCCCGCAGCGTCGGCGGAGGACGAGGCCAAGGGGGACGACACGCCCGCTGTCGAGGCGCCCGAAAAGAAGGAGGATGACGTCGAGATGAAGGCCGACGAGCCGGCACCTCAGACGAATGGCGATGCCGCTGCGACCGAAGAGGAGCCCAAGCCCGCCGAGGCACAGCCGTCCGCGACCGACTCGGCCCCCGCCGCCAGCACCGACGCCGAAGCTGCACCAGCCGCTTCGGCGTAATGGGCGCCGTCTGCATCTCCACCTTCATCGCTTGAACCCCTCCCGTTGTACCTCCATCGCTTTCCACTTGATACCTCGGCAAATGCGCCCCGCCCGCCCGCCACCTTGTTCTGCGAATGCCCTCGTCGCGATGGCCTCGCACGCCTCGTCTCGCCTCCTTGTACCTCGTCACCCCGACGCGCTCGAGCGCACCTCGCCCCTTACGCGAGACGCTTGTCGCGTCTGTCCGACTCGCTTCTCGCCGATGCGTCGCGGTCGGTCGGCCACCTCTTCCACACACCCGGACGCACATTGTCGCGGTCGTACCTCATCCTTCTCGTCCATGTTGTCATCGTCGTCGCCTGTCCGAACCGGACAATCTGCTCCCCTCTCCTTCCCATTCCTCCGGCCGTTTCGCGAGGCGGTTCCCTCCTCGAGGTAGCTTTCCACTGCATTGCTGTCACTGTTGGGCGTTCTCTGTACTCGTCTTGGTCCGTCTTCGCACCTCTGCCTCCGTCTCGCGCGCAGAAGAGCTTCCGCACGCCTCCGAAGCTCATCTCCTTGCAATGTCAGGCGGGCGCGCCCTCGGCGCCGGCGATCGCTCCCTCCCCCCTTTACTCGGATACAGTCTAGCTCCTCTCACACGGCACCAGAGCTCGCGAGACTAGTCTCAACATACACGTCACGACTGCGAGTATAGCCTAGCGGCGCTCAAGCCTGCCCGGAGTCAGAGTTTCGGCCATCGAGTCGAGCCCCAAGGTGCATCCTCATCGTCGCTCGCCTGCAGGAGCAGTACAATCCCTAGAGGGCTCGCAAGTCACTCATGCGCGCGTCTTTGAACGTCTACAGCCTCGTGACGAGCTCACAGCGCGTCAAGAGCCCGCAAGGAGACGCGTCGTGACGATGGAGTCGGCGTCGACCTTGGCTGTCGCCGGACTTTCTCCGGCTGACCCGCCTATCGCCTCGACGTCCTACACCGCCCTGGACAGTCAACAGGCTGCGCCGCTACAGTACGATGCGTCACCCTCAGGATTCTCCGAGGCAGAAGGTCCAACTCCCGTCAAGGAGGACCCGCTCGACGACACTCCGATGTCCCACAGCGACGCCTCGGACGGGCAAGACGCCGCTGCTCCCGACGTGAACGGACTCAACGGCCAGGGAGTGGACGCTCACATGGCTGCTACGTCAGAAGGCGGAGACGACGACGCGTACGACGCCAAGATGGAAGACGATTCCGACGAATCGGACGGAGTCGTCGCGCCTGGGTATGCCGGTCGGTCTGCCACGAATGCTGCCGCTTCTGCCCGAGGCGGACGCAAGGGCAAGGGAAAGCTCGACCTGCCAGAGGACTTGGACGCGGACTTGTACGGGCTCCGGCGCTCGGTATGTCCCCTCACACCTCTGCCCAGGCGGTTCGACGACGGGACGGGCTGACACGGCTTTCACCGTCGCAGGGTCGCGCCTCAACGTCTCGTACAGCGGTGAGTTTGTGGCTCAGGTCAGGTGTCCAAAAAAGACCTGCGGTACTGACGCGTCCGCCTCTCCGTAGAAGACGTACGACCAGGAAGACGATTCCGATGCGTCGTCCTTCTCAAAACTACGTCGTCCGGCCAAGGCGAAAAGTCGCGCCAGTAAGCCGGGATAAACGTCCGGGCAGGTGCCAGCGGCAAAACGCTGATCTCGGGTGCAAATCATGCAGGCTCGGCCGGCGCGAACCGCTTCGAGCGCCAATCGTCTCAAGGTGACTCGAACGACTCAGAGTCTGACGATGACGACGACGACTACAGCCAAAAGAAGAAGAGCAAGAAGCAGATCTCGAGGAAGCGCAAGGCATCGTCTTCGAAACTGTCCCAGCGCGACTTCGAGCTACCGCGTTTCTCATCAAGGAACGGCAAAGCTCTGCCGAATTACAACGAGGCCAACATGTTCTCTGACCTCAGCGACTCCGATGACGGTTACGGTTACGACGCCGAAGAGGAGGAGCAGCGTGAGTCTCGGAGCTGCATCTCGGCGGGTCCAATCTCTGACCGGCTCTCGTCCGAATTCTGCAGCGGAAGAAGACGGCGTGGACGGCGTCTTCTCACATCGCCGCCTCAAAGATCACGGTCAGTCCGAGCGATTTTATGGAAACCGGTCGAATGAGAACTGACCCGTCGTATCGCGCGGTTCAGAGGACGACGAGAAGGACGAGCCGAAACGCAACATCGAGTACCTCGTCAAATGGCAGAACTACAGTCATATCCACGATACATGGGAGACGTACGAGCACCTCAAGCGGTTCCGCGGTCTGAAGCGGGTCGACAACTACATCAAAAGCGTCCTCCTTGCGCTCAACAAGCGTCTCAAGGACCCGACCTTGAGTCGAGAAGACCTCGAGGCCCTTCACCTCGAAAAGGAGCGTATGGCCGAGCAGCTCGAGCTCTACAAGCAGGTCGAACGCGTGATCGCGCAGCGCGACGCGCCCGCCAACGACGAGATCGACCATGATCACGGTACGTGCGCGCGAGCGACCTCTCTGGCCGCGCCTGACGCTCACCGAAGGTTGCTATCCCGCAGTCGAGTACCTCTGCAAGTGGAAGGCTCTTCAGTACTCCGACTCGACGTGGGAAGCGCACGACACAATCCAGGACATCGCTGCGGAACAGATCGACGACTATCTCGAACGCTCCGCCAACCCGCACGTCCCGGCCAAGAGCGCCAGTTTCGCGCGCACCCGACCAAAGTTCAGAAAGCTCACGGCCGAGCCGGCGTACATCTCCAAATGCGGCACGCTCAAGGATTTCCAGATGACCGGCTTGAACTGGCTCGCTTATCTCTGGTGCAAAGGCGACAACGGCATCCTCGCGGACGAGATGGGTCTCGGCAAGACCGTTCAATCGTGCTCATTCCTGTCGTACTTGTTCCACGAACACCAGCAGTATGGCCCGTTCCTCGTCGTCGTCCCGCTTTCGACCCTTCCCGCCTGGCAGATGCAGCTCGCGCAATGGGCCCCCGACCTCAACACGATCGCCTACAATGGGACCGCCGCGAGTCGTACCATCATCCGCGACTACGAGTTTGGGTCCCTGAAAAAGCCGACCTTCAACGTCCTCCTGACCACCTACGAATTCGTGCTGAAAGACAAGGCGGACCTCGGTCAGATCCGGTGGCAGTACCTCATGGTCGACGAGGTGCGTTGGTCGTAGGCCTCTGGGCGTCCGGCTGCATGTGCTGACGCTGCGCACCCGACCGACAGGCTCATCGCCTCAAGAACTCCGAGAGCGCACTCTACGAGGCCCTCGCGAGCTTTCACGCTTCAGCGAAACTGCTCATCACGGGTACACCGCTGCAGAACAACGTCAAGGGTAGGTACCGGCTGCCTGCGATTGAAGTGAACGCGTCGCTGACCTCGTCGACTTGACAGAGTTGCTCGCCCTCATGCATTTCCTGCACCCGGAGCGCTTTGAGCTCGCCGGCGACTTTGACCTTAACGGTTCGTGGGCCTTGTTGACCGTGACAGGAGGCAATTACTTACCCGACAGCCTTGTTGCACAGACGAGGAGAACGAAGCCAAGATTCGCGACTTGCACGGCAAACTCGAGTCCATTATGCTTCGCCGGCTCAAGCGCGACGTCATCAAGGAGTTGCCGACGAAGAGCGAACGTATCTTGCGTGTCGAGATGTCGAACATGCAGACGTGGTGGTACAAGAACATCTTGACGAGGGTGTGTTCGAGCGTACCCGAGTGAGAACTGGCCTTCGCCTGATACTAACGGCTGAACCGCGCGTGCAGAACTACGCGGCGCTCAGCGGCGCCGATCAACAGGTCTCGCTCCTCAATATCGCTATGGAGTTGAAGAAGGCCTCGAACCACCCTTACCTCTTCGAGGGGGCGGAACCGAGGACCGACTCTCGCGAGGAAACGCTCAAGGGTCTCGTCATGAACTCTGGCAAAATGGTCCTGCTCGACAAACTCCTCGCGCGGCTGAAGCAAGACGGGCACCGCGTTCTCGTCTTCAGCCAGATGGTCCGCATGCTGTGAGTCCCGTTCCTCGATGCCGCCTCTTCATCGGGCGTCGCCGACATCTTCACTTCGCAGTGACATCCTCTCCGACTTCTGCACGATGCGGAACTACCTGCACCAACGACTAGACGGTACCGTTCCTTCTGAGCTGCGCCGGAAAGCGATCGGCCACTTCAATGCGCCCGAGTCGCCCGACTTCGTGTTCCTCCTTTCTACCCGCGCCGGAGGTCTCGGCATCAACCTCGAGACGGCCGACACGGTCATCATCTTCGACAGTGACTGGTGAGTCTGCCGACGATGTCCGACACCGGTCAGAAGGCGCGCCCGCTGACAGACGTCTCCCTGTCAGGAACCCTCAAAATGACTTGCAAGCCATGGCCCGTGCTCACCGGATCGGGCAGAAGTCGCACGTCAACGTCTACCGCTTCGTGACGAAGGACACGGTCGAGGAAGACGTCCTCGAACGCGCGCGCAAAAAAATGATCTTGGAGTATGCCAGTACGTCCGCCTCAGCCGAGAGCACGCGCTGGATCGACCCGCTCATCTCTGCTCCTCCCTGCACACAAATAGTCGTCAACCAGATGGACACGTCCGGCAAGAACCTCGGCCAGACGCAATCCTCTACCCGGCCGGACAACTACACGAAGGAAGAGCTCGCCTCCATCCTCAAGTTCGGAGCCGCCAACATCTTCAAGTCCGAAGGCGGGCAAGCGAAGCTCGAAGAGATGGATCTCGACGATGTCATCAACCAGGCCGAAGAGTACGAGACCGCAACCGCGCCGACGGGCACGTCGCTCGGCGGCGAGGAGTTCCTCAACCAGTTCGCCATCCAGGATGTCAAGGCCGACATGTCGTCGTGGGAGGACATCATCCCCGCCGAGGACCGCGAACGCGTGCAGGCCGAGATCGCCGAGCAGCAGAAGGTGGCCGAGGCGCTCGAAACGAGTCGTCGAGCGGCCGCTCAGGTCGCGCCGGGCGCCTATAAGGGTCAGACCAGCGGTGCTGCCTCGCGCGATTCCTCTCCGGCCTCGAACGCTGAGGAGGCGAAGGAGCGGAAAAAGCCGGCGGCGCCGCGTAAGACAGACGCACAGAGGGCGATGGAGCTCAAGGAGCGAGACCTGCGCAATCTCGTCCGAGGCTTGCAGCGCTTTGGCGACATCCGGCACCGGTACGACGCTATCGCCAAGGACGCTCGGCTCGAGAGCAAGAACCGCACGGTCCTGACGAATGCGATCGACGAGCTCCTCAAAATTTGCCGCGAAGACATCCAGAAGAAGCACGACGAGCTCGAACGGATGAAGGCCAACAACGAGGAGATCCCGAACAAGTTCCGGAACCAGGCCGTCCTCGTCTCGTTCCGCGGGATCAACAACATCAACGCGGAGACAACAGTCCAGAGGGCGGAAGAGCTCAAGATCCTTCACTCCTGTAAGCTTGGTTGTCCCGCAGCCGCGCTCGTCTGCCCACGCTGACCTCTCGCGCTAACGTATCACACACAGACCTGAGCAAGGCGTCCGATCCCCTCGGCTGGTCCCTTCCGCTCGACAACATCAAGAAGACCTCGGGTTGGACCTGTGATTGGTCCGACGAAGACGACGCTCACTTGCTCGTCGGCGTCTGGAAATATGGACACGGCAATTGGGAGCCGATTCGTGAGGACCCGGCACTCGGCCTCGCCGATAAGCTCTTCCTCGAAGACGCCAAGACGAAACCAGCGGAAGGCTCAAAACCGCGTCTGCCGAACGCGATCCACCTCGTTCGCCGCGCCGACTACTTGCTTCATTCGCTCCGCGAGCTCGACGAGCAAAAGAAGGGCGGGCAGTCGGGGCCGGCGCCGAGCAAGACCCACCAGCCTCGCGCCGGTGCTTCCCGACCGAAGCATAGCGCTGATCGCGCGAGCGAGAGTGCGTCTTCTGCGGCACCATCGGCTTCGAAGCCGAAATCGTCTTCGTCGAAGCCGTCGCTTTCAAAGGCGCCGAAGCGCAAGGCGACGCCGCAGTACTCGAGCTCCGGCGAGAGCGACAGCGAGTACGACAGCATGGACGAGGAGGCGTGCAAGGAGGCGTTGCGACCGGTCAAGCGCGAGCTGAAGCGCCTCAAGTCGGGCAACGAGGACGTCGACCGCCAGGAGAAGGTCCGCCGCCTGAAAGAGACACTCTCAGCGATCGGCGCCCGGATCGAGGTCATCGCCGGCGCCGAGAAGAGCCCAGCAATGCAGGAGCAACGCCGCAAGCATCTCTGTGAGTAACGAGCGGAAGGTTTACGGAGATGAAGAAGCCTGGCTGACGCTGGCATCGACTTGGGGTAGGGAAATGGACGACCTACTTCTGGCCCTCGAGCAAGGTCTCGTCCGGCCAGCTCCGCGGCATGTTCGCCAAGCTCGCCAACGTCAAGGACTCGCCGGCACCTTCACCGGTTCTGACTGCCCAGCTGGGTCCGAGTACGGCGTCCGCCTCGGCGCCTGTGTCGAACGGCAACGGGAGCATCGCCTCTTCCCGTCCGCCCGCCGGCGAGAGGCCACCGAAAAAGGCGAGGACCGACAGCGGCGACAGCTTGCCGTCATTCAGCCGGCTTCCGTCGAGCAGGCCGTCCGGTCCGTCGCATCAGCACGCGAGGCCGCCTCCGCCACCTCCGCCCCTTGCCGGCTACAGCAATTCTCCCCTCGGCAGGACGAACGGCCACGGCGCGCCTCAGCACAGCCCGCCATTACCTCCTTCGCACCTGTCAGGGCATCGGTGAACCCGCATGCCGCCACTCTTCGCTTGGTGAAGTCTTCGTCTCCACCAACGCGCAAAGCGATACCCTCCTCTGCTTGCTGCTTTTCCCTCTGTTCGTCGGCGTGTACAGGCCCACCTCATCTGTCACTCTTGTACTTCGGTACCCACTCTCCCTTGCTTGTTTGTATACTCGCATGTCTGTCATCCGAACAAATCATGACCTTTCTCGTTGCGAGGGCGATGGCGGTGATCGAGTAAGCCTGGCCGGACCGAGTATACGACAGGGCGGCGAGCCGGGTCGCCTGGTGTTGGGAGATGTCGCGAGCGGCTCATGAGCGGGCCATGTCTAGCACGTCATTCACACCGGAGATCCTCGAACGGGGGAAAGCTTCGCGTTGCGGCCGGCAAAGATCTGTGCTCATCATCCTATTCTTCCTTTTCTGCCTCAATATAGTCACTGTGTTGAGGATGTGGATCAGCACCCGCAAGAAGGCTTGACTTAGAGCACGAGGGAGGGCAGGAGAGCCGTACCCGCATTGAGTGTACTTCGTGTTGAAGTGGCCTGCTCCGTAGACGGCCGTCAGCGGGGCTTTCGATAACGGCTCGATCGGGACAAGGACAGACCTTCCCAGTCTCTGAGGTTGTCCCACTCGCTCTTGGTCAGATCCGCTAGGTCGTCGATGGGTTGGTCGAGGGGCGTAAGCATGTCCTTTTCGAACGACTGCTTCGCCAACCCTCGCGACGCGTCCCTCCCGGCAAAAGCTTCGTAGGGTCCACCTGCGAGGAAGGACAATGTAGCGTTAGCACTGCATTGCACTGCACTCGTCCAGACTGACGAAGCAGGAGACCCTCAGGGACTGACCGGGACCGTAGAACGATTTCCCCGCCGTCACGTCGTACACTTTGCGGCGGATCGCAAAGAGGATCCTCCCTCCTTCGTGATTCGGCTCCGTCCCGTCGTACTTCTCGAGCTGGCGCGGCGTCCAAGTCCTCCACAGTTGCGAGTGCGGGTGCCGTTCGGGCCTCCAGTTGTACGCTTCGCTCGGCTTGGTGGCGAGTCCGTACGGATGCGGAGCGTACGGAGGAGGTGGGAGCAGGATTCGCAAGATCAGGATCGTTATGACGGCGAGGAGGACAGCGTTGATCGGGTTCCGGAGGTTGAGGATCACGACCGCTGCCCGGAACGGTGCAGACAGGTCGGGCAGGTGGGCAAGCAGACTGGTCATCTTGGTCGTGCAACGTTCACACACACGAGCCGCCGGAGCGTGCGATCAAAAGGTGGGCGGATGCGAAGTGAGGGGAGCCTCTAAGTCTCGAGTCGAAAGCGACTGTTCACGTCGGCTGATCTCGCTACAGGCCACAGCGCGGAGGGAGCGCCGCTCGCATGGCTACCGAAGCTCAGTGGGATCCGCTCGAACTACTCAGGCTTCCTCCCAAGCGGTTAGCCTACTCGTACGTTGTCCTCTGCCGGTTTCTCCGCCCCCACTTGGCACAACTCGCGACTCGCTTTGCGCCGCGGCTATAGCTCTGAGGAACTGATCGTCCGAACGCACACAGCGTGCACTCAGCCTCAGGCTACCACGCCAGCTTTCTGCCGTCGCACATCCTCGCCGACAAGCCCAATGACGACAACTCGAGGTGGACGGCACCTTCCCCGGAGGACCGCAGGATGCAGGCTCGCAAAGCCGCCCTGATCGGTTCGACAACGAACGAAACATCCGTCAAGCTCGCCGGAGCCAAAGACCGCCGGCGCGCACCCGAATGGATCACGGTCGAATTGGACGAGATTGCTCTCGTCCGCGCCGTCGGGTTCGGGAAAACCACCAAAGGTGACAGACAACTCTGACCGAGCGGTCCCAAGGCAGCCAGACTGACGGTATGCACCGCACAGCCCATCCCTGCAACCTCGCCGAATACACCTTGTGGGGCGGTCTCTCGCCGGATCCGCTCTCGATGGAACCGCTCCTCGAAGGCTCGCTCAAAAACGACGCCAACACCGAAACTTTCGAGCTTCCTATTCAGATCGGCGATGCAGAATCACCGGCGTCTACTGTGCGTCTGCTCCTCCTTCGCCCGCCCCAAGGAATTACCGCGTTGATGACGAAGCGTCGCCGCAGCCCATCCCCGTCAAATTCGTCCGCATCGACTGCCACGTCGCGGCCAACGCCAACTACTCCATCTCCATCTGGCATCTCTTCCTCGAAGGCTACTCGTCGAAACTCACGCCGTCGATCGCCTTGCCTGATGGCCCCGCGCTGGTCTCGCTCTACGAATCACATCGCCACCTTCACACGACGCGCCTGATCCTCGCTCACCTGCGCCGGTCGGGCCCAATGTACCTACCCGCATTCCAGACCCTTCTCTCTACCTTACCGAGTCCTAGTCCGAGCGCCAGCGGCGGCGAGGCAAGACTCGAACACCCGCTTCTGACCTCTTTGCACGAAGCGCTCGTCCTCCGCGGCGACTGGGATGCCTCCGAACGCATCCTGGACGACATCCTCGCGTCTGGCCTCCTCGATGAGTGGGACGGGACGGCAGGGGGGACCAAAGGCCAGACAGTCGCCAAGTGGGAACGGATCGGTCCGCCACCCGACAGGGAAGTCGAGGCAATCGAAAGCTACGAGTGGCCGAGCGGACGGGGAGGGCACGCGATGGTCCGCGTGGCGAGACGAGTCTTGCTGTACGGAGGCTGGGACGGCAAGCGGGAATTGGGCGACATGTGGGAGTACGAACTCCCTCTCAGCGCGCACGATATCTCGACACCGCGGCGTTGGCGACTTCTCGACAGCGGCGAACCGGATCAGGGGCAGCCAGCTGAAGGATCGACAGCCCGTCCACTTCGACCGGGCCCGCGAAGCTGTCATCAGATGGTCGTCGACGAACGCGACGGCTGGGTGTACATGCTCGGCGCGCGTCGGGACGAGCTCGACGACATCGAACATGATGGACGAGACGAGCCTTCCGCCTACGGGACGGGTGCGACGGGCGGGACCGAGGGCGGAATGGACGTCGACGGGGGCGCGGACCAGCCGACTGCCGCGCCGGCAAACGGAACGGCTACGTCCTCGACAGGCACAAACGGTCGGACGAACTCGCCCGGGGATCGGTGGAAGAGCGATTTCTGGCGCTACAAGGCGATTGGGCCCGATCGAGGCAAGTGGGAATTACTGAGCGAGGACACAAGGAAGGACAGCGGACCCGCTCTGCTGTGAGGCCTGGATTCTCGCCATCGCGAGGGTGCGCTGCGAATGAGGCTGATCTTTTCGTGACTCCCGTATGCAGTTTCGATCACCAGATGGTAATCCATACGGCGACCTCTCGACTCTTCGTTTTTGGCGGCAAGAACCAGCCTTTCGTACCGTCTTCCGCCGTCGGCGCCAGCTACGCTGGCCTGTCGAGTGGAGACCCACTGGCTTCGCTTCTCACCGACGCGACGCGGAGCCGTTACAGCGGAATGTGGTGCTACCACCTCGAATCGCGAACCTGGACGCACCTCTTGTAGGTCGCAATTGCACTGAGCATTGCCGCTCTGGACAGTCTCGCTGACTTGATCTTCGCGTCAGCGGCGACCCGCTGAGCCCGACTAGCACGCCTCCGAACTCGATGAACAGCGTTGGCCTCTCGGATAGGTTGCTCTCCCGCGCTGGTCACGCCCTCGTTCTCGATTCGGACCCGCTCCACCCGACGCTTTACGTCTACTCGGGCCAGCGTAACGAGCAGTACTTGCAAGACCTGTGGGCGATCAGACTCGCCTCTGCGACATCAGAGGACGAACGGGGACGCGACCCTGGTCGCCGAGCGGAGCCTTCGGCCTCGGCTCGTCAGCCCGGGCGAGCGACACCCGACGACTCGGCGCTGTGGCGGCAGGGGACGGTCCTCGACTTCCCCTTCACCTCTGCGAGCTCGTCGGCGATCAATCGCTCACTCGTCGACCTCTCGGCTCTCCCGGCGTCGCCGGAAGCTTCGCCGTCGCGCCAGGGCGCCCGGTCGAACCACCCAGTCCCGACCATCTTGCAGATCCGTCGACTGTGGCCGCCGACATCAGCCTCCGGTCCAGCTGCCTCGGTTCCCGTCCCGCCAGCTTCCTTTACTCCTCGTGTCACTCTCGACCCGAGCACCCAGAACTGGACTCTCCTGACTGGCTTGATCAGGAGCATGCCAGCCATGGGCACGCCAAGCGACATGTCAGAAGGGTGCCTTCGTGGCGTCTGGCGACGTCGCACTCCTCGGAAGAGCAGGAACGTCGATCTCGGCTGGGAGAAGATCGAGGAGGAGTGGGGATCGCTTGCAGCTGCTCACGACGGCGGAACCACGCGAGGCGAAGATCAGAGCCTGCCGACCCCTCGATTCGCGACACAGGTCGTCTACGACCCTCTCATGCAAGACCACTACGTGTTCGGCGGACACCCCGAGGTGCAAAGCGGCGAAGCGCTCGACTGGAGACAGAACGACATGTGGCGGTTGCGTGTCGTGGAGTGAGTCAAAGTGGTATCGTCATGACGACTGGACTGATCTCTCCTGACACACGCCTTGATTGCCAGTCCGACGCCGCAGGAGGCTCACCGGAAAGCGAAATTCTTGCTTCGCAAGCAACGGTGCGTCTCGCTGGATATCTCGCATTTCAGTCCGAGCGTATGCTGACATGATAAAAACTACATCAGCTTCGTGGAGCTGTGCCGGACCGCTCCGACGCTGCTCGCCCTGCAGTACCTCCAGAACGACCTCGCTGCGGTCGTCGACCATTCGAGCCCGCTCGAGTCGGCATCGTTCCGCTCATGCATGACGGCGCTGATGTCGGCGCCGGCTCGAATGAACATCGACATCTCGCTCGACGGCTCGCAGGAGCTGCCTTCGCCGGGAGGGTCAGACTCCGACGTCGACCGGATCGACCGGTCGCTGTACCGCGAGCGACACGAGCTCTTCGAGGAGATCGGCCAGCTCGCGCCGCAAGGCGAGCGTCAGCCGGACGAGAATCTGGAGGACACGAGTCGCCTCTTACGGACTTGGCAGTTGACCGGGATCAGGGCGTAGCTGACCGGGCGTCGAGGATAAACATCTGCCGTGCGCAAAACTCGAAACTGCACTGCAAGCTCGACTCGCACGCCGAAAGAGTGCCGTTCGCCTGTGAATGAGTGTGGCTCATGTGGCCTAGCCTGTGAAGAGTAAAACCTTCGCGCCGCCGGTTTCGAAAGTGCAAGGCATCGAAACGACGAACTCGCATTCGTCTTCACAGTAGGACACCTACGTCGAGATCAAGCGCTATCGCCGCCAGCAAGCCCCGCGTCCTCATACGTCGCCAAGCATCCGTCAGCTGTACGGGCGAAAGATCCGGATCACTCTTCGCCGCTGTCATCGTCGACACGCGTCAGCCTGCGCATCCCTTGACCTGCGAGCATGAGTCCGACGGTGCGCTTTCAGATGAAGTACAGAGTGACCGCCCAGCTGATGTCTCGGCCGCCTGCAGTCCAGCGCCTTTGACATGTCGTCGCTCCTGCCCCCACTCCTCATGGTCGGCTTGCCCGTCGCCTTCGTCGGCTACCGCATCTACCGGTTCCTCTCGCCCGGGCAGGGCAGCGCGTCTCGTCGCGCGTACAACCCGAGCACCGGCATCGGTCGCGGCGCGCCCGGGTTTCAGACCGGAGTCAAAAAGGTTGCGATCCCGCCAGAGTTGGCAGCGCGAATTCGGGCCGGCGAGGACGTCTCGGCGGAGGAGGTGACAGCTGCTATCGAAGCGGAGCAGCAGCGGATCGCCGAGGAGGAGGAACAAGAGGCGAACGCGAACAAGGTCAAGCTGCCGGACAACGTCGACGCCGAGTGGCTTCCTGCTGGCATGGCGGACGGAGGGAAGGGCAAGGGGGCAGCGCGGCGCAAGAAGAAGTAGTCTACACAGGGTGTCACGAGATGTCCTTTGACCCGATCAAGCTCAGGCGAGAAGGATCCCTCGAAAAAGTATGGCAAAGATCGCGCAACGGGGCGCTTCCGTGACTTGCAGGGATAGTCGCGCAAAGTAGACAGATATACACGGGAAGGAAAGGCGAAGGGCGCGTGACTGTGATATGTATATGGTGCACTCGGCAGTTCACCAGTACCGCATGGGAACACAAACGCTGAGATCGCGATCGTACTGGTGGCCGTCGGAGCAGCTCACTGTGAAGACGGGCGTCAGGTTCCGATTGTGTGAGAAGCGTGCGATGGCATGCAATGCTCACCGATTTGACATTGTCCGTTGACGCAGCTCGCTGATGCGACGCCAGGCAGTTGCGTGCAGTCGACGCCGGGTTGCCGTTCTTGCCAGAAGCCGGCACCGACGTCGTGGCATCCTCCGCAATGCGTCTCGCTAGAGAGAAAGTCGAAGCACGCGAAGAGGTAGTCGGAGGGGGAGTTTTTGCGCGGGATCGGGCAGGCGGAGAAACCGGCGGGGCACGCCGACCCATCAGGCAGGGGGATCGACTTGCGTCTCGAGGCATGCTGAGCAGCGTCCTCGGCGCCGTCGTCTCCTCGCACTCCTCTGTACACGCGCTGGTCGCTTTGGACGCGAGCCATCACGCTCTGAGACCGGGTGTCGCATGAGAGCGAGGAAGGGTTGCACCAGCCTGCAATCGGGTTGGGGGACGTCAGGTGATGTGAGCATGGCGGCAGCAGCGAAGCAAACGCACCTGATACGCAGGCGAGGTGGTTTGGTCGCGAACTTGATTCGTAGTTGCCGGAAAAACTGCAGTCGGCGCCGGCGCCGCCGCAAACATAACGAGCAGCTTCGCCGCCGGCGTCACCTCCACCCGTCACGTCGACCTGGCAGCCCAAGTTGCCGGCGCAGAGAGAGTCGTCCGGACCATCAGAGCCTTCGCATGGGTCACCGAGGCCGCCTCTGTACGAGCAGATCGAGTCAACGATCGAGACGGACTTGAGAAGGCCGGGCGCGAGAAAGCTTACACGCAGACGCCGGGTGAGCTCGCCGACCCCGTGCAGCTGCCGAAATCGCACTGGAGATCTGACGTGCATCTGGAAGCGCAGGCACAAAATACCGGTGCGTCAGAGCCTGCTCTCAAACGGTTTTGTTGTTCGGCCGCGTTCGGCAAGTTGGTCCCCCCACCGAAGACACTTCGGCTCAACCGACTGCCTCTCCGAGCCCACGCCGATCTTCGTCCGTACGAGTCGCTCGTCACGCCTTTGTCGGTGCGAGAGCCTGGCGCTGGCGCGCGGATTGAAGCGGGGAATCGAGAGACTCACTTGGCGCCCGTCCAGCCGCATGCAAATCCTGATGTACCAGCCTCGACGCACTCGGAGTCGATCGGCACTAGAACGCCTCGACGAGCAGTCGGGTGCGACAGGAGGTCGCAAACCTGCTGGTTCGGCGTAGACTTGCCGCAAGGAAACCGTCCTGGTTGCGCGTTGGCGATGGAAACGAGCAAAGCCGCGACGGCGAAGACCGCGGACATGTTCTGCTGAGCGTGCATGCTCGTCTGTCGAATGTGTATAGCTCTGGTCGTGCGTTGGACTGTGGTAGCAGGGCAGGAGCGGCAAGCAGCGGGTCGTGAGCGGTCGGAGCGCAAGGAATGGACACCGAGAAGTTGGTCGCGTCCTCCCGGCCGGCGAGAGTGTTTGTCAAGCAATTAAGTGGGGAGCGATCAGCTGCTGCGGTGCATGCGGCGAGAGTTTGACCGAGAAAGTGGATCGCGATGGAACTGCTGTTCCGGGAAGGTCCGCTCGATTAGCCGGAAGCGTCGATTATCGCAGAGTTGCATTTCTCGCGACAACTTGTGAAGCTTCGCGAGTCGCTGAGCTGCAGGATCGACAGTGCAAGCCGACCTACCTGTAGACCCTTAGCCGAGCGCTGCTCTGTGGCCTGTAGACTGGGCGCGAGACATACCCAGACGGCAGCGCTTCTCAGAGTCTGGGCTCTGGAGCCAGCGACTTCGCGCGTAATTACCGGCCGGCATGCGACCGCGGGCGATTCGCCATCACGTGACCGTAGCCGGAATTCGCCAAGCCCAGCCTTTAATTGGCTGCATACCGACAAGTTCGCGCGCGAGGATGCGGCGAGCCGCGGCGAAAATGAAGTCCTGCAGGATATTGCAACGCGCGACGTTCCTGCAACGCAGCAGTCAACGGGAGCTCGTCGGCGCAGGCGCGGCAGACTCGTCATGTTCTTCGCGGCGTGGCCGCGGCGGGAAGGCGGGAAAAAATCAATGCTGGCGCGAGGCGCGCCGAACCTTCTACGGTGCCGATTTTCGGGTACGGCCGGCCGTCCTCGTCCGGCGATTTTCGCGCGAGCATCCCGGCAATCAAGGTAGCTTGATTAACGACGCCAGGGCAACCACCACGACCCGCTGCGGCTCGAGTCGCGCTGATCCCACAGGATGTCAACGCGCTCGCCTTCGCGGTTCTTGTGCTCGAAGCGGTAGATGCCGTCCGGATCGAGCTGACGCACGGCGGTAATGTAGTACGTTCGCTTGTCTGTTGCCTCCTCGAGACTCGGCCTCATTGGGTGGAACGTCTCGAATTCCCACCATGTGTGTTCCTGTCGTTTGCGTTAGCGTGAAATGGCAGTCAGTCTCCCGCTTCCGGCATTCCAGGAGAACATCTCGTACGCACCGATTTTTCCAAGTCTTCTTGAGAGATAGGACGTGCCTGGACCGTCACGCTGTAGCCGAGCGAGACTGTCACGCGTCCGGACTCGAAGACGTATCGTCGCCCCCAGTTGTCGCCGCCAACGGCTCTGGCCGCCTTCCCGATGAGCTGTACGCCGTTGCGCAGGTCGCCATCGCCACTCTCGTGCCAGGGCGGGAAGAGAGTGAACCAGGAACCCCAGTGGTGCAGCGAGGTGAACTGGAAGCCGGATTGGAAAAAGCCGGTTCCGTCTCCTCTGATGTCGAGCTGGTGCAGAGTCGGTTCAATTGAGAGAGCTGCCTGAGCACTCTTGCCCATAGCGTCCGCGGCGCAGTGCGTGATCATCGCGTCGCCACCGAAGGAGGATCCGTACTTTCGCAAGCAGCCGCGCCCTACCGGCAAGCAGGCCACAGTCAATGCAGCTTCGGGACTCTAGTCGCTGTCTGTGGCACTCACAGAAGCCCGACTCGTTCATTTTCTCGATGACGCTTCGGCTGACAATGATGCCGGCGCCTCCGTAGGCGATGTGGCCCCATTGCGCGACCTGAATGCCAGCGAAAGAGATCAATGTGTGAACGACAACCTTCGCTCATCTTTCCCAAAGACCGACCTGCTTCGTCGACTCGCTCAAGGCGCCGATGAGCCAGTCTTCTTTTGCGTCGTGCTCCGAGAGGAATCGGGCGAGCGAGTCAAAGTCGGGATAGAAGGTGTCGTCGTCGCTGCAAGCTCGCTCGTGATCAGCTCTCGGCGTCGAAACGGATACAGAGTAACCTGCGAGGCGGACTCACGCAAAGATGAACCACTCGGTCCGGACGCCCTCCTGCTCCTCTCGCCGCCTCGCTTCGATGTACATCTCCTCGGCGAGCGCAAAGTACCGCGTCTCGAACCGGTCGGCCTCTCGTGCCCGCATCTCGACGTACATGCCTAAGCCGTTCGCCTCCTCGACCGCCTCCCGACTGCGCGCTGCTTCTGTCGGGTTCGGTTCGGGCATGAGGACGAGGACGAGCGGGAGGTCCCTTGTCGCGGCTGCGTCGGCCGTATCGAGCGGGAGCTGAGTCGTCTTGGGCAGCCAATGCGACCAGACCGGCAAGTTCCACAGGACGCGATCGGGCACGGTCGACATGCCAAACATGATCTTGCTGTTCTTCCACTGGGCCGACTCTGCGCCGCGCGGTCTCGGACTGGACGGGACCACGTGCGACTGACAGAGCTGCTCGCCCTTGTCCTCCTGTACGCCTTCGTGTAGTCGGCCTTGACCTGGTCGAGCCTTCTCCTCCTTGCCCGAAAGCGTTTGGGCGAAGCGCATCTCCCGCGGAGGGTACGCGTACGGGAGGAACGTAGCCGGGATGGCCGGATCGGACGCGTCGGGCACCCAGAAGGTGCGGTTCTCGGTCGGTGCGCGAGCCTGATCTCCGACGAGCGCGATGGTCGGGATGTGTTTCCTCGAATTGGAGTACGGGCAGTACTCGAGGATCTTGCTCACTTCTCGATCTGCCGCAGACGCGGATCGATCGGAAGGGTCGCTCGAGTCGACAGCTCGTTCTTCCGTTAAGAAGAACAGCAATAAGGAGATGGTGACGAGGGTGCCGACGAGGTGCCGCATCTTTAGGCGGAAGGGGATTCGAAGCGGAGTCGTCAAGCCTCGCTCGCCTGGCCCGCCAAGCAGCGGTCCCTGCTGCTGGCCCCTGCCCGATGTCAATGCTCGTCTCGATGTCATGGCGAGTCCCGAGCGCGAGGAGAGAGACTGGATGGGTCGCGAAGTGGGGGTTTGTCGAGACTCGTCTGCTTCAGGAGCCACAGATTAGCAGGTAGCTCGCGCCACTGGGCGGATACGGTGAGGACGCACTCACGGAGAAGCTGCTCGACTCGGCTGTACCCGCTCCAACCGTCGGTGAAACGAGTGCTTGTCGTCCAACCTTCGCAAAACCTCGCCTGCAGTCGTCTAGGCGCCGACGGAGAGCTGCGTGAGATAGCACGCAGAGGCGAGCTCGATACTGTTGCTGCTTCGAGCGGGCGCTGCTGATCACACGGCAGGCAGAGCGTGAGACGGCGAAGCCTCGAGTCTGGCCGCCCGCGCCGTCATTTCGACCCCAGACGGTCTCGAGGTGGCTGAACCCAATCAGCAACTTCTTTTCCCCAGCTACAGTACTCGCTTTCAAAGGATAGTTTCGACGTTTTAGAAAAGGCGAATGTATCGATCCATAGTATACTATTGCGAGATGCAGCGCAAACGAGGTACACGATTACAACAGGGACGAGAACAGCCGACGGCATCTATCACTTGCGAATCTCGTGTTCCGCGAGGAGCTGTCACAAAGACCCAACGTGAAAATTAGCGACAGTGCAGCGAAGCGGAATCGAATAGGCAAGGGGACGACACGCACCATGTTGGGGATGCTGTCCTTGATCCGGTAGATATGCTCGCACTGCGGGCACACCATCTCGCCGTCTGCGACCACAATCTGACATACGCAGGGTCCATCAGTACGCGAGAGCGTGCACGATCTCGAGTTTCTCGCAGCCTCACCTCGAGCAGGACATGGTGCAATGTCTTGAGCAAGTCGAGCGAGACGGCCTCTGGCTGCGCGATATCAGGTCCTTGTTCGGGAAGGTCGGTATTGCCGAGCTGCAGAGCAACACACGTCGTCAGTGAACGCTCTAATGGAAGCTTCTCCGCTCGTTGATGCTGTCGAGAGCGCGGGCGCGGAGGGCAAGCCGCGCTTCTTTCTCCACAAAGGGTCGCGTCGAAGCATTGTTCCGCATGGTGTGCAAGAGGTACACGCCGCGACTGCTCGCCCAGACGAATGACCCTAATCGTAGGCTTATCGCGGCAGAGCCGAAAGTCATCTCGACCTGCTCTGCACCGCAATGTCGGGAGGACGACGGCGCCCCGTGCCGGACTGAGCTATAGCGCTTCCCGCTGCTCCTAGCGGGCCTGTGCGAGCCGAAAGCAGAGCCCGGTGGACGTACCTCTGCTGCGCTCTTACGCAGAGCCTGCCACTCTATCCGGCTGAGGACGCCGCGCATAAACTCCTCGTTGAACTCGGCGTCGACCATCTCGAGCTTCTCGACGTTCCGGAACGACAGCGGGAAGTTTGTCGGGTAGGCGCATGCCCTTGACGGGCACGAGAGGAGGTTCTGCGTGATGAGGCGGACCATGACGGCGGCAAAAGAAGTGCGGAGTCGAGGCGAGGGTTACCAAGAGAGACGAGAGCGCAAATAGCTGTGAGTCTAGTCGAGATGAGTTCAGCAGCTAGCAGGGACCTCAATTGAGCTTGTCTGTGAGCTGTAGACCGTAAGGCGAGCGAAGCCGCTCTTTCACGCTCATCGCGTTGTTCGCCCAAGCTGCATACATTCACCTCGAGCTGCGCCCGCTTTGCGTACGCCAGCTGATATTATGCTCTCCATTTCACCGCCTTGCAGCAGCTGATCATTTGCGCCGAAACTTTCCGGCATCCCGAGGTGATCGCATCAAGCACTTTTGCTCGAAAGCTCGTGCTCCCTTGCTTTCGCCGGGTCGCAGAGGATTGCCTCCGGAAGGACGATGGCTGAATCAAGACGCGAAGAGGGATTATATGGCAAGTATACAGAAAAGCAGTCTAGAAGCTGCAGGGGTACAGCAGAAGGCGAGGGCGTTCCTTAGGGTCGACGCGAGCCGGCGGCGAGAGGATCGGTTGCAGTTGCCGGGCTCGCCAGAGTGGCAAGCAAAGCCGCAGAGCTGCATCCGAAAGACCCCATCAGCACTTTCTCCACGGGTCCATTAGTGTGTTCGCAGCGGACGTGAAAAAGCTCACCGCGCAATCGTCGCTTGCGTGTTCGCAGCGTGACTGGTGCGGACTGTCCGGCTCTCAAAGATTCCGTGCGACAGGAGTGTGGCTTCCTGCTGCACGTCATCGAGGACGGCTTGAATCGAATCGCGCTGAATGCGCGGGAGTATAGGCAGGACCTCCCGGACCGGTTCCGTCAAGTGCGAAAGGGTGGCGATGGCGTGTTCGAACGCACGCAGCGGGTCAGACTGCAGTAAGATACAAAGTCATTAGGTCGAACAACCTCGCCGGTTTCAGAGGGAGCCCAGAGCTTGCCTGACGGAAGGTGATCGTGCGCTTCGGGCGGGCCTTTAACGAGGCGCTCGGTCGCGGCGCTCCCGATGCGAGAGCGCGGGCCGGCAGCGCATGCGGTGCTCCATGGTCCCAAGCGAGACCTCGCATCTGAGCGTGCGCTGTGACGACGCTAAGCACTCCGTAGAGAGCATCGTGCTGCAGGGAAGTCTCCGCATCAGGTCATCGGTCGCCTTCCTGCTGTACAATCAGCGTTCAGAAGGAGCTGACCAGCATCTCCCCTGCATTGATCACGTCGCCGTCGCGAGCGCGCTTGATTTGCTCGGCCCGGCGAAGGACATCGCCTCCGACCTCCATAAGGCTGGATTCGAGCGCGTGCAACTGCCGAACGAGCGCCGCATCCGCTTGTCGTTCGTACAGCTCCCTCGCGTACGTTGGTGACGGAGCGATGGCTTGTCGCGCTTTGATGAGCTGCTTAGCCGTGGGGAGAAGCGCTTCGTGCGCATTGTGGTCGTGGCGCGCCGGGTGAAAAGGCCGGTGTAGGGCATGCACAGCCTGGGAAAGAGCTGCGCCATCGCCGTCAGCCAAAGGTTCGAGCCGAGTTTGCGCATACACGAGCGGCAACGGACGTACTGACGAAAGCGAGAAGAGCCGAGAGTACAAAAGAGTGGAAGGCCATGTTTGGCTGAGTGAGTGCACGCGCGTTGCGGCTGAGTGGGTTCAAAGGAGAGTGAGGTGGCACGTGGGCCGGTAGAGAAGGCGGAAGCAGCTAGCGCTTTGGCTCGAGAAGGCAGTGCAGGGATGTGGTCTTGAAGAAGAAGAGACAGCAGAAGTGGCGAGCGGGCCATTGGAGGGCCTGAGCGGGCTTGCAGGCGCCGCGCGCGAGCGACAATGCACCGGACCTGCTTGGCTTGGGTAGCGGCAGAGGTTCGAGCACTCTCGCCCTGAGGAGGACAAGGGGAAGGCGAAGCGTGAGAAGGCCCTCCCGGCCCGGGCGCTCAGGCCCCTCCCTGTCGATGACCGGATGCAGACCTCCCCGAGGAGTGCACATTCGCCGCTGCGTAGCCGAACCAATCCCGACTCGAGCTCATTAGCTGCCTGCCAAACGGGATCGTCTCGAATGCGGTGATCAGCGGTTACAAGCGGGCCTCGGAAATAGCAGTACAATTCGCTCGTGGAGAAGGCACGAGGCGCGTTACCGCTTTCCAGCTTCTTTCTGCGTGAGCCAATGCAATCGGAGGGTCAGTTGGACCGAACAAAGAAGAGCGGGTACAGGCACGCGCGACTTGCGTCCAAGATGAACTGCGTCAAGCGATGCAGCGCAGCGCTCATCTCTTCGCCAGACGGGCGGATCTGCGAAGGCGGCAACAAGAAGCCTGCCCCGGTGGCACCGATGTCAGCTTTCGCACTCGAAGTGAAGACATATACGGTCCGCCGGAGGAACGGACCAAAGATGCCCGCGTCGCGAAGTTCGGTCCCGAACGACCACCGGATCTTGGCACTCGCGTCTGCGCGCAGCGACGTCTACGGTCAGCGTAAACCGCTCGCAATACTGTCAGAGAATAGGAGATAGCGGCACAGCACTCACAAGCCCAGTCGAGGCTCTCCCCGGGACTCGTCAAGCTGACTTCGCACACACTGCCCGTCTCGAACACGCGTCCATGCACGTCTCGGAGCGCTTTCGCAGCGTGAAGCACCGCCTCGTAGTGGTTCTCCTGGTCGCGGGTCTCGACGTCGCATGAATACGAGTATGGGAACAGCACTGTGCGCGCGACGTGCGGTCAGCCGCGACGCTCTCCGGTCCGCAGAGAGACCGGTGACCTGCAAGACGACTCACGCATCTGACCGAACGAATGCACGTCAAAGAATGCGTTGGCACCCTTGAGCATATAGTCCCGCAACGCCTGCAGTTCGACGGATTCGAACGCCTCTGAGCCGGGGAACGAATCGGAACACGGGTTCGGGCGAACGCCGGGCTGGAACTTGTAGCCCCAGTTCCGGTTCAGGTCGATGCCGAAGCATTCTTCGCGGGGCGAGGTGACCGCTGCAGAGAGGTCGTCGGAGGACAGCGAGCGCTTGCCGACTGGTTGGCGGGACTTGCGCCACAGCCGGTCGTGCTCCCACGAGTAGATGTAGCCGTCCGGCTGTCAAGCGAGGGCAGAATGTCAGTGGATGCGCATCTAGGTGAAACATGAAAGTACGGGTCCAGAAGAGTCGAGCCTCACGTTGACAACGGGGACAAAGGTAAACTCGACTTGCTCGAGCAACTTGCGGTGCGGGACTTTGCCACGCTCGTCGACCGCGACGAGTGCGTGCACGAGGTAGAGAATCGTCGAAGCGGCGACCCACTCGCGCGCGTGCTGAGTCCCGGCGACGACGAATTGGAGCTTGTCGCGCGGCGGGTCCTTGTGCTTGTTCCGTTTGTGGCCGCGCAGCCGGGCGCCGAATAGCGGAGGCGGCCCAACCTCGTCATCGTCGTCCTCCTCCTGTGCTGAACGGATCCGAAGCGCCGTCTCCGCGTCCTCGTCGTTTTCTTGCGGAGTGGCGTCATGCGACCGCTCCGCAGCCAGAGCTCCCGCCGACTTGCCGTCGGGCTTCGTCACCTTGACGCCCCAGATCTCCCTTCCTTCGCTCGACTGCCCGATACTGACCACCTTGACCCAGCCCGGGAACGCATCCTCGAACTTGGTCAAGATCTCGTAGATCGAATCGTACGGATGGTAGGTGTCGTGGATCGGGTCGTCGAGGCGGATCGTTTCGCCGAACTCGAGCGTGCGCGACAGGTTTGCAATCGCTGCGGCGGACAGATCGCGGGAATAGGAAGTCGCGACGGTGGGGTTGTCGGCGACGAGCTGCTCGAGCGGGATGATCGAAGCGAGTAAAGGCGCCCTCCTCTCCCCGTCCAAGTCGCTCGTTTCACTCGAAGCGTCGACGATCGACTCTTCCACCTCATCAAAGTCTTCTTTGTCGAGGCGGACGAGGGCCGACCACTTTGCCTGATCGGCTGCAGTCCGAGTCCGTTTCCCGGCGAGCCAGACGTCGGTGTCCCTGGCGTGGTAGTATTCGATCGCCCTTTCGAGCGCCGTCCTGCTACTCGTCTCGAGGCTGACGAGGTGGCCACGAAGCGGTTGGGGTGTAGCCGGAAGTTCAGGCTGTAGAGCGTCCGGCGGGAGAGCGAAGGGTGTCTGAGGCTGAACAGCGGCGGCGGTGGAAGCGAGCAGGGCAGCCGTCGCCCATAGCGCCGTACTTCGCATTCCTCTTGCAGCGCTCGAGCTGAAGTGCGTCTATGGGGTGGAGCTAAATCGAGACGTTGACGACGACGACAACGAGGGAAGTCGTCGTCATCCTTTCTCGTTCTCCCTCTTGTCCTCATTCTACGGCTCCCAGGCCAGGTCCGAACTACTCTAGGGCCGCTACAAGTGACTCGGACGCCACCCGCTCTCCGCCAGAGCCCCGTCAGCAGTCCCTCACGACGAGCAACTCGTCCTGCGATGCCTTCGCTGCCACTTCAGGTCCAACCGCCCGCCGCCGTCCAGGGCAAGGGCGTCACGAGCTACTTCACCAACAAGATCGAGCAAGCCGAGCACTTGATCAACTCCAAGACGCAGAACCTCCGGCGACTCGAGGCGCAGAGGAACGCGTTGAACGCCCGCGTCCGCTTGTTGCGCGAAGAGCTCCAACTCTTGCAGGAACCCGGTAGCTATGTCGGAGAAGTCGTCAAGGTGATGGGCAAGAAGAAGGTCCTCGTCAAGGTCCAGCCCGAAGGGAAATACGGTCAGTCAGTCTCGAGAGGAGGCAGGCGCTCACGTCACCGGGGTCCTTCCCGGTCGCTGCTGTGCACGGCGATCCGGCCTAAATGCTGACACATCGAATCGAGCACAGTGGTCGACTTTGCACCCAACATCGACGTCGCCAAACTGACGCCGAACCTGCGAGTCTCACTCCGGAGCGATTCCTGTTCGTTCCCGCTTCCCCTCGCCTTGCGTCGCGTTATGGGCGGGTTTTTCTCTCTTCCTTCCTCATCTGACGACTTCCGCATCTGCAGACCAATTGCACTCGATCTTGCCGACAAAGCAGGACCCGCTCGTCCAGATGATGATGGTCGAAAAGGTCCCCGACTCGACGTACGAGATGGTCGGCGGCCTCGACCAGCAGATCAAGGAGATCAAAGAAGTCATCGAACTCCCCGTCAAGCACCCGGAACTGTTTGACGCGCTCGGCATCGCCCAACCCAAGGGTGTTCTCCTGTACGGCCCGCCCGGTACGGGAAAGACCCTCCTCGCGCGTGCCGTCGCGCACCACACCGACTGCCGGTTCATCCGCGTGTCTGGGTCCGAACTCGTCCAAAAGTACATCGGTGAAGGTTCCCGCATGGTCCGCGAGTTGTTCGTCATGGCCCGCGAGCACGCGCCGTCCATCATCTTTATGGACGAGATCGACTCGATCGGTTCGTCCCGAGGTGGCGGTGGTGGCGGAGGTGGTGATTCCGAGGTTCAGCGGACGATGCTCGAACTGCTGAACCAGCTCGACGGGTTCGAGGCGACCAAGAACATCAAGGTGAGCGCGGCGTTCGCTCGGGCACTTTCTCCCATTCCCCTACGTCGTTGAGTGGACGTGGTGGATGCTGATGCGAAGCGTGGACCCTTTGTCTCGCAGGTCATCATGGCAACGAACCGAATCGACATCCTCGACCCGGCTCTGCTCCGTCCCGGTCGGATAGACCGAAAGATCGAGTTCCCGCCTCCTGGGTGCGTCGAAGCGCCAAGGGACGGCTGCCGAAACAGAGCATCGAGCACTCCATTGACGAAGTCTTTATTCTCCGCAGTCCCGAAGCGCGCGTGTCGATCCTCCGGATCCACTCTCGCAAAATGTCTCTCCAACGCGGGATCAACCTCCGGTCGCTCGCCGAAAAGATGGGCAACTGCTCGGGCGCCGAAGTCCGCGGTATCTGTACCGAGGCGGGCATGTACGCGTTGCGCGAACGGAGGCAGCACGTCACGCAGGAGGACTTTGAACTCGCCGTCGCGAAAGTGTTGCGCAAGGCGAACGAAGGGAGCATGTCGTCGAACAAGCTGTTCAACTAGGGAGCTCGGACTTGCCCGTTTTACCCTCCTCGGCACCTCCTCTTTCCGCGTCCCCGCAATGTATACATGCAGACACACGGCTCGCGTTTGCAAGCATGCCCGAAACCAGCGAGACTGGCAGAGCGGAAGAGCGAAAGAGCAGCCCCTCCAGTGGTCGCCTTGGCGCTACGTGCGATCGTCCACATCGGGGAGGACGCTGTACATCCGTTCGCGGCGATCAAGTCGACAACAACACGGGTGTTTTGTACTACATAGAGAGTGTGAGAGAGTGATACGAGAATTCTAGCCTGCGTTGACGAGGATTCGCCAACGCTCAGTTCGACATCGCGTCGAGCAGGGCCTGCAGACGCTAGACATGTCAGTCGGGATGGCCCGGGACGAAAGCATCGTCACGCGCCTCTGGTAGAGAGCCGAAGCAAGTTCCCGCTCGCGCGGGGGCGCCGACTCACTTTGGCATCCTCCGCTCCTCCCACCTGCGCCGCTTCTTCCTGAAACTTTTCGAGCACCACATCCTGCGGCAACTGTCCCACTCCAGCTCCACCCGCCCCCGCACCCGCACCCGCACCCGCACTCGGATTCGGATTCGAGCTCGCCGGATCCGCCTGCCCTCCTCCCGCCTTTTGTTCCGCCGCCCAATTGACAAACGCGCTCCGGCTCGTCGCCCACGGCGCGACGGCCGGTTGAGTCGCGGTCGTGTCGTGAGGGACGGGCGTCGCTGCGAGTTCAGAGAGGCGGGCTTCAAGTTGCGAGAGTTGGGAAGCGAGGGTACGGGCCCGGTCGGTCGGGTTCGAAGTCGACGAGAGTTTGCCTGGTCGAGCGGAATGATGAGACGTCAGTGACTCGGCGCGCAGTTTTCCGGGTAAGCGAGACTTCTGGACAGCCTGGCGACGGTCCGCCACTCCCTGTCGCAAAAAGGTATCGCCAGGGCGAGCAGAGGGAGAGGGTTCGGGAGGAGGAGGATCCAAGCGAAACTCACCTGGCTCCTTCAAGTACCCGACGAGTTCCGCCATCTCGTGCGCCTTGGCCGCTTTGGCCTTGACAAACAGTTCCGCATGGGCGAGTTCCCGTTCCTTCTGCAACTCGGACTCGTACAGGCGGAGCTCCTCCTCGTACTCGGACAGGATCGCCGCGTCCGAGCCTTTCAGCGACGGGTCGAGATGGTCCTGGTCGCGTTGCGCCGGGGAGATCCGGGTAATGAGCGTCTCTCCGGGGACCGTCCGCTACACGGAAATCGGGGCTCGGGGGACGAGGAGAAAGAGCGCGGTTGAGACTCACGTGATGAGGGAGCGAGATGTACGGCAACAGGTCGTCGGCGAACGTGAACGTGTTGCGGAGGACAAAGATCTCAAACAAGTCAAACTGGGTGTCGATCGCATCCTCCAACAACGTCTCGAGGCGGTAGATACTCTGCGCGCGGCAATCATCGGGGCAGAACCGGTGTCTGAATCAGCCCTCGTGCCGCTCGCTTCTGGAAGCTCCATTCAGACAGAGAGCGAGAGAGAGGCAGGCCAAACTGACCCTCTGAACTTCGTCCTCGTCAAACCCTTCCTCCCCACGTTCGACCAACTGCAGCAAGCTCTGTTCGACTTTGGCCGTCGCAGTATACATGGTCCGGTTGGCGAGGTCCATCCCGCCCTTGGCGAACGACTCGGGCGCGAACCGAAAGTGTTCGGTCAACAAGTCGCGTTTCAAGGTTCGACTCGGTTGCGTCAGGGCGGCGACGGCGCCAGTCGTGACGCCGCTGGTGGAAGGAGGGTTGGGCATAGCGTCAAAGAAAAGGCCCGGGCGGCAGAAGCGGACGAGAGGGTGATCTCAAGCAAAGAGCGAGAACCGATCATTCGCGTCGACAGGTCGCGCAACAAGCCCGGAGTCCGAATGCTGGCCGTGTCCCTTTTCAGGTACGCCCTTCCCAGGTCGGATGTAAACGTTACCGCAATAAACTACAACAACAAGTATGCCTGCGAAAGACTCCCCGGGCGCGCAGAATCGTCCCCTCCAGCTCTCGCCCCACTTTACGACTCTCCAACCTCGTCGATATCGTTCTCGACCTGTTCGTTCGCCCTGACGCCTCCGTACGCCTCATCGATAAACGCCATCTCCTCGTCCAACTCTTCGGCCGTCTCGTCCGGAACATCGTTCAAGTCGGGCGCCTCGGCGGCCGCGGCGGGGAGCTGCGCCGCGGCTTGTTTCAGCGACGCAGAGGTTTCGGGCGCGGCGGTCGACGAGAGGTGGGACCGGACGAGGTCGAGGAGGGCTTCTTGCTGTTCGTCCGTGTACCGGTCCGCGAGGTCGTCGATACACTGTGGCGAGCAAAACAAGCATTAATGGTCAGCGCCCCTCTTATGCCTGCCTGGTTCCTCGACCGCGTCATTTCGAGGGAAAAGAAAAACAGGATATGCATAGCCGCTAGCGCGGCGCGGTGCGGGCGGGCGCGCGGGGAAAAAAGAAGAGACACTCACGACGTGCAGTTCGACGAGTGAAGTCGGCGCGAGGTTGACGATTTGTAACCGTTCCGATTTCGTCAACTTGAAGTCGGCCGCGAGTCCGTCCAGCAAGTGCGAGATACCGTCGCGCGATTGTCTCCGGGTCGGGTGGACGTCGGCTTCGAGGTACTGGACTGCCTGCACGTAGGGATTTGCGGGCGAACCGCAGGGAGGGGTCAGTTACAGTCACGGGAGCGGACGGACACGCGCCCCAGCGCAGCGCTGCCAGTTATGAGAGAGAGCGAGAGCCACTCGGTCGCTCACCTCCCACGAGACGGTGTGCAAATCCTGCGGCTGGATCCGTTCCGCCTCTTCGCGTTGAGCAATGTCCTGATACCTCGGTCGTTTCCCGTCCTTGCCGTTACCGCCGACGTCGCCGATTTTCCCTCCCGTGAGGTGTTTGAGTTGGATGATCCGGTCTTGCTGTTGTTGCCTCAAGAGGCGGAGGACTTCATAGTTGCTGAGGAACCCGGCGCGGTCGTTGAGAGTCTGGCGCAGGAGAGAGAGCGAGCGCGTGTGTGGTGTCAGCCTCTCTTTCGGGGTTGCGCTATACGGGGTCGGGACTGACCTCCATTCTCCGGCGTCACGGCTGCTGTGCGTTACCGTGAGACGAGAGGAGAGCCCGAGACAGACTCGTGAGCGAGGCGAGGCGGTGCATTTGGACGACGAACAGCAACCGCGCGACAGATTCGGCGAGTGTCATCGTTCTCTCTACGCCCTCCCCACTTCAGTGACTGCATCAGATCTGGGCGAACTTGAACCAACCGACCATGGTACGTACGCCCCCCTTGTTCTTGTTCCACTACCCAGGCGAGGGCGACCTTGGGGGGCCGAACCCCCTCCCACCCCACCTCGCCGTCCCCCCGAGACTCGCTCTCAACACCACACAGCTTGGGGGTAACTCATGCGCTGACATGCCCGCATGCCACGCAGTCCAACACCCTCCGACCGTACTTGAACACGGTCAGGTCGACCTTGACCGCCGCGCTCACCCTCGAACCGTTCCCGTCCCAAGTCGTCGAACGGCACAACGTACCCGAAATCGAAGCCGGGTGAGCGCTCCCGCGCTTCTCTCTCACTTGCATTCCTGAAATGCGAAAACAGGGTGATGCGCTAACTCGGTGGGGAACCCTCGTCGGCAGCTCGACGCCCGAAGTGATGTTGACGCCGCTCGTCATCGCCCGGAACCAGCACGAGCGAGTCTTGATCGAACCGTCGATCAACAGCGTCCGGTTGAGCATCAAGATCAAACAGGCCGACGAGATTGAACACATCCTCGCGCACAAGTTTACGCGGTTCCTCATGATGCGCGCCGAGGCGTTTGTCGTCCTCCGAAGAGTCCCCGTAAAGGGGTACGACATTAGCTTCCTCATCACGAACCGCAACGTCGAAGACATGATGAAGCACAAACTCGTCGACTTTATCATCGAGTCAGTCCTTGACTTTTGTCTCTCCTCTCTTCGGCTCTAGAGTGCGCGCGAAACATACTGACACGCAGTCCCGCCTCCCCGTTGCCCCAGGTTCATGGAGGGTCAGTCACTCATGCTCGATCAAAGGTTTGCAGACACTAGTCTATGTCATGACTCACAGATCGACACGCGCGCAGTGGTCGACAAGGAGATCTCGGAAGCCAAGCTGTCGATGAACGCGCGAGCACGCATCGTCGCAGAATCATACCTCTCGACCGTCAGTCGTCCCTCCCATCGCTCACTGACAGGCAGACACACGGGCTGACGCGTTCCAGAACTGCAGTTCGCATGATACCCGCCCGAGCGCTTTTTCGAGGGCGGGGAAATCAGAGAGAGAGAGAGAGCGAGCGAGGCCTCCCCGTTGTTTGTAAATTTCCCCCCTTTTCCCCGCAGACGCTCCTCCTCCTTCTCTTTCGCGTTTCTTGCTCTACAATCAAGCACCGTGTCTGTCCTGATCCTGCATGAGGCCCCCCGCGTTCTGATCGAAAGAAACCTCAGCGCCCAAGTCTCGCTTCTCGCAAGGTTGCGCCTCTCGACACAATCACAGGAGCGAGATGTCCCGTTCAAAAGGGTGTGCGAAAAAGTTCTGCTTTCTAAATCCGCCGTACTGCTGGAAGGAAGTATAGACCCTCTCCCCCTTTCTTCATCGCTTGACCCAAGTCGGCATCTTGCGCGCCTTGACGTGACCGGGCTTCTTCCGTTCGACCATGCGCGGATCCCGCTCGAGCAAGTTGGCTTCGCGCGCGCACATGGTCAGTCGAGAGCTGCCAAGAGAGACAACGATCATCGACGACGGAAAACGCACCTCGCTTCAAAATGTCGCGCCAGGCGACAGCACCTTCTTGCCTCCTCCCTTCCTCGACCTCGATCCGTTCCCACTCGGCCAACGCCCTCGCGAGCGCGACCGCGACCGCGTCCGCCTGCGCCGCGACTCCGGACCCTTTCACGATCGCAAACACGTTGAACGCGCCGAGCGCCGACACGAGCGACATGGGTCGGACAACGGCTTCGCGGTGCGCGGCGGCTGGGAAATAGTCTGGCAACGACTTGGCGTTGACGACGACGCGCCCGAACGGGTAGTCGTCATGATTGGAGGAGGGAGGAGAGGAGGCTGACGCCGCCGGGAGGATCCAGACGCGCGCGCCGGCTTCCTTGCGCGCGCCGGACGCTATGACGCGACCGAACTCGTCCCGCTCGCCGAGGCGACGGGCCTTGCCGAGCGGGCGTTGGATCGCCGAAGACCCACTCGCCGAGACGTGTTGGAACCGAGCGAGGAGTTGATCGAGCTGGGCGTACAAGGAGGAAGAAGGTCGGTCCGAGTCGAGTCCCGGCGAGGAGGAAGTCGATGGTTCGCCGGCCGAGTCGCCGTCTTGCCGACCGGTCGCGCGCGCGACCGGGTCAACGACCAATCTCGGCGGCGTCGCCAGGCTGTCGGACTCGGCGAGCGAATCGGCCACGCGGGCGTACGGCAACAACCCTTCCAAGTTGGCCAACGTCGCCGTCAACTTCTTGTACTGGCTCGACTTCAACTGGGCGCCCGTCCTCAAGTAGGTCGCCATGTCCTTGGCGTGTTTCCATTTGCGTTCGCGCGGGTGCGGCAAGACGCTATGGAACTCGGCATCGTGGCCCGTCGAGCTCGAGATCGACTTCAAGAGTCCCTGGCGGTACAGGTGGGCGCGGGCGGTCGTCAGTGCCCTCTCGAGTTGAGTCTGCGTCGACGTGAACGTCGGCCGACCGGTGTACCACTCTTGCGAAGGCGGTTTCGGAACCGCCGGGACCGACCGCGTTGGCGCGGCTTGGACGGGGAAGAAGGCGCCAGCCGACTGCACGGGAGTCGCAGACGTCGAAGCGTGACGTGCTGCTTGCCGCAAAGGCTGCTTGGCTGCTTGGGACGCCATGATACGGGGAAACCAGCGAGATGCGGTGAAACCGGAATCCGCTCGCGCACCAGCCAGAAAAGAAAGAAAAAAAAGGTCCGCCTTATAACGAGAATCTCTACAAAAGCAGTGATTACCATTTCGAGAAAAGGGCCCCTTCAAAGTGTGCTCCGCCTCCCCTCTAGTCTTACGCCGGCGATCGCGCGTCGTCGTTGGCTCGAAATTTGCTCGCCGCTCTTCCGGTACCGACCACTCTCCGTCACGTCCGACTCGTTCTGGCTCGGAGCTGACCCCAGTCGGCCCGCTCGAGGCTCTGCAATACATCCGGCAACATCCGCCGCGGCCCCATCACCGGACGGCCTGGCTAAATCGCAACAGTCTGCGGCTCGCGTTCTCTTGCGGATCCGAAGGGGCCTCGACGAGGTCTAGACCTCGAACCGGCTTTTGTGCGGGGCTCCATCTCTGGCTGGCCCGCGTTCTTTGCTGTGTTTGAATGCATTCCGGGACTGGGCCCGCCGTGAGCCAGACCGGCGCTGTCCGGCCGCCGCCTCAACGGAGATCTCTGGACATTCCACCCCACCGCTGGGCACGCACAGCTGCAGCGTTGCATTGCACGCAAGCCAAGCGGCCGCCGCTTTGACTCCCTACGCTTCCCGAGTGCGGCCCCTGCCCGGCATCAGCACCGATCCAACCTCTAGGTCGAGAGTCGCTTCGATCTGATCGTCCCGCAAAGTTTCGCCTACCTCATCAGCGAGTTTCAGAGGCGCGACAACAGGGCCTGGTGCCGCGCTTCGCACCGTGCTTCTCGCTTCACACTCGCGCAGACGTCGCGGAAGCGTTGGGACCTCGATTGCCGATACTAGTGCGGTCGATCAGCGCGACTCTTCGCCTCGCCGGCTCCGACCTTCTCGTTACTCTATCTTCTCTGCCCTCACGTGAGTCGTCTTCCTAGCGTTCTTCAGTCCCGAAGCAACAGCTATCGCGGCTGTCGGCACGTCGACGAGGGAGCTGATCTTCCGCATACCGGAATAGGCGCGGCAAGGAAGCAAAGAGGGAACACGGATCGCGACGCGGAGGTTTCATTAAACCCCGGACGTGACCACCGGTCCGCTTTGTTTGGTCGACGCCGGCTCGCTCGCTTTCTGTCAGGATGTACTCAGCCTACAGGCATCCTCAGCAGGCCGTCGGATCTAGTCGCTCTGACGCGATGGACGGAGAGGCGCAAGGGTACCCGCCGTCTCCTTCACGTCGGGCGCCCTCACAATCAGAAGAGTACGCGTACCGTGGCGATGACGGGTACCGCTCGTACGGCGCAGCTCTCGGGACGATGCCCGATCGTCAAGTCGCATCGTCGGTTCGTCCTCGCACTGCACCGTTTCTCGACAGGAGTCCGCGCGGCTACGACGGCCGCAATCACGACTCCGCGTACGACCGCACACTGAGCTACGGCGGATCCGCCAACGTCAAGTCGCCGACGAGGAACCAGGGTGCCACCGCGCTCCTGCAGCAGCACGCGGCGAACCAATGGGCATTCCGCGCGAACCAGACCAACCTCCCGCCCGCGCCGACCGCGTCCGTCCTCCAGCCCGCACAACACGTGACCTACTCTCCGACGCGCGTCTCTCTTCCGAGAAGCGGCGACGCAGAGCCCTCAGCTCCGCACGACTATCCCAGCCGCGCCCCGCGTACCATCACCTACACGCCTTACGCCTATGGGTCCGTCACAAATGGCGCAAGTCGACCACCTCTCAGTCATCGCGAACAGAGTTCGAGCGGGTCGTCAACGTCAGCCTCGACGCCCGGCACGAGTCAGGCGTTCTTGCCTGGCAGAGGCCCAGGGAACGGCCTCGTCGACGGCCACAGCAATCACACGCGGTCGTCCTCGTCGGGCCAGCCGGTCAGTAACGCCGACTTTTCGAGGATGTTTTTCGACCCTCTCCGGATCAAGCAGCGGCGGAGGACGTCGCCGGCTCAGCTACGGGTGCTCGAACACCATTTCGAACAGTCGCCTAAACCCGACCTCGCGCTTCGAAAACGGCTCGCGAACGAGCTTGAGATGACACCACGCGAAGTTCAAGTCTGGGTGCGTGTTGAGAACGAGCCGACTCCTCATGTCGAGGCGGGCCGGCGCTGACGTGACATTTCTGGCTCCGCAGTTTCAGAACCGACGCGCCAAGGTGAAGAAGCTCGCCGAGCGTGCTGAACGTGCAAACGGCGGCCAGTCGACTACGGCCCGGGCAACTACGGCCGATAATGACTCGGACGATCAGGTCGGCGGTGGGGATGACGTGCACGACGGCGACGAAACAGCTCACACTCGTTTGCGGACGGCCTCAGCCCCGTCTTCGAGCCGACGGCCTCGCCCATCTCCTCGATACTCGTCGAGTGATCCGTCGGTCCAGTACGATTCGGAATCGGCTGAATTGCCGGATCCGACGGAGTATGTCGGGGCTCCTAGAGCCCACATCTACGGTGAGCCGCCGCAACAGCAAGAGTCAGCGACCAACGACGAGCTCCGGCTACCCCTGCCTCCCAATCCGAACGACCACTTTGCCTACCAGGGGAATCCCTCGGCGTCGGGTCGCCGGTACTCCTTACCCGCCTTCGCGTCCTCGGTCATTCCTCCGAGTCCTCACGACCAGAACGGCCACGTCGCTCCGAGCCATCCGTCGTCGCTTGCGGACGCTTACCCCGCTTCGCTGTACGTCCCTTCGTCGGCATCGGGGGCAGGCGGGAACCGGCAACATCCGTCCGTGCACTCTGTTGGGAGCATCTCCCGGCAACATCCGTCCATGCACTCTCTTGGGAGCGCCTCCAGTCATGCCGACGAGCATTCGCCGGCACAGTCGGTGTCGAGCCGTGCGAGTGAGACCATCCCCGATGCGATCCCGGAATATGCCGAAGTTTCGCACTGGAACTCTGCCCCTGGTTCAGCGCCGGAGCACCCACCGACCGGTTATCTCGCTGCCCGACGGTCGAGCGTGCCGTCGCGGGCGATTCCGATGTACGACGGCGACAACCGCTCGACACGGCTGTCCATGCCGGTCCCTGAAGAGGCACCAACGCAAATGGGCGCCAACGGGGACGAGCCGGGTCTCGCCTACAATCCGGCCGTGTACCCGCCGCCGGTCTCGATGATCGACCCTGTCGCGTCGGTTGCTTTCTTGCACGGGAACGAGCGAGTCACGCCGGTCAGCTACCCCTACCCTTACGTCCACCCGTCCGCCACGATGCAGGATGTCTCGGACGGCATGGTCGAAGAAGCCCCGCTCTACGTTACAGCAGAAGAAATCGGTGGCCGGGTCGGGCGATGAGGAGCGCGTCCACCTGTTGTTGTAGCATCAGCCCCTTTCTCACACCTTGCACGCTGCTGTTTCTCTCAGTTTTCACCGGCCTGTTGCGGACCCGCTTACAGTCCAGCACAAAGTAGCGCGCGAGCCGAGCTGAAAGGAATATGGATAGCAGGATGCAACAGGCAAAAGAGGGTTCGTCAAAACAACAACGTGAAGGCTCGTCATGCAGGTCACGGAGGCGCGCAGAAAAGGTCTGGGTATAGGCAAGATGGGCAAAGATGGGCAAAAGGAGACCGGATGTGCTGGAGACTAGACGCCGACGGATTTCCGCGGGACCAGGGACGCGCGGCGGGACGGCACCCCAGGCGGCAAGCCGTCCTGGTCCTGTCGCGGCGACTCTCGGCCGAACCCGGCGGCAGCAGCAGCTCGCGTCGAAAGCAACCGGTGCAGAATGGGCGGCTTCCCTGGTCGGGCGGCCGAACCGCCGATCGCCGAGGTCGCAGACGGCTGCGCCGACGGTTGTCGACCCGTCGCGAACGGTTTCTTGATGAACGGTGAGGGCACGTCATCGTCGTACGACGCGGAAGACAGAGGCGGGGTCGGGATGGTTTTCGCAGGCGGTGGCGGTCCCGAAGGGTAATTCGAGAGCGGGACCGGACTCGACCAGTGCCGTTGCTGCTGCGGCGACGGGAGTTGCGGCGGTGCAGAAGCGATCGAGAGGGTCGGACTCGGCGAAGGCATCCCGCCGTACATGTGCGCCGAGTGCAAGTCCATAACGGACACTGAGGTCGGTAACGGAGCCGCAATCGGGATCGAGATGAGAGAAGGCGACCGGCGAGCAGACTGAGCTGCCGCCGTTGCGCGCAGGTTGTCATTCGACGCCGACATGGTCCGCGAAGGGGTCGACGCGGCACCGGGGGCCTGCAAATTGTGCATCGATTTCGACGCGAGCCGGCGGCGCAGCGACGGCGAGGCTTCGCGCTCTTTTGAAGGCGTGTCGTCGAGCGACATGAGCGAGGAAGAAGAGTTGGTCCGAGGGAAAGCCGTCATCCCTCCGTAGGCGCTGCAGGGTCATACGTTTAGCCTCTCTCTCTTCGACCCCATCGTCAATTCTTCCGCGCAAGCTCACCTGGATCTCCGGTCGTCAAGGGGTCGCCGCGGCACCATGCTCGGCCGACTCGCGACACGCGCCACGACTTCGGGCTCCACCGTCGGTAAGCTCGGGAGCTGCTGGTGGTGGTGCTGGTGCTGCTGTCCCTGCCCGACCGGCTTGATGTTTTCTCGCTCGGCCTGATACGCCTGCTGCAACTGCATCCGGTACAGCGCCCACGCCTGCGTCAACTTGGACTCCGAGTCCTTGACATTGTCCTGGGCGGCTCGGACGGCGTTTTCGCGGGAGCAGACGGCCTGCTCGCGAGCGAGGACGGCCGACTCTCGCGCGAGGAGGTCCTTCTCCCGCGCAGTGACATGTTGGTCGCGCAGGCGGAGCTCACGGGATCTGCACGGGGTGCGGCTGGTCAGCTCTTTTTTTTTTTTCGCGTTCGGACCTCGTGACGCGGACGCACGCTTTGCGAAGCTCGAGCGCGCGGATCTGCAACTTGACCGAATCGAGGCTCTTGATCTGGGTCGTGTTCGGCCGTTCCTTTGGCTGCGAGGAAAACAAGGGTCCATTTCAGCGATCGCACGCCAATCCGCGTCCGCGAGGCACGCCACGCTCTTACGTTCTGCCTCAGCATCGCCTTGACGACCTGGCCGAGATGCGAAGAGTAGGGCTTTGGCAGATCGGGAATCTTGCCCTCCCGAATCATGACCGCCAACTCTGGTTGTGTCCGTGCCTCGTGGAACGGCGGGCTGCGATCACGGGGCAGCGCGTCAGTATCCTCTCGACGACTCTTCTGACTCGCACATGGCCAGCCTCACTGTCCGGCACAGAGCTCGTAGATCAAGCAGCCGAGCGCCCAGATGTCACTCTTGACGTCGTATGGCTGACCGTTGATCAGCTCGGGTGACATGTAGTACGGCGTCTGCGTTGGTGATGTCGCTCAGCACAATGCGACAGAGTCCCGAACCCGTGGAAACACTCACGCCGACATAAGTCTGGGTCATCGCGGCTTGCTGCATTGCTTTGCTGAGGCCAAAGTCGCCGAGTTTGAGGTTGTTCCGCTCGTCGAGAAAGACTGCACGACGCCGGCGATCCTCGTCAGCGGTTGCCCCCAACAGAGGCTGCAGGCGCTGGTCAGCGCCTCACCGTTCTCGGGCTTGATATCGCGATGCAAGATGACCGGCTTCTTGTTGCCCTTGACGTCCGTCTCCGAGTGGCAATCGTGCAGCGCGAGCGTGATCTGGGTCAAGTACGCCCAGACGACGTCTTCGGGCAAGATGCAGTTGGTCTTGCGGCACCGCTGAATCACGCCGGCGAGGTCCCCTCCGGCGCAGTACTCCATGAGGATGTAGAGCATGTTGTTCGGCTTGTCGACGAAGCGCTCGTAGTACCGGACAATGTTGTCGTTCGAACCGAGCGTCTCGAGAATGTTGCTGCGGGCAAGAGTCCGGTGTCAGCTGCTCGCCTTTGCGGCCGAATCGGGCCCTCAAAAAACATACACCTCCTCCGTCAATTGTTTCAAGTCCCGCTCGTCCATGCGTCCATAGTTGAGTTCCTTGCGCGCGAGAACCTGTGTGACCGGCACGCGAGCATATGCGACGCGAAGGTTAGGCGCATTTTCGCCTGTGTCATGCTAGTCAATGATCTGACAACCGCACCTGTCCGTCCGCTTTCCGTACGACTTTTCGGATGATACTGCGGGTGCCAACAGGGTGTCAGCGAGGCGGCCAGCGGTTCCAGAAAGGTGACAGAAAGACGACGACGGACCCGAACGAGCCGTGTCCGATAATGTCGGAACTCTCATAGCTGCGCGAGTTCCGAGATGCCAGATCGGAGAGCCCAGAGAGTCCACAAGAGGTACACGGGTTAGCCTAAGTTCAGCTGAGCGAGCGGCCGCCGTCGAGAGCCATTCAGGGGAATTGTTGAGTGAGCCGTCTCGACTCGCCTGTCATCCATCGACCTCGCCGTACAGACTGGATGATCGCCTACGAGCGTCTTGCGCCGTTGTTGAGGCCCAGGTCGAGCTGACATGGCTGCGCTCAAACTCGTCAAAGAGCGCCGTGTAGAGTCGGGAAAGTGGGCGAAAGGCGTTTCCTTCTGAGGAACAACGAGTTTCGCACTTTGCCGGCAGCGCGGCGCGCGGGTTTTCGACTCGCCGATCGCGCGCGCGAAACTCCCGAGCGCCGCGGACATACCGTAGCCTGAGCGATCCCTCACTAGGCTACGCTTCGCTGCGAGTCCCATTCTTGGCGATGAGACGGTCTCCCGCCACGCACTCAAGCTCGTGCAGCTGCCGGCGGATCGAGAGCGCGAGCTCCTGAGCACGTAGCGCCCCCGACCCAACAAAGTCTAGAACAGCACTGCAAAGCATTCACGTCTACTCCCTCTTCGCGCAACAGCCGTAGGTTCATGACTTCCCTCGCACTCTCTGCGCCCAACCTCCAAGGGCGCCCTGCGCCACCACCTGGGCCCCGGCCCCCTTTTTCATATCGCTCCGAAACGCTCTCTTGTCGTCGTCGTCCTCGGTGCTCAGAAGCAGAAGACGGCGTCTTGGAGTTTCGAAACGGTCCGCGGGGCCGGCCAGCTGAGCGCGTCGAGGTGCTTCTTCATCGCCGAAATCATCGGGGGCGGACCTGCGGAGGGGCAAAGCCGAGGGGGGGGGCGTTGTCAGCGGCTTTTCTTGCCTTTTGAAAAGATTGGTTCGGGCCCCGGTTGGTCCTCGAGGTCCTCTGCGAAAAAACGAGGCAGAGGGGAAACAAGGGACAAGGGAGGACTGACCGCACAAGAGGGCCTTGTGGTCCTCAGCATGCGCCGGCAAGTGCTCCTCGATCATCTCCTTGGTGACGAACCCGACTCCGCCGGTCCAGCCCTCGGGCGGGTTGTTCAAAACGTAGTAGACCTTGAACCGGTCCGGGTGCTGCGCGGCGAGTTGGTCGAGTTCGGATTTCAAGAGGATGTCGGACTCGTTCACGTTGGCGTAGATCAAAGAGACGTTGGTCCGGTCGAGCGGGTTCTTCAACACGGCGCGGATGATTTGCTGTATGCGATGGGAAAAGATGGATCCCTCGTATCAGCCGTGGTAGTTCACGGAGGGAGACGAGCAGTTCCAACGCCACAAAAGGGGGGGCCACGCACCAGCATGGGCGTGATTCCGGTGCCACCGGCAATCATGCCAATGTTCTGGGCATAGTCGGGCGAGTAGCGCATCTGACCTTTCGGTCCCTTGACGTCGACATGGTCGCCAACCTTGAGTTGACCAAAGTGCTTCGAGATGTTGCCAGTCGGGTAACTCTGCGCGAGCGCGGGCGGATCCGAGTCAGCCTCTTTCTTTTTCTTTTGCGGGTTTGTATCGGGGGGACGGCACCTTGATGAGGAGGTCAAAGAAGCCGACGTCGTCGTCTGACGAAGTCGGGGTGTAGGACCGCTGGATCAACTTTCCGTCGATCGTCGCCGAGACCGAGACGTGTTGCCCGATCGGCAATCCGAGGACGCGACCCTTGGGGAGCTCAAAGCGGTAGCTGGGTTTGCAGAGAACTGCGACGTCAGTTCACGGGAAGGGGACGGAGAGCGCCAAAAGGCAAGAGAGAGACCGACACGGCCGTGTTGGGCGAGATGACGGTCTTTTCGACCAGTTTGAACTTGCGCCATTCTGTCGGGTCGATGGCCGGTTTGGCCTCTGTGAAATCGGGCGTGGGTTAGCTGTCCATCCTTGGGAGGAAAGCGAAGAGGGGAACTTGCTGGGTTGGAATCGGACGACGGCGACGAGTGCGAGCGCGAGTCCGAGTGCGGCGGCGATGATGATCTGGTGCGCCTTGTCGAGGTCTTGCCAGACTGGGAGAGCCATCTTCGCCCACTGTCTAGCTTGCTATGAGGGAGAGTGTGAGAAGAAGAGAGCGACTCGAAAGCCACGGAGGTTCGGCACCAAAGAGTAGTTCTCGCGCCGTTTGCCGCGGTTGCCCCGGCTGCCCGACCTAGCCACCTGCCGACCGCGCCGTCTATCGCACTCGGACCCACGTGGAACCTGCCCCCTCTTCTGCTAGCCCGTCATGGTCGTCTACGGGTTAGACTCTTGCACGCCTTCGCTTGCCTCCCCACTTGGCATGTTGACAATCACGCCAACACACACAGGTTGTACATCTATGACCGTCACTGCACTTGCTGCTTCTACACCGACCTCGGACAGAGGCCGTACCCCATCCCGGGACCCTCAACGTTACCGAAAGTGTTGCCGCCCGCGCCGTCGTCGTCGTCGTCAGCAGCAGCCAAGACCGCAGCAATTGCACCGAACGACGGCGGCGCATCTTCCTCTGCGCCGGCGACGTCATCAGTACGGAGTCGAGACATGGTGGACTCGAAAGGAACGGGAGGAGGGTATACAGTCCCCGACGCGGTCGCATCTCGAGATGATGCACCTCGAAGCACCTCGTCGGCGTTGTCGTCGTCGGACCGCCTCGCCTTCGATGAAGAGGCGAAACTCGTCTACGGCGTCGTGTTCAGCCTCAAGAACATGGTCTCGAAACTGTCGACCCGGAGGCCCGAGTCCGACTCGTTCCAATCGATGACGACGTCAGCGTACAAATTGCACTACCTCGCGACCGCGTCCGCGTTCCACTTTGTCTTGTTGACGTCGCCGGCGCACGCGTCATGTCGACCCCTGTTGAGACAGATTTACACGGGTCCGTTCAACGAGTATGTCGTGCGGAACCCGCTCGCCAACCTCGACACACAACGCGGCGGGAAAGGGATCGACAACCAGGCGTTCCGGAGGGCGGTCGAGAAGTTGCTCGTCGCAGCGGCGGCGGCAACGGCGTAGCGTTTTCCCCCACTTGGAAGCCGCGCGACCCGAAAAACGCACATGCGAGCCAACGAGCTGAGGGTGTCGTGGGGAGAGGTTTGCAGTAATGGAAAATCAAAGCGCGCTCTACGGCTACGGAGCGGCACCCGTACTTGACGACCCTGCTGCGGCTGCCGCTGCGGCTGCTGCTGCTGTCGGAGGAGCCCCGGCCGCCATTCCGACTTTCCATCTGCGGGCGCAAGTCGATCGGGGGGAACCGTCAGCCACGTCCACTCGTAAAACCACGCCCACGCCGGGCCAGGGGATGCCCCCGCCCCGCGACTCACCCCCATCCTTGCAACATCCGGACGACTTTGGGTGTGATGGCGACCGTGATCCCGACCCGGACCGGCAAGAAAAGAGTCTTGTGGATCGCGTACGCCAACACGGCCGTCGTCGCGATCGTCCCGTACTTGCTCTTGCCGCCGCCCTGAGCGCTCTCGCGTTCGATCCGCGCGACTTCGGCCGTCGATTCGCCTCGCGCGATCGCTTCGGCCGCGGCGGGCGACGGGTGCGCTTCGGCTCCCTTGAGGTGTTTCGCGTGGCGGGCTTCGGCGCGGTGCGACAAGCCTTCGACAGTCCGTTGGAGGTAGTTGCCGTCACGGATCTCTCGCGGCGACCCCGCCGACCCGGCGTCCAACCGGTCTTCGGACCTCCTCCTCCAGTGCAACTTTTCGAGGACCCAGTCTTCGGCGTGTCGGACGCGGTCGGCCCCGACCGAGTAAATGACGAGGAAACACAAGCCAAAGTCGACCGCCGACAAGCCGAGGTACACGACGAGGGTCGTCCACCCGTACTTGCGGAACAGGTATTTCACTTTTTGCGTCAGCGGGATCTTTTGAGGGTCGTCCGGTTCGGCATTGCTGTTGTCCTTTGACTGTTCGTGCTCGTGTGATGATGATGATGACGTTGACGACGAGCTCGAGTCGGCGCGAGATGAGGACGACGAGGACCAGAAGAACGATCTCGGTCCGGTCGGTCCCGCCGCCGCCGGTGTCCATGATTGCGCTGCCGCACGTCGCTGCGCCGAGCTCGCGGCCCAGGAAGCCGGTTGACTGAACAAGCCGGCGACGGGCGGCGGGCGGCGAGCGGTGGCGGCGGCAGTAGCTGTTCGTCTTGGCGGTGATGATGACGATCCGAATGACCGGACGAGCGATCCCGTCGGCGGACAAGGGATTGCCGTCCGGTTGACCGCGCTTCGAAGTGCGATTGCCTGGAGCATTCTTTCGGTGATGCGGGTATCGAGAGTCGACGAGGCGAGCGCGAGCGAAAGAGAAAGTGCGACGCGGCCTGTTCGGCACGGCACGCCCGGCCAACGAAACGCCGCCGCCCTGCTGTCAACTTGCCAGAGGCGCAATGCTCCCGAACTCAGGCCAGCGTCCTACCGCAGCTGCGCTCGCCGCGTTGGTCGTCGTCCGTCACGTCGCCGCCGCCGCTCTCGACTCGCCCGGTGCAGCGACGGCTCGTCCTGACGCGACACTCCCTCCCAACCTCGATCACTGGCTCGCATTGGCATTGGAATACACCCTCGAAGGGAACGAGGCTCCGCAGAGCTTGAAACTGTGGCTCGAAAGGGCGAGAGGCGATGGAGAGGACGCCGTGTTGAATCAAGTCGACGAGTTTGAACAGACGGTCAGTGCGGCGACTCGCTGCTCAATCGGCATTTCCCTGACCAGTGGACGAGAGTACAGCTGCGGCAATTGCACGCGGGAGGAATGGACGCCGCACTCGACTGGATCGTCGACGGTGGGGAGACTCTCGCTCTACTCCCCTTTGCACCCTTTGCTCACCAGTCTCTGATCCGCACAGAGTTCAAACCGCTCATTGCATGGTCCGACGACGACGAGGTGCCCTTTCTTTCCCCCTTTCCTGGGACCTCTGAACCCCAGTGGCGGAAGCTGACGCAGAATTCACGTCGGCAGCTCACGATCCTCTCCCAACCGCCACCGCTCCTGCGCTCATCACCCCTCGGACTCTTTGTCCGGCGCAACTACCTCACTCTGAGCCGAATGGAGCTCGACGAGCTGCAAACTTGGTGGAGAGACTTTGAGCGGTTCGTCGACGGTGAAAAGAGAGGGAAACAGAGGGCGGTCGACCTCGGGGACGAAGCGGCCGCCGCTGCTTCTCGAGCGTGCGTACACACATTTTCGGGGTGGCTACATCGCTCTGCGACACCGACAAAACTGACGGAGAACGCCAACGCTGCAGGTACAGCAAAGCGCGCGCGCAGCAAGACTACCACTCGGCGCGCGAAATCGTCCGGACTTTTCCCGTCCTCGGCGCCGGTCCTTTAGACAAGTGAGGCCTCCCTTTTCTTCTCCAAACAAAGCCAATCTTGACCAGGTTTTTGACCTCCGCGTGCGCGATCTGTTAGCCGCAGCTCTCAGGAAGCGCTGCTCCACCTCGCCCTGCTCGAGTACGAAGACGGCGGCTATATCGCAGCCCGGCAGGTGAGTTTCGGTGGCAAGCGGGGGGGGGGGGGGGG
>PJQD01000032.1:8181-39453 GCA_002922495.1 Rhodotorula taiwanensis
TGATGAATGACCGACTGGGCGCAGGAGATGACAATGGTGGAGATGGCAAACTTGTTCACGCGGTCCCATTGCGACGTCTCCAGTTCCCCTTCTCCACGAGCGAGGCCGTCGAAGAGGCGGCAAGCGTCGTGACCAACGAGGGCGCGGATCTGGATCACCCAGACGTCATAGTTGTCGGCTCCGCGAAGGTGCGAATCGACCGGGAGCGGCGTGGGCTTGAGTGGCGTGCGAAGAGGGAGGGCGGAAAGCGCGCCAGCGGTGTCATCCGCTTTCATGGCCGGATCTACTGGCGCCATGGTAATGTGCGAGTGTGTCTAGTGAGACTGGCGAGGCGCGTAGACGTGCGAGCGGGGCGAAGGGGTGCGAGCTGAAAGAGGAGCGAGCGCTAGTTGGGGCTCATAACCTGTGAAGGCTGCTCCCCAGGCAGTGGAAGCGAACTGCTGGTGAGCAATACAGTGGAGAAGAAAGAAAGAGAAGCGACACTACGCCCCTGCTCCCCAGGCAGTGGAAGTGAACTGCTGGAGAGCAAGAGACAAACGGCCGAAAGGTCTGAAGGAAAGAAGGTCCGCGGACAAGCCGGTCTCGGTAAAGAGGTCCGCGGACAAGCCGGCCGGGGCCCAAGGCGAAGAGGAAGCGGCCCGGCTAAGTCATCCGGTTGGGAGAGCGTCTGGCCCAAGGCAAAGAGTAAGCGGCCCGGCTAAGTCATCCGGTCGGGAGAGCGTCTGCAGCAACAGCTTCCACACCGTTGCCTTTCGCATCATCGATGAACAGAGCCGGCGCCATATCTCGCTTGGCGCGGTCAGCGACATCATTGACAAGCCGGGTCAGGAACTCCAATGTGAAGGAAGAGTGTGGCGGTTGTGGGTCCGCATGGGACTGCAGGTTCTTGGAACGGCGCACAGATGGGTGGGAAGGTGCAAGTCAAACGCTGTCTAGCCTTGTGGATTGGCACTGCAATCCAAGCATTCTGTTTCCAAGCTTCGTTCCCTTCAAGTCAAGCACAGCTTGTCGTGGTTTGTCTCAAGCAAAGCGGCCTGCAAAGCTTTGCACAGCTGCCTGTATTGTGAGACAGAGTTCCTAAGGCAAAACTTGTAATGAGAGCGAAGCAAGCCAAGGGCAGCTGGCAAGACAAGTCTTGCTTGTCAGCTGAATCAAGTGTATTCCATCAAGGTCTCAGCTCCAGCTCGCACTGCTTGCTGAGCCAAGTGCCAGCCAGCTGGACACCACTTTTTGTTGCTGGCCTTGCAGTCTGGGATGAGCCTGCTGTGCAAAGCCTAAACTGCCTCATCTGTCAAAACAGCTCAGTCCAGCTTGCTGAGGACTTGACCCCCAGCCCCCGCTATGCTGCTGACTTGACGCCGCCTGCCCCATCCGCATGCTCCCTTCCTTTGTCCCAATGCCTGTGTCAGCCCTCAGCGTTCAGTTGATTGCCACTTGACCTCTTTGTGTCCATTGTCAAGCAAATGGTTGCCAACAGTGAGCTTGGCAACTTGGAAGATAGCTTTGATTGGATCATCACGTTGTCCGGCCTCTCACAAGCGCTGCGCAAGGCTGTCTGCAACGTCCTCATGCCACGCTTGTTATTGGGACTCCTTCTGCAGAAAAGTTGCGAAAGGCTTTCATGCGCGTGAAGAGAAGCCGGCCATCTGTGCCTGACTTGGTGCCAGGACGATTGTCTGCGTCCCACTTCCGGCGTTTGATTGTGCCCATAGTTGCCGCTTCAGTTGTGACTTGTGCAGCAGCTAGTAGCGCTTTTGTGAGCTGCAACAGGTTGTCAAAGTCACAATAGAAGAGTGAACTTGTTGTCCTGCTGCAGGAGGACACAGGCGCAGCAAGTCTCGAGACAGCACACTTCCAAAGCAACACTGCCACCAGCTATGCCTGACATTGATTTTGTGCAGCACGTACAGCCATGTTGCCGTGATGAGTCCTAACGCGCAGTGCAAGGCAAAACACGCCACAGCGCATGTGCTTGGCGGCCACCTTTTCTCTTGACCAAGATCAACAAGCAGCTTGTCACATGCACAATTGCCCCACTCACCTGTGCAAAGACAAGACTCTCCCTTGTCTTGGACGGCCCAGCGGACCTGACAGAGTTTGCCAAACTCGCTGCCGCCACAAACAAATTCTCACTATTCCTTCCAAAAGCACCCTCAGGTGACTTTTTTTGCCACTCTCTGGACCTCACACAAATTAGCGGTGTTTGCAAACCTTGTCCTGGTGTTCCCAACTTACTCCAAGTTGGTGGATGCCTTGGGTACCGCCAAGGAGATGCGGCGGCTTAGGCGCAACGGGGCAAAGTAGCTCCCAGGTTTTATGAAACACGCAAGGGCCTGAGTACGCCAATGAGACCGCATGTGTGCCAAAAGGCTGGAGCGCAAAGTGCAACTGCCTGATGCCCAGCAGGTCCTGACTCTGCCCCAAAACAGGAGCTGAACAAGGACTTGAGGTATCTGAAACACAATGAGGGCTCATTGACAGCTCAAAAAGCTACCCAGCCACCATTGGCCAGTCTGACCTCCGCTGACCGTTGACGCTCAATGCAAATCAAATCAACTTGGGAGATCAAACTGACGGGCGCGCCTCAGCCCCTCAATACTGAGCTTGTTGCAACAAGCACGCCGCAGCGCGCAAGCTCGGGTTTCACCGTGGCAAAGCTCGGTAGCTGTCCTAGGAACAGGTGCAGTACGCCCAGTCTGCCATTCCATTGCGTCCGCAGTCCGCGAGCGCAAAGCTCTTCTCCCAGGCCACGTATCCAACTCCGCCGCCGGAGCACAAACACGACCTGCCTCCAGCAAAGCGCACAAGGCGCTCATCAGCATCTGGGCCGGTCCCTGCCGACTCCCAGGTGCGCCAGGAGAGTGTGTGCTTCCACCACAGTGCTGACAGGCTCTCTGCAGCGCAGCTGACTTTCCCTGTCTGCTTATCCCGCCAGTCACATGTCCCGCACGCAAGTCAAGCGTACCTCCCATTGGTGCGCCCCCGCTTCTGACGACCGTCCGGTACTTCCATTCTGTGTCTCGTCCTGGCGAGCCCCGCTCTGTTTCCTCTCCCTTGTGCTGTCTCCACCTTCATCATACAACCAGCCCGCACACTGGCAACACCAATTTACCCAACACATTCCGTTCGAACTTCTTCCTTTCATGTTTCTACCCGTCCTTTCCCTGCCGGCAAACAAAGCAGCTCTGTCTCAATTGACATGTGGAGGGCTCAGAAATTCAGTCTCGCCGAGACAACAAAGAATAAGAACCTCATCTATAAGAACTTTGGATGATCCAGATCAGGCTTGGCGAGCATTCTCTGTTTTTCTCTCATGCTTGCAGTCTGATGCTTCACACTGTAAAGCCTGGTTACGTTGAAGTCACACATGATGCATAACGTATTTTGCCCAGCTACTGGAAAGCCGCTGGACCGCTCACTGAGCTGCTCGAGGAGGGCATGGATGCCAACACCAAAATGAGTCTGCTCCTGGTGAGGGTAAGGGTGAACCGACCGCGAGTGTCAAGTTCCGCAAGTATGCCATGTCATGCGTAATATCTCAATACAAGCCCGCGCTGACGACGTTCCCGTCCCAAAACGCTCGTCACTTTCTTGCGCCTCCACGACGCAAGTACTCTGCCTATAAGAACCAGCGGACACACTGTGGCGCTATCTACTGCTACCAAACCAGCAAAGAATAAAGCCACTTTCTCCCTCCTGCCGCCTGAGATTGTTGAAGCGATCCTTGCCAGCCTATCGACTCCCGACAGTTTGACAAGCTACCAGACTCTCGCAACAATCTCTCCGACGTGCTGCCTGTTTGCCTCAATATGCCGCGTACTCCTATACAAGACGCCGTACCAGGCCGTCACCTCAATCAAAGATGCAAACGTCAGGCGTTCGAGAAGGGCGCTCCAACTGCTACAGGCAACCGTCTCTCACTGCTCGATCCAGGCCATCATACAAAATCTTGCGTGGCTGCCCCACCTCATCCTCCATTCTTCCCATACAACGCTCATGGAAGCAGGCGCAACCTTGCAAGCTGCTGCTCTCGCGTTGCAGCGCAAGGCATTGGCGCGGTGCCCACTGTGCCCGGCTGTCAAAGAGGCCGACATCCTCATGTTTGGCGCCGGAGGCCGTCGTTTGATGGCGGGGACGGCGACTGCCTGCAATGGGGGCTCAAGGGCGTCAAGCAGTGTTTCTTAAGCAGGAGAGAGAGCTACAGGGCTACTGCTCTTGGGGGCCTCTGGGTCTGCAGGTAGAGCCCTGCCCCCCTGGCGGAGCTGGGGAAGGACAGCCAATCATCCTGTGCTTGGTCACACTGGACAGATTGGCCATGCTGGAAACTCTACATCATTGATTGGGACAGATGGCCGAGCGGTCAAGGCGGTAGAGAGTCCCAGTCTGTACAGCGCTTCTGCGAGCCAATTCTGGACTACCCAGGAGATTTCTGAGCGCGGCACGTGTTGCTGAGCAGACAGTCGCTTGTTGCTGTCATTGCTGACAATCCTGAGATCTGGCTGTTCAAGCAACGTTGCTCCTTTCCAGTGTGTCTCCGCTGAAAGGTCACTATAGGTTTTGTAATGTTGTCTTTGTAGTGAAGGGAATATGCCGGCAGAGATTTCCCACCGACCTTTGCCGCAGGCTGCGTCGACCTTACCTTTACGTCAATCACACCCACCGTTCACGCTGGACGGCGGTGCAGGACCGGCGCAACGCCACCCGTGCGAGCATGTCGACCTTTACGCTCGCCTCGGGCTCGCCGCTTCCCCGCCGCCTTCGGCAGCCGATATCCGACTCGCGTACCGCGCCTTGATCCTGCAAGCGCACCCGGATCGCGCGGCGGCGACAACGACCTCGGGAGCAACGGTACAAGACCAGCTAGCCGGCGACGTCGATGCCCGGGAGGTCAACGAGGCGTGGGAGGTTCTCGCCGATGAGGAGTCTCGTGCAGCATACGATGCGGCGCGCCGTGGTGAGTACCGAATGCCGTCGAGCTAGTTCCCCTTTGATATCGAGCTGACCTGCGCGTCCTGTGAAGCCTATCTGAGCCGGACTCGGGCGATAAACACCGCCTTTGCGGTCTCTCACTCGCTAGACGACTTCGAACCGCATTTCATCGATGACGACGACGAGCCGGCATACTACACGCACCCGTGCCGCTGTTCAAGCGAGTTTCGGATCACCGTCGACCAGTTGGAGCACGGGGTCGAAATCGTGACCTGCGACGGGTGCAGCGAGCGGTGTCGAGTCGAATACGAAGTCGTTGAGGAATAGCAGCCATCTCTCATCGGATCGCGGTGCTACATCAGAAACTTTCGGCTCGCCCTGGCGCGTGGATGGTCGCCAGTCTCGCCCACGGCGAAATCACGCGGCGCCCATCGACCGGGCAGCTTTCCGTCGAGCCGCGCGCAGGTGCAGATACGGGAGAATGCATAAGTTGACCGTAGAGATCATCAGCGTCACGTAAACCTATAGACGCACACTAGCTTCGGCGCCTTGCCTGCGGGAGTACTTTGACACCTCGCATGTGAGGCTCACGAGACTTTGTCGCGGCCGGACCCACCTTTCTCCCCGCGACTAGACTATCCGAAGCTGTCAGTTTGATACGACTGCTCGCGCGAGTCGACGCGTACAAGAAGCGCCTCTAAGACCCGAAAGTCGTCAGCAGTCGGCCTCGACGCGTCGCTGTTCGATCAACATGCCGACGTCGACGATGCCTGCACCCGCCAGCCGTATGCCCGGTGAGTCCATCTGATTGGCACAATCCATCTGCTGATAGTGCATAGACGTACTCGCCGTCAACGAGTACCGGAACGGGACGGGGCAGTGTGCGCGAAAAGCGTCTGGTTCCTCGGCTGACGGGCCGAACGACTCTCGCGCGCAGACTCTTCGAGCCTCTCGAAATCCAAGCAAAGAGCTGTACCGAACTTCTTCAAGCCGTCAGAAGAAGGGCTGGTTCGGACGGTGCCGCCGAGCGGTCTCGCGTCGTCGGAATCGGCTCGCAAATCGTCCGGCCTCCCGATGGCGCAAGTCCTGGCCCGACACCGGACGCAGCCTCTCGGATCAGACTGCGATAGTGCACTCCTTCCACCACTCGACGAGGCGACCCTGCTGCGCGACGTCCTCTTCATCCTACAAGGCCTCGACGGGCAGTACATCCGCTTTCGACCGGACCGGCCGCCCAATCCCGGATTCCGGCGCACTTTCGTTCGCGGCGACATCGTTCTCGATGGCGGTGCTGTGACGGAAGAGGTCGACGAGGCCGGATCGGCGGTCCCGGCCGCCTACGTTGGCGGGATCGATTTCCTGCTCGGCGACAGCGGCCATAGCATCTCGGGACCGACGCGCGCCCTCGTCCACACCCTCAGCGAACTGGGATGGCTGTACAGGACTATCGACCGCCGACTGCGGAACGAGAGCGAGCAGGACGAGGACGAGGCTCGCGAGGCGACCCAAGCCGGTCGGTCGGGCGCCGGTCGCAAGCGCCAGGGGGGACCCCGCCGAGGCATGGTCGAGCAGAGCCTTCACGCCGAGCTGCTCCAAGAAACAACCGAGTATTTCAAGCTCGTGAGCTCGCTCGAAACCCGACTCGAAGGCGTCGACGAGGACGGCACCTCCGCAGCGGTCACAGCCAACGACGAGACTTTGTCATCACAGTTGACGCTGCGCAAGCTTGAAGTGTGGACTCGCGATGTCCGCCTGCGTCTGCGCCTTATGGGCGCGCTCGCAGCAGACATAGGACGTGAGCCTCTTCCTCGCGCCCGAACGCCGCCGATTAGCTGGAAGCTGACAATGCCTCCTGTTCCTGACAGCGGGAAATTGTGGCGGCGCGTTCTTGTCGACCCTGCACGCTTTCACGTCGAACGGCGACCCCTTCCTCTCAGCCTTCTCGTCTCGCTTGCTACAGACGCTCTCGGTCCCGTTCTTCGGCATTCTGAGCCGCTGGATCTACACCGGCGAGCTGCACGACCCGTACGGAGAGTTCTTTGTTGCGCTAAACCCGGCTCTGGACGAGGCGACGCGGCAGCCGAAAAATGCGGCCGACACGTACGGCGACCGGAGTGTGGAGGCCGGCATCCCGTCTCACGAGCTTTGGGCGCAGAAATACGTCTTCCGACAAGAAATGCTCCCTACCTTCCTCGACGAGAGCTTCGGTCGCAAGGTGGGAGGGGCCGTTCAGCACAACTCTCCTGAGCAGACATTCCGTTGACCGCGGCCACGCATGCGGCTCCACAGATCTTCTCGACCGGCAAATCCCTCAACTTTATGAAGTACAGCTGCGACGACGATTCGTGGGTTACGCTCCGTGGCGGCAAGGAGACGCCTGGTAGGTCGCACGGTGCTAGTCCTCGTTTCCAAGAGACTCAACCTGATTGGGCGCCCTGCAGCTCTTCACTACACCGATATGCGCGAGCTCGAGCGCTCGATCGCGCTTGCCTACGCAGAAGCTTCGGCTCGCCTGTTCGAACTCTTCTTTGACCGTTTCCGCCTCCTCGACCACTTGCGAGCCCTGAAGGACTTTGTCATGCTCGGCAAGGGCGACTTTGTGGAGATCCTGATGGAGCAGCTCGGGTCGGTCTCTCGTGGCCCTCCTGCAAGCGCGCGCGACAAGGCTGACCTTCGCTCCGCCAGACCCTCGCTCAACCGCCCGGCGAACACGCTGTATCGACACAACCTGACGTCGACGCTCGAGACGGCCATTCGCGGCTCGACCCAGGCGACCGACGCGCTCGACAACATCCTCGGCCGTCTCGACGCGCGGATGCTCGACTTTGAGCAAGGACAAGTCGGCTGGGACGTCTTCTTGCTCGAATACAAGGTCGATGCGCCGATCTCAACCGTGATCGATCCGTCCAGTCTCGACGGGTACCGCAGCATGTTCAAGCACCTGTGGGAGATCAAGCGCGTCGAGTATGCCCTCAACGAGTGCTGGCGCACCTTGTTGACCAAGACGCGATTGCTGAAGGGTGGCTCAGGTCAGTCGAAACGAGTTTGTCGATTCCGCTGCTGGCCTGCTCTGTTCTGACGCGACTCGGGCGGGCCCCTTCACAGCCCTCGCATTCGCCCTGCACCAGACTCGCATCGCCTTGGGCGACATGATCTTCTTCGTCCGCCAGGTCGAGTACTATTGCCATCTCGAAGTCGTCGCCTGCCAGTGGAAAGAACTCGAGGACTTTGTCGCGAAGAAGGACGGCGACCTCGACAAGCTGATTGCCGCTCATCGTCGCTACATCACGACGCTCGTGGACAAGGCGCTCTTGAGAGCGTCCGGGCGGCGAAAGAAGGAAGTCAAGCCGCTCATAGATCAGCTCCGCGACATCTTCAAGGTCATGCTCCAGCACAAGAACGTAGCAGTGCGTTACCCGTCCCTCAAAGTCGAGCCCAGACCCGCGCACAGCGACTGACCCGGCCGCGTTCACAGGACGATCTCTTCGCATACGCGATGCAGTACGAGTCGCACGCGCGCAGCGCGGCTGCTCCCGCTCGGGTGCGATCTTCATGTGCCGTCAGCACCGACATTGCGGGGGCGTTTCGCTGACCCAACGGACTAACTTTGGGCAGGGTCTCCCTCCTCTACTGGCGCGCGCGCCGACCGCAGAGCAGCTGGAGAGCCTCGAGGACCGGCTCGCGCAGTACGGCGGACTCTTCCGCGAACAGGCCAAAGAGTTTGTCACGAGCCTGGAGCGGAGCACCGACCTCGACATGCGCTTCCTCGCCGTCCGCCTCAACTTCAACTACCAATTCCGTGAGCCACCTAACCGGAATCGGCCGCCTCGCCGAACCTTACTAACTTGTCCGCACGCACCACGTTACAGGACCGGATCCGACCAGTGCAAAGTCGGAAGCCTGAGCCTCGCCTGCGAGTATTACGTGCGCAAACTGTTGTCTTAACATCGATGAAGAGCTGTAGCCTGGCAGTGCTCGTCTTTTGTGGAATCGCAAAGACAGCCCCGGCTTGCGATAGGAACTAATAAAAAGCGCCCGCGATTGCTCTACTGCGGCCAGGAGAAAGATGTCTACGCCTTGACGTCACCGATCGAGGTCGTCTTTTCCGGCGCAGCGAGATCGTCGGCGGTTCCAGCCGTCGCGTTCGGCAGAGGCTTGTTGGCCGGGAAGAGCAGCACCTCACGGATCGAGTTCTGGTCCGTCAGGAACATGCAGAGACTGTGTGTGTACAAGTACGGAGAGAGCGTAAGAACGAGGACTCGTCCGAAAGCGCTCGCGTGCTAACTCACCGGTCGATGCCGAGACCGAATCCGCCAGTCGGCGGCAAGCCGTGCTCGAGCGCATCGACGAACGTCTCGTCGTAGCCCTGCGCCTCGTCGTCGCCCTGAGCCTTCTGGCGCATCTGCTCCTCAAAGTTCTGACGCTGGATGAACGGATCGTTCAACTCGGTGTAGGCGTTGCAGATCTCGCGCGTCGCGACGAACGCCTCGAAGCGCTCGCAGAGACCCGGTCGGGAGCGGTGGTGCTTGGCGAGCGGCGACATGACTTGCGGGTGGCCGACGATGAACGACGGCGAGATGCACTGGTTCTCGATGAATTCGCCGACGAGCTGGCACGAGGAGGAAGTGGAACGTCAGTGAGCGCCCTGCCGCGTGCGAACGTCGCAGGGAAGCAGAGACGCTTTACCTTGTCGAGGAGACGCGCGTTGGTGCGCGGCTCGGAGCAGTCAACGTTGTGCTGCGTTCGGCAAACCAAGGGTCAGCTCGCCCCGGGGCGGACAGAACCAACAATTCCTCCTCACCTTGACGCAGAGGTCCCGGAGGAACTTGTTGGTTTCGGGCGAGTCGAGCTGGTCGCCGGGCGGGAATTTGACGTCGAGCTGCTTCTCGAGCTCCTCGATCATGTCGAACCGCTTCCACGGCGTCGTAAAGTCGAGCTCGAGCTCGGGACCCTCCTTACCCTCCGGGTGGTACTTGATCTTGTAGCCGCCCGTGATGTGCTTGACGAGGCCCGACAGGAGCGACTCGGTCAAGTCCATGAGGTCGTGCATGTCGGCGTACGCCATGTAGAACTCGCAGATCGAGAACTCGGGGTTGTGGGTCAGGTCGATTCCCTCGTTGCGGAAGACGCGGCCGATCTCGTACACGCGGTCGAGGCCACCGACGACGAGCTCCTTGAGGTACAGCTCGGGCGCGACGCGCATGAACAGGTCAAGGTTGAGCGCGTTGTGGTGCGTGATGAACGGCTTGGCGGTCGCACCGCCGACGATCTGGTTCATCATCGGCGTCTCGACCTCGAGGAAGCCGAGGTTGTCGAGGAACTTGCGGATGTAGTTGATGATCCGGGCGCGCGTGATGAACACCTCACGGCGGTCCTGGTTGATGATCAGGTCAAGGTACCGCTTGCGGTGGCGGGCTTCTTGGTCCTTGAAGCCGTAGTGCTCAGTCGGGAGCTGGTGCAGGTTCGGCGCGAGGAGCTGGCAGACGGTCGGCGCGATCGAGAGCTCGTTGCGCTTGGTCCGCATCGGGTGACCGGTAACGCCGATGATGTCGCCTCGGCGGAACAGGGCGTGGAGCGCCTCGAACTGCTCCGGCGACTCGGACTCGCTGCAGTTTCAACGCGGACGGTCAGATTTCGGTCTGCCAGGCAGTGAGGAAGCACCAGTGACCTACCTCGCGTTCGCCATGACCTGGATCTTGACGCCCTCCGAGTACAAGTCGTAGAAGCGCAGCTTGGCGCCCTGGGCGCGCATGCTGTGGATTCGGCCGGCGACCGAGACGACCTCGTCGCTCCTCGAACCGGCTTCGGAGCACTGCTTCGAATACTTGTCGATGAACGCCGGGAGCGACAGGTTCACATGGAACTTGTGCGGGTACGGGTTCGGGGTCGTCAAGGTCCGGTCCGACGACGGGATCGCGCGGAGCTTCTGGATCGCGCGCGAGCGGATTTCGTAGTATTGCTGTTTCGGTCGCGATTCGGAGGGAGAGTCAGTCTCCTGGGCTCAACACCGAAGTTCGGACGGGTTTGCTCGGTTGCGGTGCTGCCTTTGCAGGTCCGCGAGCGGCGGCGCACGAGCCCTCTTCCAGGCCCGCTGCGCCGCGTGGAGAGCCGGCAACACTGGATCCCGTCGAGCACGCTCCCTCGGCTGCTTTCACGTCGCGACAAGGGGCGACGTGCGGTGTCCGGCGCCTTGCCAGCAATTGGTCCGCCGGATGACGCCCGTGTCAAAGCACACGCGGATGCTTCCACGCAAGCGAGCGCCATCGTACAGAGCCCTCGATCGCTCCGAGCCTCGTCCGTGCACTAATCGCCGGGCATGCGATCTTCCAGGAAGCGAGAGAGAAGGGACTGACGTTGGGAGAGAGCTCCGCCTCGGCGTCAGCGGCCGAGACCTTGGCCTGCGGCTGAGCGGGCGCAGCGGCAGCCTATCACACGAGCATTATCAGCGCTCCTGAGGTCCTCGGTGTTTGACTCGGTGGCTCCAGTGATGGTGATTAGGAAGACTCACCTTCTCGGCCTTCTTCTTGGCGTTGTCGCGCTGCTTGATGCGCTTCTTGAGCTCGCTGTGGGTACTCGAGCGATCAGTCGCCGACCAGGCACAGCGCTGGAGCGAGCGGGAGGACGAGCGAACCTCTTGGAGACCATCTCTCCGGTTTCCGGGTCCTTCTGCAGGTTGGGCGCGTCTCCCTGCTGGGCAGGCGGCACTTCGGGAGTCTTGATGTCCGACATGGTCGACTTTGAGCGCAGGCTGGCGTAGATGGGCGAGATGTAAGGTCGCGGGATCAGGCGGTGAGCAGGAGCAGCGGCAACAGCGAAATTGGCGGCCGAGGGCAAGGGAGCGGAACGAAGCGCGAGACTAGAGCGGAGCAAGTGGACAGGCCGCAAGAGCATGCACTGGATCCAAGTAGTCTGCTTGAGTCTGCTCTATAGCCTGGCGTCTCTCTCTTTTTTCTTTTCCACGTCTCGCTGGTTCGCCTCCCCTCGAGCCGCTCGACTCTTGACAGTGTCCCGTCAATTTCGCCGCATAAGACCTTCAACCGCCTCCGTTGCAAGCTATCCAAGCAGTAGTCCGCCGCACACAAGCTGCTTGCCGCGATCACGCCCCCGGGTCTGTCGCCGTCCCAGCGAGTCCTGCGGCCTCGGCTCGCTGCCTCTCTGCCTGCAGGCGCCGCTGCCGCGCGAATTCTTGCCTCCAAGCGTACAGCATGGAAGACGGGTCGAGATGCTGTTCGTCAACAAGATCCGCGGGCGCTTGGGTCGAAGAATCGGCTCGCGAGACTGCTGCAGCTTCGCTCAAGTTGCCAGTCGGGTCTGCATCGACCTGCCGCTTGGCGCACGGGAAGGATCGCCCGCCGGCGGCGTCGCGGCTGCTCGTTCCGGCAGGTTCAAAGTCGGGTACCGAACCGTTCAGGCTCGCTTCGCTCTACGCGCCCTTCTCGACTCGAGCGGTCGCCCCCGCCGGGTCTGCATCCGTTGCGTCGACGCGCAACGACGAGGTGCCGACCGGCTCAGCGCCGTGCTCGGTCGAACAGGCTGCAAGTGGAGATGTCGGTGGCGTCCGGAGCTCCGAAGACTGGCCCGAGGAGGTTGCGCCGATCGGCTCGTGCCGCCAAGCGGCGGGCCAAGATTGCTCAGACGTGCCGGGCGGAAGCGCCGCCGGCGCCTTGTTCGACGACGCACCGAGATTGAATGCGAATCGTGGTATGCTGCGCTTGTTGTCCGAGACGAGGGACCACGTCGCCGTGATGGCCCCGACTTGGTCGATCCGCGCGTTGGCCAGCTCGCGCACGGCCAGCTCGGCTGCGGCGACGCTTGGTACCCTGAAGGAGGCTTTGCCGTGCTTCTTGCAAGCTGAAGTCGTCGAGATCTGACCAGCCATATTGGGCGAGGGAAGCGCCGACGCCGGCTCGATCGAGGGACAGTATGCGCCGATGTGCAGCGACTTGATCGTGTTAAACAGCTCGGCGTGCCCAAGCAAAAGCGGCCAAGGCTCAAGCTCGACTCGAGGGTGCGATGGCTGGCATCGAGCCGGCGGGTCGCGGTCGACGAACAAGGTCAAGCTCTTGAAGCGGGTGACGTGGACGGTCTTGAGGAGGCGAAGATAATCGTCCTCGAGCCGCAACGTGAATCTCGCCTGCTTCTGATCCGCCGACAGGCAAAAGCCAGCCGGTGCGCTACCGATTCCGTCGTGCACGAACGTAAACAGATCATCGGCGAGCGTAGCATCGCGTTTATTTCCTGACGGGACGTGAAGCGTCACGAAAACGGGCTACGGAATTTGACCTGTCGCGACGAGTTTCGATAATGTCAGGCGTGCCGTGAGAGGCGATAATCTCGATCGAGCCTCTCGCACCGGAACCGGAGGCCCCTTGAACGAGTTTGCGGCCAATCTCCTGAGCCTTCTCGAGGCACTGTCGCTTCGACTGCCCCCCTGCTGCCTCGTTGACAGCCAAAGGCGAGCGTTTAGCAGGCGCCGACTTTGGCACGGCCTCTTCTCCTGTTGCGCAGACGGCAAGCGGAGCGGAGGAAGTGGCAAAGTTCTTGTCGACGAACACCGCAACGCTGCGGAGATCGATGGACAGCAAGAACAGAGGCGTTCCGACTATCGAGCGAGGACAGGCGCGGTGAGATCGGATCGACCGAGCTGGCAAGGCGACCAAACTACTCACGCATTTCCTGGCGCGTCTTTGCGTCTGCGCCGGCGAGTTGGTCCAAAGCGGTCTTTGCCCAGGAGTCTTGGTTACCAAGCGCTTCTCGGAGAGCCGTCCCGACTGCCGGGTCTCCAGCATGGATGAGCAAGAGGCGAAAGACGAAGGCTCGAGTGTCGCTTTCGGGAACGTCGACGACAGCCGAAATGGCGGTGACCGGTTGGGTCGTGTCTGCGGACGCAGCGAATGCCGTATGAAGTCAGCCTGGACGCGTGCACGCTCTACCCAGCGCTTCATAGACTCACGCCTTCGAGCGAGACCGAAGCGGAAAACGTCTGCTGAGCTGCGGAACGCCTTCTTGAGCTGTTGCAGCCCGTGGACGACGAGCAGGACATCCTGGATCTGTACTGCTTCGATCAAACGGTCGACGATGCCCTGGACCGGCACCGTACGCCAAAAGGCCGGGTTCGCCTCGATCGCCATGGCGCGCTGCTGATTGGCCGTGAGCGGGCGCGGCGGACTGTGTTGCGCCATAGTCGGGACAGAGGTCCTCGCCAGTCTTTGTCCGTGTTGTCAAGGGAGGACTCGAGGCAGCCGGGTAGTACGGAGTTGCGAGCGTGGCAGAGAAGCGGCCGTCGCTGCCGGGTTTCCCTTCGACTCCGCCCTCCCCATGGGCGGCCAACTCCGAGCAAGTCCTCGGACCGGAGAAAGCATGCGTGCGGAAACCCAGTACGGATACAGACAACATTGTGATACTACCTGTACTGAATAGAAACTGATAGAAACGGCCGTAGGGTCGTCAGGCTGTCACGCCTTCGGTCCCCTTGGTCGGGACCGCGCCAACGCCGTCCTCGTCTCGCCGCGGATCGCCCATCTCGAAGTCTTCCTCGTCATCCGCCTCGTCGTCACCATCGCCTTCGCCATCGAGATCGCCGTCGGCCGCGTACCGCCTCGCGTCGTCCTTCAACCCCGTCGTATCCCGGAGAAACTCCCACACGCACTCGATCTTCTCGCCCCATTCGCCCGTCGCGCCTTCGGCCGGTCCGAGTAGCTCGCCGTTCTTCTCCTTCAGGACGACTCGCCGCGCCTCGGTGCCATTCATGCGATCTTTGAGCCGGACCCACTCGCGCAGGAGGACCTCCTTCAAGAACAGGTACGGTCGCGGTAGGATCCGGAGTGTCGCGCACAGCTGCACTTCGACAGGCGTCAAGAGTTGGAGCGAGTTGGCCGTCGCGAGCGTAAGAGGCGGTGCGGGCCGGCTCTTGAGTTGCTGGATCAAGGCCGACTGCGGTGTCGGTCGTCGACCGCCAGGGGCGCCTGATCGATCGAACGAGAGCGAGACCGACTCGCGGTACGACGACGCTTTGAACGAGAGTCGCTGCTGCTTCGCCTGCTCGTACCGGTCCGCCTCGGCGAGCGTCGTGATCCCGTTCCGGCGGTACTCTTGCAGGTCGGCGATCCGTTTCCGCAAGGTGATCTCGTCTACACGAAGACCGGCAGAGTCAGTAGGCTGGCAAGACGTGTTGGGCGCCGAACGAGCGAACGCGACGTACAGAGAAGTCCCTCGACAAAGTCCTCGTAGTCCTGACTCGTCTGGATCCGCGAAAACACCTTTGTCCGCATGATCAAGTCGCGCTCCTCTTTGGCCCGCTTCCGCTCGATCGCCGACATCTGTTTCGTACCGACCGCGGGGTGAGTAAGCTCACAAACCACTTTGGACCAGGCCAAGACCAAGAAACCGCACCGTCTTGTAGTTGATCAAGCCGCGGTCAAAGATGAGATCCTTGGCGGCCATGCGCTTGTCGTAACGCTCGTTAAACATCTCGAGGATCGACAACTTGAGGTCAAGTTCCGCTTCGGGCTCGTCGCCTTCCTTTTCGCCGTCCGGTAGCGGTTTCTCATCGACGATTTGGACGTCGCCTTCTTCCGCTGTAGCCGTCCCTTCGGCCGCATCCGCTCCTTCTTCGCCAGTCGCTGCTGGTGCAGCAGGCGCCGGCGCCACGGGGGGTTCCACCGCCGCCGGTTGTTTCTCGCCTCCAAAGTGGTACACCCGCCCAAACTCCATATCCTTGATCAACATCTCTGCCTCGTTCTCCCACTCGTGTTCAAACTCGAGTCGACCGGGCATGAAACCGGCAATCTCGTGGCAGGTCGGAGCGGACGCGAGCGGTTTCGGAGGCGGGAGCGGGATCGGTCTCGATTGGAGCTCTTCAAGGCGCGCCTTTTTCCTCGCTTGGAACGGTTCCGGGTCGGTTGGGTCAAAGTCGTGTTCGATGCGCTGCAGGCCCATGCGAGACGTCAGTGTGTGTGGTCATTCTGGCCCTTCGTCGCACTCGAACCTTGAGCCGGAACTCACAGGAAGCGGGTAGTCGCTGCTCTGGATGTAGGTCTGCATGTAGTGGTCGTAGCATTCTTCCTTGGTCCTGCCGCCGACGTGCTCGGCGATGTCGGCCCAGTTGCCGAGGCCGTACATCTCGGCGCCCTCGATCAACGCGAGCTCCTCGTCGGCGCCCCAGTCCTTGTTGAAGATTGGGAACGAGTGCGACGAGATGACGCGGTAATCGTGCGTCGCCCGGTGCGGTCCGAGCGATTTACCATGCAGGAAGCACTGCGTTGGTCCCTCCTTTGCGAGTCAATTGCCCGAACGGGAGGCGCGTAATTCCTCAGGCGAGGGGTAAGGACTCACGTCGACGCAGAGGTCAAAGTCTGGGCACGCCAACCTCTCCCCGACTTTTTCGGCGCACCGGATATGTACCGTGTGGGTGATATCGGTCGAGCACGCGTCGCACGTCGCCTTCATCCCGGATTCGAGTTGCGGCGCCGTAACGACCGTGTCCGGACCGCCCGTCTCGCGCGGTTTCGGCTTGCGTTTCGTGACCGTCATGGCAGCGCGTCCGCGTGTTCAGCTCCTTGTCCCAAGTTCTCTCTCTGTGTGTGTCGTCGTTGCTGCTGGCGATGCCGGGTTGAGCGAGAAGATCGGCAGCGGGACGAGGCAAAGGCAGAAGTCGCTCTGCTTCTTCGTGGAGCAGCGTCTCGAGGCTGGGCTAGAGGTCTCAGCCGTAGTGAGCCTTCTGACAGCCCAACTTGCGTATCGAGAAGCGTGTATGGTCCGGGGAAACAGATGAAAAAAGTTGCTCCCAAGAGTTGATCGGCCTCGCTTGTCCTTGTCCCTCCCTAGAATCCACGGCCAGCTCAGCTCCTGGACCAGCCAGAGACCTCTTAGAACCACCCCCGAAGCGCGACCGCTCAGCCATGCTCGCCCTGTTGCCCGGTGACGCTCTCCCTTCGAGTTCAGCCCAAGCAGCAACTCTCCATCTCGGTCCCGGCTTGTCAAGTCACACGGCGGTCCAGTCTTCGTCCTCGACCCCGTCGGCATCAAATAAGGGCAAACAGCGAGCGACGGAACAACCAGGAGCGGCGGGGTCAGTCGCCGCGACTCGGGCTGGTTTGCTCGGAGAAGTGCACCAACCCGAAAAGTCTCGCTACTGGATCGAAGGCACCCAGAGACGCGTATGTTCACTCCGTCTTCGGCCTTCTTTGGCGTCGAGCGGGACGCGATTGCTGAAACCCCCCGAAATCCGACGCCTCGTTTGCGCCCTTTTTTCCGCGCGCGCAGTACGTTCCTCAACCTCCTGAACCGGTCCTCGGGATCATCATTGCGCGCCACGCCGAGGGGTACCGAGTCGACATTGGGTCGTCACAAGCGGCAGCGTTGGATGCGCTCGCCTTTGAAGGTGCTACGAAGCGGAACAAGCCGAATCTGAAGGTGCGCCTCGTTCACGAGACCTCTGTTCGGCTTGCTAGCGACGCGCGAGATACTGTTCGCTGGTGCAGTGGCTGATTTGGCTGTTATGATCGCGTGGGCACACAGGTCGGAACGCTCGTGTACGGCCACCTGCTTGCGACTCCGCCATTCTCGGAACCGGAAATCTCGTGCGTCGACCCTTCGACCCAGAAGGCGTCTGGCTTTGGCGAACTCCAAGGCGGGTTCTTGATCCGTCACGTCGAGCTCGGCCGGTGTCGCGCGTGCGTTTACGCCTTTGCTCTTTCCCCCCAGAGAAGCGACCCAGACTGACTTCACGCTTCGGAGACGACCAGGCTCCTCGCTCCGAAGAACCCGATTCTGAGTCGATTAGGCGCGCAGTTCCCGTTCGAGATTGCAGTCGGCATGAACGGTCGCGTCTGGGTGAAGGCGGCGCAGGCGGAAGGCGACGAGGACAAGCTGGTGGCGATGATTCGCGAACTCAAGGGCGAAGCGGACGAGTAAGCGGTTCTCGTGCACATTCATCATTCTATCGCCTTATGGTTCAATTCCGCGGTCGATTGTCTCAAAGAGAGATCTATAAAGACACATGGAGTGGGCAGCGGAGAAGCGGCAACCGATCAAGGAAGCGCCGACTGACTTTTGCGGGGTGGCGACGATCGAGACTTTTGGCGACCCCTTTCGCCTTCCTGCTTTCGCCTTGCGGTCTCTTGCTGCAATGCTGTCGTCCTTGCTGCTGTCAGGCAGCTTACTCGCTTCGATTGGACCGTCCATAGCGTTCAGTCCGCCGTATCTGGACCCGGCGTGAGTTGTCGATTCTCCCGCCCCCACTTGGCGCGCTCAAAGAAGTCTCAGAGCAAACGCCGCTGACCTCGCCTCATATCTATACAGCGCACTCTCGGATATCGCAGCGACTCAGGCACAGCGACACCAAGCTGCGCTCGATGCGTACCGGTACAACCTCGCGTCGCGGCCCGACACGGTCGAGCGAGCAAAGAAAGTCCGAGTCTTGGCGGCTGGCTTGGAACGGCAAGTTGTCGCCGGAAGTTCGAAGCGACTGAGGGACTTGCGCGATGTACAATTCGACAAGGAGGAGGGAGAGGGAGAGGCGGAGCGGACAGAAGGGAGGAGAAAGGTCGTCGAGTTGGGAAAGAGGCAGTCCAGCTCGGGGCAGCAGGGCGTCGTCCCTTTGCTCGACTTTTGTGAGATCACCGTTCATTCAGGGCCTACTACTCTGGAGCTGACTGTGCACCATACGAATAGACAGCCAACCGCTCGACGTTATGTAAGCTCGACTCTTCCGAAGCTGGCGTCTCTCTTCAGCCTGCAGCAGTCGAGTTCCTTTGACCTCTAGAGGGCTGAAGTTGATCTCCTCGCGAGCAGGGTTTACGGACAAGTCGACATTGGCACGCCGAGTCAGACCTTCAATTTGCCGTTCGACACGGGCAGTAGCGATCTCTGGGTCTACGAGGCGAGTCGTCCGCGCGCGTTTCCTCTCGGAGTTTGGCCGATGGGCGCCCACACCTGTTCGATCATACTGGAATACCAAGCTGATGCTTTGTGTCTCTTCGTGTAGAGCGGAACGGGATCGAGGCAGCCGGAGTGGGATCCGTCGAAAAGCTCGACAGCCGTCACGAATCCGGTCATTCCGTGGTCAATCAGAGTGCGTCTTGAGGATAGCGACCTGAGCTCAGAGCCGTGTATTACGCTGGCCTCCGGCCTGGCAATACGCGGTTAAGACTCCAGGGCGGTCGGTCCTGACGCGGTCCCTGCTTCCTCCAGTACGGCAAGGGCTCACAAGTCGGCTACCTGAACCAAGACGTCGTTAGCCTCGGCGGCTACACTGTCAACAACACTGTGTTTGCCGCGGCCGACTCGCTCAACCAGGCGTTCCAGTACTACCCGATCTCGGGCCTGTTTGGACTCGGGTTCGGAACGATTTCGGCGAGCGGGTGAGTCAGTCACTCTGGGCGGCTTCCACGCCGTTCCACCCGTCGTCAGACAAGTCTGCGAGCGTATACGATGTCGTTGAGTCACTGACCATCAACGTGCTGTTGCAGCTACGCTCCGTGGTTCGAGCGCCTGATCGAGTCGGGTCAGCTCGCCCAGCAGTACTTTTCAATGTACTTTGTTCGCGCGGCCGACGTCACGCAGCAAGCCGAGGGCAGTCTGAGTGGCGCACAACTTTGTATCGGCTGCGTGGATTCGAGCAAGTACACAGGCGACATGTGAGTCTCGACGTTACGTGGGCGAAGGGCGGAGCGAATCGGGCTGGGACTGACTCGCTTTCTTTGCGCTCACTTGTACAGCTCGTGGAATCCTGTTCGGAGCGAAGGCTTCTGGAGTATCAGCATGGACGGGCTCTCGATCAACGGGAGCATGTTGTCGGGAACGGGAGGACGGGCTGCGCTCGACTCGGGAACAACGTGCGCGCGTTCTTGCCCTTTCGGTACCGGGACTAGGAGCTACTCACTGACACGAGCGTCGTCTTCGTCACCGCTTGCGCTGCACAGACTCATTCAAGTCCCGACGTCGACGGCCGAAGCGTTCTACTCGCAGATCCCGGGCGCGCGACTGTCTGCTCTCGGTGACGGTTCCTATGTCGTCCCTTGCTCGACCTCGTTCACGTCGCTCGCCTTGTCATTCGGCGGCATCCAATACGAAATCCCTCCAAAAGATCTGCTTCGAGCCGTCAGTCGCGACGGGTCGCAGTGCGTCTTGACCATCCTGGCGCAAGATCTACAAGACGTCGACGGCGTCCCGATGGCCATTGTTGGCGAAGTCTTTCTCAAGAACGCCTACAGTATCTATAGCTATTCGAACAATGGCGCCCCCGCTGTCGGACTTGCGAAATCGATCATTGCCGGGACGTGGGCGAACAACGGAACCGACTCTAGCCAGTCTCGACCTGGCGGTTCGCGGTTCTCGCAACCGGTCAACCAGGGTAGCTTGAGCTACTCTGGGGCGCCCCTGCCGACTGTCTCGTCCATCACGGCGGCTTCACGAACGCGAACCGGAACGACCACGGGTCGAGCGATCGTTACGACGGCCGGGCTGGGAGGCACTGGCGCAGTGACGGGTTCGTGGACTGCGTCGACGGCGCGAGGATCGAGTGGCAGTGGTGCGTCTGGGGAAGGGAGCACTTCGGCGGCGCACGGACGCGGATCCGCAGTCTCGCTCGGAGCAGTCGTCTTGTCAAGCGGACTGGCTCTGCTCGCGACGGTGCTGGCTGCGAGCGCAGCGGTGTGGTGAAGAGGGACATAGACGATTATCTTATCTATACAGCGTGTATATAGACATTCTCGATACGTGTGTGGGAATTCCGGCCGCTCGATGATGAAGGATGCTCGAGCGGACAGCATCTTTCAAAGGTGAATAGTCACTGGCTCTTGTGTCGGTCGCTCAGCGAGCCTTTCGGAACCCACAGTACGCGTAGGACACGTCACCCGGCCGCACAGACCCACTGGAAGAACTTCCCGAGATGTCAAAATTCGACGCGACCACGCGACTGATTTTCTCCGCGACGAGCTCGCTCTCCCTCCTCCACACGTCTCCCATCGCTCGAGAGCGCTCAGCAGCATCGCAGGGACACGGTACACGTGCCTGACGACTGCTATGACGGTCTGGATTGGTCCCCGCGGCCCCGCAGCGCTGAGTCCACAATTCGACGACTGGACGACTCGAGCGGTCCCGCCTCTTCCTGCCCATTCGCCTTACGCCGACGCACTGGTAGAGGCAGTTCAACGGCAGGACGTTCGAGAGGTGCTGGTGGCACTGCGGCAGTTACTCGCCAAAGGGCTGCTGTTCCCGACGCTCGGGAGAATGGGCGTCGATGCCAAGCGTGCGTCCTGCTTCATTTTGATGCTGTCCTCCTATGGGGCTTCTGGATAGCTGAAGACTGTGCTGGAGCCTGGCCGCACAGACTCGCTATACAGCATCAGCGCAATCGAGTGGCAAATGCGCCAACCCGAGTCGCCCGTCAGCCGGGTCATCCTCGACCTGCTGTTCCTCAACCTTGACAACGTCAGGCGCTGGAAGCCTTCGGAAGAGCCCGGTCTCTGTTCGGTTCCGGTCCAGGCATGGGCTCGGGCCGCGCTGCAGGGGTTTCAGCGCGCCAGGGGCAGAAACGGTGCGTGGTGCACCTTCGAGCGTCTGGGCGCGGCGCTTCACGGGTGACTCACGCGTGCACGAAATTTGACCGCCACGCAGCTGCAGTAGCGCAGAATTTGCTCTATGCGACCTGCGATGACGAGGCGCTCGGCATCTTGCAAGTCAACGGCATCGGGCTGCCCTCGTCACGGCCCCGCGACGGATTTGGAACGGCTCCGAATCGGACGAAAACTTCGGCGCTATACTCTGTACGATGCCCGCCAGCAAAGCCGAGGCCGACGTACCGAGAGAGCTACGTCCGAGGCGAGTCGACGGAGATTCAGCCATCGCTGGCCGGCGAGGGCCCCTCACCATCTGCCGGTAAGGCGCTGGCTCGCTACACTCGGGCAGTCTTCAGATACTGATGGCTCGATACTCTCCTCTGGATTTGTGCGCCGGGCTTAACAGGCCCGAGGAGGCAACAAACTCCGTCTGCGGCCTTCTCAATGGAGCCGGATCCTGTCGAAAACCGATGGTCTGGTACGTGTGGAAGGCCGCAATCGCCATCGCAGCTGTCTTTAGCACAGCTTGAGTCTGATGTCATCTGCTGTCCACGTCGTGTAGCTGATGCGCGACCTATCGTCCTCAAGCAAGAAGAGGCAGAGGAAGGAGAGGTTCTTGCTCTCGAACCGCCAGTCGCAGCGGCTGCTTCCTCCAACGCGGTCCTAGCGGTATCGGCACCGTCGAAAGTGCACCCGAGCCGTCTCGCCAATTTCGGGCTCGATTCGGCTGCCACAAGGTTCCGGGTGGACCCGTACCCGACGCCTTCGCTCTCGCCTTCGCCGCCACCGCCTGCGCCAGCCCAGCCTGTTTCTTTCTACGAGTCTCGAACGAAAGGTCTACCCCTCGTCAGCGATCAGCGAGAAGCGTTCGCCGCGAGTCGGATCGAGGCCACGAGCCACGTTTCCACTCCCGCTGCAACCGGTTCAGGGCGAGCGCAAGCTGGAGCCGGACCAAGCGAGCTACAACCGAACTCTGGCCCGCCGCCCGAGAAGCGGCGGCGAAGCGGAGACGATGCCGAACAGGAGCCGAGGGTGTTTCGCGCGTTCAATGGGAAGGGCCCGAGGCTCGTCCGCAGTCGGAAAGATCGAAGCAAGACGCCGCCGCCGGCACCGACCTCGACGTCGAGGGGACCGTCACGCCCGTCCGGCTTAGCTTCGCCTTTGACTGCACCATTCAGCCTCCCGCCGGCGCCGGGGTCGGTCTTCTCGTCCACGACGACGGGGTCGAACGTTGTTTCGCCACTCGGCCTCGGTTGGGCTCCGCCGGCTCCTGCACCTACCTCGGTCCCGCTCAGCCCTAACCCCAATCCGCCCCTTCTCCATGTTACTCAAGAGCCAGCCTCGTGCCTCGGCAAGCGCCGTCGGACGAGTGACGGCAACGAGCCGACGCGGAAATTGACGGTTCGGTGGAAGGACGACCAGCTCGAGGAGGTACTCGGATACGGGGCTGGACACGTCGAAGAGGCCTACTGCGACGCCGACCAGGAGGAGCTCGAGGACGCCGAACCGGAATACGACGAGGTGCTGACCGACACAGAGGACGGGGAGGATGCGGTCCTCGACGAGCTACTGGAGCAGGAGCTCGTCGCGCAGGCGGTCTCGACGCCCGAAGAAGGAGCTTCGCAGCAGCCGGGGAACGAGGCGCTCACGCACATGTTGCCGCAGGACGCGAGCGCCATTCCGTCCGCGTGGACTTGGTGGTACGAGTGCTGAGAAGCGCGCCGCTCATTTCTGTTTGTCCCTCACCGTGCAATTTCTCGATCTCTGTTTCCCTCCATAAGGACTCGGATCCTTGTCGTACTCTGGAAGTATTGAGTAACAATGAAGGGAAAGCACAGCGATGCAAAGTGAAGCATGCGTGCGTCGCTAATCGTCGTCTTGGATCACGATCCCCGCCTCCTGCGCTGGTCGAACCTGCTCTGCAGCTGCCCCATCCGCCTCTTGCACCGTCCTGCCATCACCGCCGTCGACGCTGTCGTGTCCTGCCAGTGACGAATCGACTTCGTCCCGAGCGTCTCCGGCTGGGCCCAAGGATGCCGGATCGGGCGAAGCATCCCTCTCCTCGGCCGTTTTGAACACGAACGCGGCTCCTCCCCCCGCCGCCGCCAACTTCCTCTTCTTCATCGCCCCGTCCTCTCCTCCGCCCGCCGCGCCCGATCCCGAACCGGAGTTCGCAGTCGTCGGAGAAGCAGCAGAAGAGCCGGTTGCGCGGTGGTGGTTCCCCTTTTTCCGTTGGCGTTTCAGGCGGTTCTTGGCCGTCCGTTCTTCCGCTTCACGTTCGTAGGCCGCCTGACGTTCGAGCGCTTCTTGCTTCTGGCGGGCCTGCAGACGGGCGGGCACGGTTCAGAGAGACCTAGTCAGTGTCGCGATTCTGGAAAGGACACAGGGGTGCACGGGACGCACAAACTCTTCCTCTTCGTCCATGATCTTGAGGCGTTCGTACTCGCGTCGACGACTTTGTTTGTAGACGTGCTGCCAGCGAGACGGAAGGTGGTCAGCCGTCCCCTTCCCAGTGTTAAAAATGTCTCGATCTCTTTTTCCTCCTAGGCGGTTCGCACGCCGCCGAGCAGGGACGTACTCCACCCAAGCCCGCCCGAGCAAACCAGCTCCCGATGGACTTACAAATTCCCCGGACCCTGCTCCGGCACTGGACCCTTGGACGTTCTTCATCATGTCCCTCGGCGCCCTCAACGTCTTTGTCACGCCTTCAGGTTTCCGTTCGGGGATCTTGATCTCGCGGTCTGGTTTCGCGAGGAGGCGTTGGAGAGCTGCGGCTTGCTGTTCGGCGGGCGTCGCGTTGCGGGACAGTTTCGAAGAAGTCGAGGTGGAGCCGCTGCCGTTGGTGCCGCCGCGGGCGGGAGGAGGAGCAGAGGGAGAGGCCGACATAGCTGCCAGTTTGAATTCGAGTTTGTCGTAAAGTGAGCTCTCCTGGTATGGTCTCGAAGACGAGGGCGTGGGACGAGAGAGAAGAAGAGAGAGACTCTGTCGACTCTGTCGACCTGTCGCCCACCCCACAGTCTCTTGCAGATCGCCAAAGATGGTCCGAATGGTACAGTACAATAATTCCGCGCTCCCTACCTCTGCTCGCGCTCACTCGACCCCTCCCCGTAGCTCGAATCGGACGACGCTGCCGCCAACGCCGACGTCGCCGTCACGCGGACCGACCAAGACCGGATCAACGCGTTTTCGAGGTTAAACAGTCGAGCAGACGAGATCAACGAGCTGCTCGAAGGGTACAGGAAGGAGAAGGAGGACCTGGAAGAGGTCGAGACCGAGATGGAACTCGTCGACGAGGACGAGCAAGTCATGTGCGTACACTACGCTCGGGTTTTCCCCTCTCGTCGTCAGAGATACAGTCTTGGCAGCTACATGCACGCCGAGTGGCTCTTCTCGACACGCGCCGGAGCTGAGGAAACCATCAGGCTGACCTGGTCTCTTCCTCTGTGCGCCTCTTCCTGTCACCTTGCGACCATCTCTCCGTCTCCTTCTTCTTCCGATACGACTCCCGACACGCTCTACACTGCGCTCTGATAATTCCGCGCTTGCTCGCTCCGCTACGCACCGCATGCGCACGCGCCCACTCACGCAGGTACAAGATCGACACGACGTTCGTCCATCTCCCCGCCTCTGAAGCGCTCGAACAACTCTCGGCGTCGCTCGAAAAGATCCGGACGCAGGTCGATGCCCTCGAGTCGGAGAAGCAGCAATGCGAAGACAAGATGGACGAATTGAAGAAAGAGTTGTACGCCAAGTTTGGCAGTGAGTCGCTGCGCTTGCGTTCTCTCGTCTCGTCTCGTTCCATGTCGCTCTCGCTCTTTCTCCGTTCCGGCTCGTGCTCCAGGAAGGGCGGTAGAGCGTACCAGAACCAGTTGCAGTGACTGACGACTATGCGAACCCGTTGCAGGCTCAATCAACCTCGAACGAGGAGACTAGCCGTGCCATCCATCTTACACGCCATCCCACGCGCCTCTCGGCGCCCTCTGATACCCTCTCGGCAGCTAGCTCGGCTCATCGAACTTCCTGTACAAAATTTGATACCCCCAAGCCGGTCTTCATGTCACTCCTGCCGCCATCCCAGTCCGGGCGGGGACATTGTGCTCGATGGCTGCGACTGAGCTTGTATCGCATCCTCGCAATCCACGCATACTCTTGACTGTTGGACTCCTGAGAGGCAAGGGCCCAGCGCGTCCTGCTCGATCTGTTTGCGCGCGTTCGTATAGAAAGTTTTCTTTGTGTTGACATTCGATGTGGCCGTTGACCTCTCGCCGTCGCGTCCGTCCCTCTCTCTCGCGTTCTCTCTAGTGTCCAGCGTTGACGCCTCGCTGTCAGCTCGACAAGCCATCACAGGGCAAGACCTGCTCCATCCCTATCGTCAGTACGCGCGCTTGTACGCGCCCCCCACTCGAACTCGCAGGACGTCATCGCGTCTCTTTTCGGTTCTCTCGTGCGACGCTCGTCGTCGACGCTGTCGCTCCTGGCCAGACAGAGGCTGTACACGCCGCCCGACATGGTCCGACCACCTCGTCGCGCCACTTCTCAGCGGCGGCCCGACTTTCGACCGGAAGCGTCGCGTCGTCAAATCCCTCTCCCCGACCGCAACAACGGCGGTTTGCTCCCTCGCGACGTCCTCGATTTCCTGTTCGAGTACCCGTTCGCCGATCCAGCCGAGGAAGAGGACCCGCGCGCAGACTTGAACGCGAGGTTTTTCGAAGACAGGCAGGCGGCGAAACCGAGGCGGGCGAAATGCACAGAGTTGCAGGACGAGTTGAGGGACAATTGGGACGACTTGGAGGACAGGCACGATTTCGTTCAGTGGTTGTTCCCGATCAGGTGCGTGGGTCCGTCCTACTGCTACCGAGGCAGTTTTGTCGGAAGCCCCCCAGTTCGGGTGCCACGTTGATCCGGCGAATCGACTTGTGTACACGCATGTGGCGCGCACAGGGAGCAAGGCCTGAACTGGGACGCGCAACCGCTCCGACCGCACGAGATCGCGAGGATCAAGTCGAACCCGGAAGCGATGGCGCGCCTGCTCGAATCGTACGTCTGCGCCTCTCTCGCGCCTTGGTCCTCCTGCCCGCATTCCAGATCCTGACGCGCAAGGCTCGCCCCTCCTCCCCATGATTCCAAGGTACCGGATCATGCTCGCCTTCTACGGACTCCGAATCGTCGACCCTACAACGGGCGAACTCGAGCTGAACGACGCTTCGCCGGCGCCGTCGAGCGGGAGTTACCTCAAGAGGTTTCGGAACCTCGAACGCAACATGCACAACTATCTTCGGATCACGAGGATCCTCAAGTGTCTCGGAGAAGTACGTATTCTCGAGCTCTTCGCCGTGTCGCGGCGTGAAGAGATCCGACTCGAGGTGACTTTCGCCCCCTGGCTGACGATCCATCGCGCATGGGAAATCTCCCAGTTCGGCCTCGACCAACACCCTCCCTCGTTCCTCCTGTACCTCCTCGCCCTCCAAGCTCCCGCCTCTTCCGAGACTCTCGACGGTCCCTATCTCGACACCCCCTCCCTGACGCGCTCGTACGACAACTATTGGCGCTGGTGCGTCCGCAACGACCACGACCGGCAATTCATCGTCATGAAATCGGATCAGGTCAGGGAGGAAGAGGCGGATTGGACTGTCGAGGAGTATCGAGAGTGGGTCAGGAGGAGGGCGGAGGAACGGAGTCGGACAGTCTCGAGTGGCGGCGAGGCGGACGGTGATGGGGGCGGCGGCGACGCGCAGAACATGGTCGATGGGACCGACGCAGGCGAACTCACAGCCATTGCGAAGGCCGAGGCCGAAGAAGCCGACACGAGCGCGTCAGCAGTGGACATCTCGACCGAAACCAAAACGACCGTCGCGTCCTCCGTCGACCTCCCTTCGCCCTTCAAAAAGCCGGCTCCGGACTGCGTCGCCCCTTCCGAGCCCGAGCCGGGGACGGCCGCTACGACCCTTCCCGTCCCTGTCCCTGATACGCAAGCGGACGAGGTCGACGCCGACGACCACCACCAACAAGCGGCGGAACCAGATTCGCAACAATCGAGTCTGACGGGCGAGCCGCCTCGGAAGACGTTTGCCCAACTCGAACTCGAGGCGGACGAAACGCCTCCCGAGTCACAATCGCAGTCGCAAATCCAGTCGGATGTCGAAGGGCCGCCACCTCTTGCTCGTTTGACCAATGGGACGAATGATTCCGCGAATGTCGAGGCGAGCGAACCGAACGATGCGGGAGGAGGAGGAGGAGGCGGACTACCTGAAGGACAAGACTCGCTCCCTTCGCCGTTCAAAAAGGCCCGCATCAGCGACGAGAACGACGTCGAGATCGGCCCCTCGCAGGGTGCCAACCACGTGAGTGCATGACAGGTTACGCATACAGGGGGTCCGGCAAGTCAAGCCGGGTTGGGCCTCCAATTCCGGCTGCTGCTGTTGTTGCTATTAATACCAATTCCTTCCCTTTCGCTTGTCATCGTCTCGCTTTCAGCGGCCATGTACAGAGAGAGAAAGAGACAAATTTTATAAGAGGATAGTCCGTTATGTTCAGTGAGTGAGACGAGGGAAGAGAGAGAAGAGAGGGGGGAGACATGTAACTGGGAGACGACAGACAAGGGGCGGGGCGACCAATGACTCCCACCAACTCGATGCGTTGCGCGTTCAGTCGCGTTTGAGCCTTCCGCCGTCTCCACCGACGGCACCGAGCGTCCCGGGCAACTCCTGCGAGCCGATGCTGTACAGGATCCCGACCGACAAGGCGACCGTCGCGACGAGTCCGATCGCCGTCAATCCCAACAGGGCAAAGTCGCTGCGGATCGGAGGGCAGGAGGAACGGTCAAAGTCACCTCCCACAAAGGTCAGCTTGGAGTGCTCTCTCGCGTTTCGTCGGAAAAGTAGGGAGGGAGCGAGGGACTCACGAGCTCAAATCGACTTTTTCACACCCTTGTCCGGACCATTTCGTCTTTTTCCCCGTCTCGTCATCGGTCGTCGTCCCACACCGGCACACCCAACATTCGCCGCCGTCGGGCAAGTCCGTCCGGGTGGTGAGACCTTTGACGGGGACTCCGTGATCGAGGCAAGACGCCGTTTGGTTCATCAAGTCGGACCGCGAGGCGAAACACCGGTACGAAGACGGGACGAGGTACGGTTTCCCTTCCTTCTTGTCGTCTTCGTCCTTGTTGTTGTTGTTCTCGTCGTCGTCGTCGTGAAATTGACGTTTCCGAAGGACCGACTCGGGCGAAAACACGTTGGTCGCTCCGGCGGCACCGGTCCGTCTCGCGACGACTCCTCCCAACCCCTTGACCTGCTTCCCATTCCCTTCCTCGAACGCGTCCAACCAAGCCTTCTTCCGCCTCAACAGCGGCGTCTTTTGTTCCGGCAACGCGAGCAAGATCGTCTTGCTGCTCGCTGACCGTCCTCCAGCGGCGGGGTCGGTGGTAATGTCAGGAGAAGAAGGAGGAGGAGGAGGCGCCGAGAGCGCGGCGAGGGTCGCGGTGAGCGATTGACGGAGCAACGAGGCGGCGCGCTGGTACGTTGCGGAAGAGCGGGAATGCTTGGCGGCGACGTTCTGCGGGTTGTAGTTGCGGCGAATCGGGGGGAAGAATGATATTGGCGAGGGAGGGGCGGGTTGATCGCGACACAAATGAGGTGAAGTGGCGGGAGAGGGGGGGAAGGTGAATGTGCAGAGCCGAGAGGGTCAGCTTTCCTCCCGCCGAGACTTCCCAGATATGCGAAACGTACCTTGAGTCCGGTCAAGTGGATCACGACGACCTGCTTGAGCGAATCCCGAGGCGCTCCTCCTTGCGGCGCCGAGTCGCCGCCGCCGTTGCTGTGGTGGTGGTTGTGCCTTGTCGAAGGTTCCGAGGCGGTGTCGACGAGCGAAGCGAGGTGTTCGAGGTCGAGGACGAGTTGTTGAGCCGACTGTGTGTTTGGTATGCGCGCGGGACAAGCAAGCCACAAGAAAACACGACCGGGGGGTGTCAGCCCATCCGCGCTGGGAGGCGAAAAGTCGCAGCAAAAAAGGCAGTGCCGTCGCCGTTCCCGTCACTCACCGTATCGAGGAGGTCGAGTTCCTGTACGAGTCCGGCATTGTCGGGCAATCCGTGCTGGACCGCCGCGCGGACGCGATCGTCGCCGCCTCCGTCGTCCTTGTCGTTGTGCCACCCAATCCAGTTGCCCAACTCTTCACTGACCCACCCTTGCCACCCCGCGACAGCCTTGATCCCCTTCCTGACCAACTCTTCGAGGCCTTGAATCTCGGCGGGCGGGAGGCCGAGTTGGTCTGCGAGTCGGTGGAGGTGGAGTGACATGGCGGCGAGGTACGAAGTCGGCGAGACCGAACTCGGCAACTCGATCGGGCGACCTTGCCCGTCGCTCAAGTGCACGGGGATCACGTCGTCGCAACCTGGTTTCCCGCATTCGAGTACAACGACGACGCGTCGTCCCGGGGAAGCATCGTCTTGGAGTGGATCTCCGCCGAGGGCGAGTTGCCATTCGTTGCCTCCCTTGCGGTGCGAGTGGGAGACTGGCCAGTGGACGTGTTTCTCTACTCCGAGGTGATGAGCGAGGACTGCGTTGGTCTGCGGTGCGGTCAAGACGAGCGGCGCCTGCTGCAGTTCCGAGACGAACGACGGCGGGAACGGCGACGGGTCGAGGTACAATCGAGGCGTCGGAGCGGTCGTCGCTGCTACCGAGGCGAGAGAGGCACCCAAGAGGGTGACTGCAAAGGGTAACAGCATGCTGCCCTGTCCGTGCGTTGTTACAAAGGGGAGAGAGCGATACGTAACGCGTGTGGCTGCAGACTCGAGACCTCTCTCTCATCCGCGCGCAAGGTGTGACTCTTTCGTGGACAATTCCAACGATGTAATCAGACGAGTCATTCCGCAGTTTGGACCTGCATCCGAGCGAGTTCGGAGAGCAGAGTCCGCGTCTGGAATCGGCCGCTCCACACCCTCTCGGACGCGCAACGCGACTCTAGCTCTCTCTGTACGGCCAACCACGTGCGAGCGAAACCATGTCGACCGACATGACCGAGACTGAGTTGAAAGCCCTTACCGTCGTCAAACTCAAGGTGCGCCCGAGCGAGCCAGACCCTCTCTCCCTCTCTCTCTGTTGACGCGCTCTTACGCCACGACCCTGCTCTCGCACGCCCCGTCCGCCCGTGCTACCCGCACCTCCTCTCGCAGGAACTCTTGGCAGACCGCGGTCTCCCCGTCACCGGTCGCAAAGACGAATTGATCGCCCGACTCGTCTCGTCCTCTCCCGCGCAAGACTCCGCGCCGACGACGGTCGATTCGACCGGTCCGACTTCAGCGGTCGATGAACCGGACGGTCAAGGTCAGAGCGGGACGAGCGAATTGACCGGTGCCGTCACTTCAACGGGCGAGAGGGACGCGCAACAGGCCCTGTCGACGAACCAAGGCGCGTCCGCCGAAACCGAGACCGCCGCTGCTGTTACGACGACGACGACGACGACGACGACCAAGGAGGACGAGTCCGCAGCCTCATCGGCGGCGGCGATCCAAGCCGAACTCGAAAAGCGGAAAGCCCGCGCCGCGAAATTCGGAACCGTCACTACTTCGACCTCGTCGTCCCCTGCTGTTACGCCCTCGGGGAAGGAACCGGTGGGAGGAGCGGTCGAGATGACGGACGAGTTGAAGAAGAAACGGGCGGAACGGTTCGGAACGACGGCGGGTGCTTCGACGAGCGACGAGCCCGCTGCTTCGACGACGGCGGCGGCGCCTGCGAACGGAGCCGGCGGTGACGACACCAAGGTGAAAAAGGTGAGTCTCCCCCCC
>PJQD01000033.1:0-207299 GCA_002922495.1 Rhodotorula taiwanensis
GCAAATGCTTGATTGCAGCCAGCCGATCAGCATGACGGTAGCCGATCAGAGACAGAGTGCCGCACGAGAAGCCCATCAACGCGCGTGCGTGAACGGACCCGCTCGAGACGCGACGCGCGCGCCGTCCGCATGCACTCAGACTCCCGGGGACAAGCGTGATCCCAGAGTCGCTCTGGAGCGCGCCTGAGCTAAAGAGGTAGCTTGCGGTACCCTCTGGTGGATGCTTTGCGTGTAAAAGCTGCGACAAGAGTCCGACCGAGGTGGAGTCGTGCAAGCGTGATGAGGCACACTCGCGCGGTTCTCGCGCTCATCACCCTCGCCGCTTCTTCGATCACCCTCTCTCTCGGCCGTGTCGCCGATCTTGCCCTGAGCAGTGTTCGGTTCCGCACTTGATTTCGGCACCATGCATCGAAAATCCTCCGAGCCATCGGATCTACAAGCGTTACCCCGCTCCGGCTCCACCCAACTTTTCTCAACTCGCTCGCCTGCACTTGCTCTCGCTCTTGCTTCTGGCACACTGAGCTACGGCGCGACTGCTCCGCTACAGGTCGCGTCTTGCAGGCTATTTCTCTTTCTCGTCTCTTCGGGGTCTCGGCGTCAGCAAGGTCACATCGGTCTCTCTTCTCTCGCTGGGTTCAGGTCGTCTTCTCATCGTCACATCGGCAACTCCTTTCCACTCCTCGTCCTGGCATCCGACCCGTTCATTCGTCGTCGGTCATAGTGCATCTTCCCTTCCGAGCATCATCCAGTGAGCCCAAAGCCTCAGTTCAGGATGGCCACCGGGCTGAGTGTTGACCGAACCGTTTCGACCCCAGCGCAGCTTTCATCATCCCATCCTCCACTCCAACCATGGACTGCTCATCTTCGTTCAATTCCTTCACCGGTCTCGAGACCGCCATCATGTCGGACGCCATCGGTCCGCGCGACGTCGTGTTAAAAGGCATCTTCATCCACCCCGCTCACCTCTCGGCCGGCTTTTGCGCGGACGACAGTGCGTACCCGTCGTCCGTCGACAGCACCAGCACGCTTTCCTACGACGACGACGAAATTGTCGATCTTCGCGAGTCCTCCGAGCTCTCGGAAGCCGCGCTCGAGACACTCGCGCTCGATTCCGCAGCAGTCGGCTCCGCCACGCAGGACGCGACGCAGGACTACTTCGCCCCGAGGCCGGCTCTGCACTGCAGCCGCACCCCTCTCGACGGCTCGCCAATGTACTCGGGCGCCACCTCTTCGAGTGTTTGGACTCCGTCTGCCTGCTCGACGGCTGCGACAACTCCGACTGCCGGCTCGCCCGGTCTCGTCAAGGGGTCGACCATGATGCAGCCTTCTTCGTCGAGGTCAGGCACCATGCCGGCAACCTTCTCTTTCGCGTCGTTCACGCCGAACACGTCAGCAGAAGGGACCCGTCACGCCCTTCCCCGCGCTCCTTCCCCATCGCGTCCGCACCCTTACCATCGGCTTGGCAGTTCGCACGGCACCGCCATGCTTCGCTCTGTGTCATCGCCGGTCGAGACGCAGAGGCAGCACGAAGAGCGCCAACGCCGCCTCGTTGCCGCCGAAGACGCCATGGACACGCGTGCGGTCAAGATGGCGCGCAGCAAATCGGGCGCGTCGACGCCCGCCGAGTACAGCAGCTGGGGCGCGTCGGCGAGCGCGCCGATGACGCGTCGTCCGTCCGGCATGCTCGTGTCTCCGCTCAGCGAAGTCTTCGGTCGCGACTGGGGCAAAGCGCTCCCGCCGCGCCCGGTCGAGAACACGCCTCCTCTCGCCTTCCCTTACAACGTCGCGCGACCTCCTGTCTCTCCGCTCCGCAACGCTCGCTCACGGTCGTTCGCCGGCCTTTCTCACCCTTACGAACCTGCATCGGGACCGTCCACCTCGGTCACTTCAGACTCGGACTCGTCGACCAGCGCTGCCACCATGCGTGCACTACGGCCGCGTTCGCGCCTGAGCGTCTGCCTTGGGCCCCTGACGCCGATTCAGACACAATCGGTCGAGTCGTCCCCGGTCACTCGCGTCGCGCCCGATGCGCCGTTTCAGTCCACCGTTCGGGGGCGCCTCCAACGCGGCATGTCATTTTGATCCGCGCCTTTCCTCTCCTCTTTCATTCGCATTTCTCCTTGTGCCACGCCAGTCACGCCAGTCATCGTGCCGATCCGCACCGCACCAGCATCGTGGGGTCCTTTCGCTCATCAGGTTCTCTCTCCGGGTCATCCAGTGGGCATTGCTTTCCATTTCTCCGCTCTCCGTCGTATATCCAGTGTTTCCATACCAAAAGGGGTCGTTCAGTCACCACGCCGTACATGCAGTCTCTCTTTCGTACATGCAACTCATGTTTTCAGTCATTTTGTGCGGCGGGGAGGGAGCTACCGGCCTCCGAGAGTCTAGCCTGCTTCATCGAGCTTACGCGCGCCGTGTACACGGGATTGCGTAAGTAGCGCGCTCAGTGACCTCGGTCAAGGGCCGGCCACTTATCAGGGACTCGCGTCGGTGGCGTCCGTTCCTGCCGCAGCTGCATGGGCCCATCCCCTTCGTTCATCCCGCTAGCGTGTTCCTGCCTAGAGTGTTTCCTGTTGCTGTTGAATGCAGCCACTCTAGTGCGCCGTCCTCCCGATGCTTCATTGAAAAGAAAAAGTCCCCGGAGGGTGCAAGGGTGAAGTCGCGTCGTGCTGCGGGCAAGCGCTCGCTGTGATGCGTCCCCCGGCGAGACGGCCGGCTTCGCTTCCTCCGGCGCGAATGTGACGGGCGGCTGCAGACAGCCGGCACCGAGAGCAACTCTAAACTCTGCTCTCGGTCACAATTGCTGGGCGGCCCCGGGGATCAATAGCAGCCGGACTCTTCTACAGAGCATACGGCGCATGCGCGTGCCTTCTACAGTCGGCCGCTGCCCGTGTCAACCTTCAGAGGAGCGTGTGCTCGCTACGCATGGCGCGTGCAAAGAAAGGAGGCCTCGCATAGCCTCGAGAGCTGTAACGGTCGAGACTCGCTCAGCATTGCCCGTACGGCTGTTTGCAACGGAGAGCGGAAGCGTCAAGAGAGGAGAGAGAGCGCAGGCGGCCGGCGAGCGACTGCAGGAAACGCGAGATCGTGATTTGGATCACCTCATCGCCCAGGAGACCACGCTATAGCACAAGTCCCTTAGACTCTTCGAGGCACTTCTTGCAGCGTACACTCTGCCGCGCGCGAGGAGTCGAACGATCCGGCCGAACTGGTGACGACCCCCAACGTCCGACCGCATACGGCCGCTCACTACAGAGCCCGCGAGCGTACACGCGACTCTGAGGTCAAGTCATGAGCGGTACCGGCGAATACTTGACCCTGCGTAGTCGCGCCATCAGGGCTCGCGAGGCGACTCTCGAGTGCGTCGACCTCGACTCTGCCCGCTCCAGTGCGAGCACTCTCATACCCTGCTGACCCCGTGTGAACCTGTTTACAGGTCGGTTCGAGTTGCTCGGCACCAGCAACTCGCCGAGCTCTTCGTGGCAGTTCGAGACAAGCCCCGATATACCGAATTTGAGGCTGGGCTCTCGGGACGGAAACGGCGTAGGCTCGTCGACGGCAAGCATAGCCAGGACGTGGAACCGCCTCTCGAGGGTCTAGAGGCGTTCGAGAAGGAGTACGCGAAGCCTGACAGGTCAGTCCGAAGGCCTGTACGCCCGTGCGCGGAGCAACCAGGCTGACTTTCCGTCGACAGCCTTGCCCGCCTCGATGTTTCGCTCCCTCCGCACGTGGTGGACGCGAAGAGCGGTTCGACTCAGCCAGGAGATAGCAATGCCCCACCTCCGCCGCTCTTAGCCGATAGCCTGGCCAATCCGGTCGCGATCGTCGAGGATTCGGAGGAAGACGCAGAGGGCGAAGCGGACGATGAGATCCCGCCAGCAGCCTCCGCCGTCGCACAATATGCGGCAGACGCGGCATCAAGCGCGCCTTCCCTGGCGCCCGCCGGTGCCCCTTCGGCTCCACAGATCGCTTTGACTGCCCCTTCCGCCTCGCCTTCCGCCGCGCCGTCGCCACGCGCATCGTCTGCGAACGCCACGCCGCAGCCCACAACGGTCTCTCCCGCTGCTCTGATGACAGCGGGACCCTCGAATCCGGCGCCAACTCCGGCTGTGGCCGACTTTCCGCACGCGCCACTTAGCATCCCGACCTACGAGTCCGAGTTCGGGATCCACGAGGTCTCTTCCGATTACATCGAAGCTCTGCCGCCCGTCCCAGCGGACACGTTGCGGACTCGCTTCAACTCGGCAGCCTCACTGCGCGCGAGCACGAAGAAGGCCGCGAGGTCCTCTGCGGTGCAGCAGGTCCAACCCGACTTGTACAAGCTTCATGTCCGCGCTCAACTCATGAGCGCCAAGTTCTTCCTCGGGCCGGGCAAGCGAGTCCACAACGTTCTGAGCACGAGTCAGTGGGAGACCGGGATCGACGAAATGCGCGCGATCCGCGCCTTTGAGCGGATCGAGGAGCTGAAGGCGGACAAGAAGTGGAGTTTCCGGCAGCCGAAGAAGCAGCGGACGGGCAACGTTCCAAAAGCTCATTGGGACCACGTCCTTGACGAGATGGTGCGTGCTCAGCCCGAGTGCCCGACGGTGGAGAGTCTACTGTCTAACACCTTTCCGCTCGCAGCGCTGGATGCACACCGATTTCCGTCAGGAGACGCGATGGAAGCGCGTGTCGGCATACAATCTCGCTTCCGCTTGCCGCGCTTACGTTCGAGCCCCTCTGGCCGAGCGAAGTGCGCATACAGTCCGGTGCCGTCCGCCGCGCCAGCTGTCGGACGAAGAGCTCGCGCGGAAGCTCGCCGGCGTTCAGGACGGCATGGAGGTGGAAGAAGAGGGAGACGCGACTCTCGAGGAGAGCCAGTCTGACGCGCCACAGCCAAGGAAGGCCGACATCGATCCTTCGATGACGAGCGAGGCGCCGAAAGCCGGCGCTTCGGCCACTGCCGATCGTCCCGTCGTCCCTATCGCGTCGGCACCAGAAGGCGCGGGCAAAGCCGGCGGAAGCACCGGCAGTGAAGCGACACCCACAACGTCGCAATCCTCACAGGCGTCGCGCACACTGGCAGAAGCGAGCCGAGCGAACGCGCAGGCCCAGCACGTCTCCAAGTCTATGGCGTTCCGGAACCCGGTATTCGACATGACTCCGGTCGAGACGGTCATCGACCCGCTGGCGCTCGCCGCCGCATTCGACGAGGCCGGCACGGCTTCCGAAGACACCGCCGTCTTCCTGCAGCGCGGTCTGAACGAGCTGTTCCCCGAGCTGCCCCTCTATTCCGACTTCATCATCGCCAATGACGCGACACTCGCCCGTCGCGCCGAGGACTCGTCGGCGTGGTCCGGGCGCCTCGCGCATGTTACCCGCCTCCTCGAGACGAAACCGACGCTCGTCAGTACGTTGCAGCCCGGACGAACGCGGACCAGCACGGGTTGGTCGCCCGCTCTAGTCGACGCGCTCGAGGACAGCAAGGAGCCGTTCGAGGGCCGTGAAGCGGTCCCGCACACGGCGTCAACTCTCTTCTCTGCGCGGAAACCGAAGGACGCCGCGGTCGGCGAGCTTCTGGTCAAGCCTCAGGAGGTGCCGAACGCCGAGATTCGTGCCTCAACAATCTTGTGGCTCCCGGAAGAGGACGCACTGCTGCTGAACCTGCAGCGGCAGTACGGCCTCAACTGGTCGCTCATCGCTCAGGTCTTCAATGCGTCGACGAATCGACCGGAATCCGACTACCGCCTCGCCTGGGACGTGTACGATCGCTGGGACAAGCTCGTCGGACCGGGTAGCAAGAAGCTCTTGCCGGACGGGACTGAGATCGTGCGGCCGCCACCAGAGTGGCTTCCGCCTGTCGATCGGACCGGCCGGCCGATGCCGATCATCGCTGACGGAAGCAAGAAGAAGATCCGCCATGCCATCATCGCCGACGCGATGAAGAAGGTCGGCAAGAAGCGCGAGCTCTACGCGGCAAAGCAGCCTGGTAAGTCTCTCGTCCTCCCGGTGATATGCCATCCAGAGCAGGCTGATTGAGCCACCGCTGCGCAGCGACTGGCTTCCCTCGACGCATCAACATGGCCATGCACGAGTCGCACAACATCCCGCCGCGCCCGAACTGGACTCCTATGGAGTGGACACTTTACAAGGCCGAACAGGAGGCGCAGAAACTCCGCTTGCGACAGCAGCAACAGGCGCAAGCGCAAGCGGCGGCGACAATGCGCCAACAACAGCAAGCGCAGCAAGCGCAGCAGCAGCAGCAGCAGCAGCAGCAGCAGCAGAGTCTTGCAGGTCTCCAGCAGTCCAGGCCACCCTCGTCGCTGCCGCCGCAGATGGCCGCCCAGCAGGCTGCCGCCGCCGCCCACGCTTCGCCGACGAACTCGACGGCCGCGCTGCCCGGATCGCCAAGTGCGGCGCACAACCAGATCGGCAGCTCGCAGTCACCGAGGAACGCGCCGCAACAGCCCAACGGGCACGTGTCCGGTCAGATGCCGCAACTCACCGCCGATCAGCTGGCGGCCCTCCAGGCGCGGCAACGCGAACTCTTACAGGCGCAAGCCCAGGCGATCGCAGCGCAGCGTGCGGCCGCTCAACAGCAAGCCTCCGGGGCGTAGCCTGTCAGTCTGATTAACGAGATTGACAGAATCGAATGACTATGAACGTCTGAACCCCTTCTCGATCTTCTCGGCACTCGACCATCGTCCCGCGAGAGCCTGCTGCAGATCGGCCTGCTTTTGCTTGAGGACCTCGTCGGAGAGAGTCTTGCAGTCTCCGGACGGGACTGCGAGGAGCTGGTCGTATGCTTGTAGAGGTTCGTGGAGGCCGAAAGCAGAAGTGGCGGCGATCGGAGCCTGCACGGTTACTGCGGTCAGTGACAGGCCAGGTCGCGAGAAGAGGGCAGCTGTGCTCACCGAACACTCCTTGATAGCGAGATTGAACGCTTCGTCGAGCCGATCATGCCTAATCAGGATCCGCAATAATCGAGGAAGATCTCGTGTCGCGAGCTGGTCAAGCAAGAACGCAGGTGGCTTCGCTCCACGGTTGTTGACGAGGACGAAGTCGAGGACGGCGCGACGGTAGCGAGCCGTGGCGTCCGTGTCGTGTCGCTCGAGGTACCGTTCGAGCAACCGCCAGGCTTTCGAGGCGGCTGAGCCGCTCCAAGTGCTCGCCTCTTCGGCCATCATGATCCAGGTGACGTCCTGCGAACTGCGCAAAAATAGTGCGCGTGAGCTGCCGCTGTCAGAAGCATCGCGACGGGCAAGGGAACTTACTCTTCGGGTTGCGAAGAGAGAGCGAGGCAACGAGCCGCTACCGCTTCAAAGAGCGATTGCAGATCCGAAGCAAAGGCCGAGCCGGCAGCAAAAGCTCGGTCAAATCGACCGAGCTGTGAAAAGAGCGCGACGACTGTATCCGGCTCGAGGTGGAAATCTGCCGTTCATCGGGTTCTGTCAGATCGCCGCAGCGCGGAGGAGCAGTGCGGAAGCACGTACTGGTCCGCTCCAGCTCTGAGAATTCGGTCGAAAGCTCGAGACGAGCGAGCGTCAAGGTGTAGTCTCGCCGGATGTCGGAGAGCTCGAGGACGTCCAGCGGCGCAGTTACTTGTGCCGGGTCAAACTCGGCTTCGGGGATGCGATACGCCACCTTCCGTCTCTTCGCATTCTGCGGACACGCGCAGATCAGTTTTGTGCGCCGTCGTCGAAGATCTTGCGTCACTGTCATACCCGGTCAGCGTGGTCGCCGGAAGCGACAGCAACCCATGCCTGTTCGCGAGGGACGAGGGAAAGCGCATTGACCGCCGCGAGGTAGCTCTGACACTGCCGTGTCGCAAGTTGTCGGTAGGGTGCTCCCGGGTGGGCGGAGAGCTCACCGAGACGGCAGCCTTCCTGGTACATCACCGTGCCCGCTGCAGGAAGCATTGATCAGTACGCCAGCGTCTAGAGCGTGGGAGATACTCAACGTACCGCTACGATAGTCGCCCTTTGCGGTATGGTAAGCGTAGAGGATGCGATAGTAGTTCGGCTGCGCCAGCGTGTCCGAGTTCCGCGCCCGGAACGCCAAGTTTCGCTCGAGGTCGGCTTCCATGCCGGCGAACGAGAACGTGCACAAGAGTGAAGCTGCGCCGTTCTCGCAGACCACAGAAATGAAGTGCGCGAGGCAGGTCATGCGCCTGTTCAAGGCAAGGTCAGGGGCGAGCCGAGCACGGCGATCGTCGCCGCAACTCACGTTTCGAAATCGGGCGTTGCCAAGACAGCCTGATACGCCCTCGGGTAGTCGCCCGCCGCGGCGTGACTGCGGAACAGCTTCATCCACAAGTCGTTGACGAGGTTCGGCTCGTCCAAATCTTCCGCATCCAGTGCGTCGAGAGCGCGTTCCGCAAAGGTTGCGACGATGCCATCGAACGGAGTCGCAGAGGCCAGATCAGCGAGGTGCACATAGTAGTGCGCAGACGTGCGAGTGACGTTCGACGGCAAAACGGCCGCCAGGGGTGCGAAGTCCTCCGCGCCGGGTACTATCGAGGGCTGTCAGTCAGTACCTGCCAACATCAGCGATGCGCAGCACGACTCACGCAGGGCCACTGCTGCTCGCCCGAGCGCGTCGCTCGCTGCTGCCTCGTCTCCAAGCTCCATGTGCGCGCGGCCGATCGGGTAGCAAAGTGCCGCCGAAGCCGGCCAGAAAGTCGCCCATTCCAAGGTCTCGCGGTTCAGCGCAAGCTCGTGCAAGCGCATGGCAAGGACGGCAGGCGCCGGCGACGTCGTGACTTCTGTCACAGTCGGTAAAGGAAGGATGGCAAGGGAACGGAACAAGCCGGAGGTCGCGTAGGCGAGCGAGACAGACATTGCCGAACGCGACGCCGGTAGAAGTGACGCGGAGAAGTCAGGGACCCGGACCAAGGCGTCGAGGAGTCCATGCACAGGAACTGGTGAAGACTCGGCCCCGCTCGAAGGTTCCTGCATGCGCAAGTTGCCGAGCTTTTGCAACACGCCGTCCTGATCTTCCGCTGCTCTTCGCGACATGCACATGCGCAAGGCATCGAGAGAGGGTGTCGCAGTCGAGTCGACGAGCCATTGCTGAGTCGCGAGGGCGTGGAAGGCGGTGAAGGCCGACGCTGTGACGCGATCCAGGCCCCCAACGAGCTCGGCGGGCTTGTCCAGCTGACTCGCGGCATCATCGTCCGCCTGACTTTCCGCCGCCCTCGTTGCGAGCAAAAGGATGACGAGTCCCTGGGCAAGCTCGTACCGGGCCTCGACGCTCAACGCATAAAGGTCCAGCAGGACCGCGTTCGCCAGGCTCGTCGCGGCCTGGCCTTCGTGGTCACCAAATGCGATTGGCGGAAGCTGCTCTGTCGTGAGGAGGCGCAAGAAGACCTCGCAGGCCCGCTCGGCATTGTCGAGAGCCGCGATTCCGGCGGCGACGTTCGGCAAAGCCGATTCCGCTGCGGTTTCCAGATGCGTCTCGTAGAGGTCAAGAGCGCATGTCTCGACGTCCTCCGTCGTCGGCTGTGACAGGTGGGCGAGCAGGGCGGCAGAGAACGCGCGCTGCGACCCGGCCGAGACGATTGACTGCAGACTTCGGATCAGAACCAAGAGTGGCAGGATATCGGCTCGGAGGGCCAGATCGGTGGCGACCGCAGGGGGAAGGTCGATGACGGCGTCTGGTGCCGCCAGGAGCTGCTGCGCCGCTAAGTCGTCGTGGAGGATGTGGACGGCTTCGCGGACGACCGGTACCGAGATACTGTCGCGCCCGATCACGGATGCGAGGCCGCGCTTTTCGTCGACGGCGAGACAAGTCGGGTAGAGCGCGGTTGCTCGCGATTCGTTGAGCAGCGCGACGAAACGGAGCCATTCGAGTTTGAGCTGGTGGTTGAACTCGTCGCGCAGGATCGCACCCGTCTCTGCGTCTTGCTGCAGCGCGACCGTCGAACCGACGGTCGCAGCGGCGCGTGCGATTTGCGAGGGATAGTCGAGGTCGAACTGTTCGGGCAGGAATGCGCCGGCGTCGGCGACTTCGGCGGTGACGAGGTTCTGGTATTCCGCAAGGGCAAAGTCGAGCGTGGAGGGAGGATACCGACCGGGGCGCGAAATGTGCTGTAGGAAGACGTCGGCGACACTCTCGGGCGCATCGCGCAGCTGCTCGTCGAAGTACGCCGCAGTCCACGTCGACGTCCTCGAGCACGTAGGGACATCGATGGCCGACCACTCTTCGCCGCCGTCCTCCGCCATCAGACCGTCGAGCTCGCTCACGTCCGCCGTGCGGACCTCCATCTCGCCGCCGTTGTCCCAGCAGGCCCAGATGGTCCACCGCGCCTGGCCCGAAACGTCCATGCGGACGACGTCGAAATCGACGAGCGAGCCTGCCGAGGTGAATGCGCAAGCGCGAGTCGCGACGGGTTCGAGCTCCTTGAGTTCGCCGGTGACGTGGTCGGTCGCCATGCCGTAAAGGAAGAAGGCCGAGGGTGCCGAGCCGGTTGCCGGACTGAAGAGGGCGAGGTAACACCGGTATGGAGTTGTATCAGAACCCTTGACGACTTTGACGAGGGTTTGGGGTGCAGGGTTCAGGAGAGCGCTGTTGTGAGCGGACCGGGGCGAGTCGAGGTGGGACGCTCCGGCGAGTGCCAAAGCACCCGAGCGCGACGCTTCGTACTGCGGCAAGTCGATGACCCGCAAGCAAGCGCCGGTCTCGAGCCGCCAGATACGGAGCTTGCGGTCCCGCGAGACGCCAAAGCCGAGGGTGAACGACTCTCTCGGAGCATCAGAGGTGATCGTCGTGAGAGACAGGATTTGTGACGGGGAACCGGACGGCTGGGCATTCCCCTTAGTTGGAGACACGAGGTTGCGGGTCGAGAAAGATGGGATCAGAGAGCGCATTGAGAACGAAGAAGGCGAGCGGAGTTCGGTTTCGATCAAGCGGCCTTCTATTCGCGTCGCCAAGGTCAGCATGGGTAGCTCGCCGCTTCTTAATGGTCCTGGATATAAGCTCACCGTCTCCTGTCGTCATCTCGGCGCCGATGAGCTGGCCTTCGGCGGTCGCAATCAGCACGCGGTCCTGGTCGACGCCATGAAGGAGGACCGGTTGTCGCCCTTCTAGGCTCTCGACGCGAGACTCGATGCTCCAGCCCTCTTCAGCGAGAATATCGCTCGCGTAGAAGAGGCTCGATAAGGGAAACGCGAGGGTGTAGAGGTAGCCCGCCTCGGTGACGCAGAAGACTTGCAGTTGGCGCCCTCGGTTGGCGGTCGAATCGAGGACGGAGAACGCCGGACTCGGTACGAGTCGAGACGGAAACACGAACGAGACGGGCGGCAGCGTTCCCGGATGGCTGTCGAGGTCTGCAAAGGCATTCTCGGCGCCGCTCCCGTCTCGCTGTGCCAGTTCGAGTCCGCCGTCGCCAGGCCTCGAGAAGGCGCACCACCTCAGCTCGAGGGTGTACGCATCTTCGATGACCCTCGCGAGGACAAAGCCGGTCGTGTCGGCGGGCGGGAAGTACGTCGACGAGTACAAGGCGTGGTCCTGCTGGTCGAGGAGGGGGACCGGCGCCGTCTCGTCGACGGGCGCCGAGGTCGGGACGGTGTACGATACACCTTCAGCCGTCGATACATGCTCGAGAAAGGCGGTCGCCGTCGTGTACGGCGCGACTGCCGGCATCGTCGGCGGTCGTTTCGGGAACTCGTTTCCCTCGAGTGACTGAGGCGCGACGATAGGCACAGCCTCCTGGAGCGACTCGACGACCCTGACACGGAACGCCGCAAGCAGGAGAGCGCAGCAGAGCGCAGCCGAGAGGTGCGGTGTTTGAGGTCTGGTCCGAAAAGTTGAGCGACCGCCGTCACGACGCATCCTTTTTTTCACCGAGCACTCTACATACTCTCACAGGCTTTGCATAGTCCAACCAAGGTAAGGACGTCGCTTCGCTTCGCTTGCAAGTTATCTATCTGACTCGGAGCAGGGATAGAGAATAAAAAAGGCATTATCGAATATTCGACCCTACCTTGCACTGCCCGGGCGAGGGATCAAGCGTCACAGAGAACGCCTGGCAGGTGCACAACGCTCGACGGGACCGCGCCCGCGCCCAGTCGAATGCGACGGACGGAATACAGCCCTGCCGACGCGATCCTCTCCGTTCGCGGCCTCTGCTTCCTTCTGCGTTCCTGTGGCCTCCGGACCCGACGGCTGTCGCACCGAGTCCGTCCACCGGGCCACGGCTGACGTAGAAGGGAACGCCGAAGGTCGATTCTGAACGGCGTCCAGTTCGAGCCGAGTACATCAGAGGCGGAGCCGAATGTAGCACACCGTTGACCTGTAGGCGAGCGTTGACAGCGCCCGGACCGCCACCCTCCGGTCACTGAGGTTTCTAGCAAGGCCCGTTGCTGGTCCGCAATCGGCTGTCGATGAAGGTCGATGGTCTGTCGGCAGAACCCGGAGAAGGTCCGAGGCGAGGGTCATTGTCAGCGTCGTAGAACGGGTCGTCCGTCCTTCTATAAGAGCGGTCGGAGGCGGAGGAAGCCCGAGAGGCTTGGGATGAGGCCGTTGCGCAAGCAGAGAGAAGCAAAGCGGAAGGGAAGAGCCGAGACTGATCGTTCGAGTCCTTGCATTCATGAGGTCCGAGACCGGCAAAGTCGACCTGGTCACTCCTCCGCTTCTCCCTCCCGCCGAGACTTGTCACATGTGCAGTCTTCGACAGCGGGACCGCGAGAGCAAGAAGGAGCTCGGAGGTCCCACCGGCGAGTCTTGCCACCCAGCCGCAGACGTGAAACCGGATCGGAGCTCCGAGGGCCAGTCGGCGCCACGGCGACGAGCTTTCGCTGGATCATACCTGACCGACATGAATGTTGCTGCCGCTCTCGCCCCCCTCCGATCCAGGTTGGGCATTGTGCCGGCACGGTCATTCTCCGGTTCGGACATGGGCGCGCTTGCCCGCAGTCACGAGGCCTTGACGTACCTGCGAGGTGCTGCCGATATCGCAGGTCCGACGGTGTGATCAGTGCTCCGCTGTCACGTTCCATCGAATTTGCCCCTTGGGCGTCCGTCTGCTCGCGCGAGCGCGTACAGTCAGAGCGAGATGGACTGGCCTAGGGACGGAGGACGCCGGTTCCCGAATGAATAGGCGCAGCTCCGTGCTGGCAGCGGCAGACGGGCATGCCCAGCGAGCCCGTCTGGCTCGGGCACAGTGAGATATGCGCTGCCCGCCCGCTCTGCTGACGCCCGGCCGCCCGATTGGTTCGAGGTGAGGAGGGAGATCTCGCATCAACGGCGCGACGTTCCCTTCTTGCTGCCTCCTCCGCTCTCTCAGCTGGCAGGTGCACAGCTCAACGGGCGGCTAGTGCTCCGAGGCTCGGGCAGCCCTGCCGGCGCTGGTTCATGGACGGGTCGCCAGCAAGTGAGTCCCTCCGGCTTGGGAAACGCGCGCAGGTCGCGATAAAATCCGACCGCAGATCCACGAAGGATCTCGACGAGATGCACCCATTCGTGGTCGTGCATCCGGCAGAACACTCGTGAGCGCTTTGCCGAGCGCTTTGCCCGGTTGGTCGACCGATCCGAGGGGCCGGACGCTGGCGAAAATGAACGCCAGGCTACAAAGTCCTGACCGAACGCGCTGGAGGCTCGGCTGACTGCTTCGAAGGTCGCTCCGAGCTGCCCGGGAAGCGATGCCATCGTTGTCGAGTGTGTTTGAAGCTCCGGAGGCGAGGCAAGGCGAAAGGGGCAGGCGGAGCCGGGCGGGCAATAGCTTCAGCTGTCCCGCTTGCCAGCGTTTCGTCTTCGGGATTCACCCAGTCCCGGGTTTTGGAGCATCGTCTCTACTGTCTCGCGGTCGGCGGACTGACGCTTGAACCCCGCGGGTGCCCTGAGAGCAGCTATGCCGGGCGCTCTCGCAGCTCCTCGATCGCTTGATCACCCTTTCCCACCTCTCCTCGCTCCGGACGGCTCGCTCCGCATTCCCACAGCTCTCCCGAGTCGACCAGCGTTCAAGCCAAGCAATCGCGACCAAATCGCGCTCGACGGCGAGCGCGTGCCGCTCGCGTTTGCTCAGGATGTCTTGCGAAGCGTAGGTGAGTGAAGTGGACCTCATCGCCGTCGCGTCTCGCCCAGCTGGCGGTCTAACCACATATCTATGCAGCCCCGTCGTTGCTCGAATCGGTTGAGCATGCTTCGATTCATAAAGACAGAGACGACGACGAGGACGATCACGGCGACGCAGCCGCCTCGCGACTTGTCCTTGCATCGACCGTCCTGCCATATCCCACCCTCGTCCTGTCCGTACCCTTCGACGACAGCGACGAGCTGCTCGAAATGCCCGCGCACCGTCTGGTTTTGGCGACGCTCGAGTCCGTTCTTTTCGAGCCGCTGCTCGACTTGCAAGACCCGCCGGTAGACGGCAACGACGAGCAAGACACGCACATCTTCTTCTCGCTACCGGTCTGCTCGATCCGGCTACCGTGTCGGAGGAATTGGTCGGCCCTTCATCACTTCATTTACACCCACTCTTCGTCCGACTTGCTCGATACCCTCCTTCATACCCCTATACCCGCAGCGAGTTCTTCGGAACCGTCCGGATCGATCTCATCTTCTGTCCGCCACTCACGCGAAGCGATCATCGACCAGCTCGAGGGAGTTCGGGCTCTGCACCTGAATGCGGCGACCTTGCAGATCCCGTCTGCCGAGCTTTGGGATACCCTGCGGAGGGCATGGCATAGCCTGTACAGCGTCCTCGAGAACGCGCAACATCCCTGATTGCCGTACAAAGCCGAGAAGCGATGAGAGGAAGCGTACACGTTCGTCGTCCTCTCGACTCCCGACGGCGAGAGAATCTGCGGTAGCATTTGGATTCATACGCGTCGCCGTCAAGCTCGGAGGAGCATCGAAAACGTCAGCAGCCCATGCAAGTGGTGCATGAGCAGAGCAACGCGTTCGGACTGCGCAGGTCCGGGAGGCCGAAAGCAGCCAAGATCGACTCCGGCCAGTCGCCTCCGGTCGTTAGCCGTCGGTCCCTCTCGGTAGTCCCTCGATCATATAGGGCGCGTCGATTCACTCGTATATATCGCAGGCGCCAGCTGAGTGTACGAAAGCGCCTGCGTAGCGGGTGGGGTAGATGAGAGCGTCGTGTTCCTGGCACTGGGCGAGCAAGCCGATCGAAGCCGTCAGGCGGAAGCGGCGCTGGCGACGAAGGCTCGCAGGTGCAAGGGGATGGGGCTAGCCAATGCGCATCACTGTCTGGTGTCCGAGGAGTCGCGCGTCGAGGTCGAAGGCCGCCGGACCTCCGGGGTGGCGGTTCGCTTTCAGGTCGCCCTTCGCCCGCTGCTTCCGCAATGCCAGGCTGGACGCTATGCGTCGCGTCCGCTCTGCCGAGGTCGTCACATGCTGATCCTGCGTTAGCTACAGCTATCACGCTCGCGTCTGTCCGTCCCGGAGGCGCCGAAGCTGCCGACCAACTTCGGTCGGTCGGACAGGCGCTCCGTCTCGGCGCACGCCGTTCCTGCGACCCTCTGCTTACAACTGCTGAAGCGGTGTGACTTGAATCCAAGACGGATTCGTACGACCGAGCCAAATTTCGCGACGTGTCAACTGCGGATGCCTCGGTCGATGCGCGCGTTTGTCCGCACGCCTGCAGCCGGCCTATGCGCGGCACGTCGAAACGAGGGATGATCTCGGTCGCAGCAAGCAGACCCTTTGCATCTCTGTTCGTTTGTGTTGCCCAACGGTCGGCAGAGCGATCAGGCTAAGACGCTCTAGAGCCCTCGTCGGACGTCCCCCCGACGAGGTCGCGTTGTGGTTGGTGGCGCTTGTCTGTGGGATTGCTATTCCTCCAGCGCCGACGAGTGCTGCGGAGAATGCTCGACTTACCGGCTAAAGCTGCCTTTTGGCCGTCCCGACGATGCTTGAAGGGTAAGAGAACGGCACACTGGAGCGACGGGCGATCGATGCTGTTGCGCCAGAATCCTCGTTCGAGGTGCGACCTCGGTCCTGCTTGGGACTCCGGCGCTCAAACCAGCAAGCTCAGTTCGCAGGAGGCAAGGGCCTACCGGCTCGCAGCCGGCAACTACTGCCTGGATCAGGCGTGCGGCTGCAGCAGCTGAACCCCTGGGCTGGTTTGACGTCGGGCCGCGCGGCTGCGAGGCGCCGTCGACTCCGCTTCGGAAGTCGATACCTTGAAGCAGTCGGAGACCCATCTGCGAGTCTGGGCTGGGACGCGCTGGTCGAGGTAACTCATTGTCCCGAGGAGATCTGCTGTCCCGAGAGACGCAATCATCCGGAACCGTCTTCGGGAGCCGTCGTCAGCCCAGCTTTGGCGACGGAGCAAGCGCACTCGACAGCGCTCCGCAAGCGCGTGGCGGGAGACGGCGCTTGTGGGCGTACAACTTCGTCGGGACAAGCATTCCCGTTCCCTGTCCGGCCGTGGGACGACCAGCAAGGAGGCAGAAAAATGTTTCCTCCCTCGCCTCCCGACCACACCGCTCAAACAAGCCCCGGAGCGCCTCCCTTTCCCCCCTTCCTGGGTCCCGATGGTGTTACGCGCATCCCGAGATCGCTCCCGCGTTTCCCTGCGCATTCTACGCCTCTCGAGACCCACCTTCCGATCGATGGCGAGCTTGTCCCAGTCGCGTTTGTCCACGACGCTCTTCGCAATCGCGGTACGCATTCGCCTACGACGTGAAACGAGGGATCTCTAGCATACTGACGGGTGCATAGCAGCCTACGATCTCCTGCAATCCGTGCGGACTGCAAGCCTCGACGGTCTTCTGCCCGGCAGCCCACGCCGTCTGCGCCGTGCCTTGGTCGATCCCGCCCTGCCCCGTCCGACGAACGTGCTCGAAATCTCTTTCGACGACAGCGACGATATAGTCGAGGTGGTTTGCCATGCGGTCGTGCTGGCCGCGAGTGGCTCGCCAATACTGAGCCGCCTCGTGTACGATGTCGACCAGCAGAACCTGCCGACTCCGTGCGTCAGCGCGTCCCCCGACTCGCACCCACGCCAGCAAATCACTTTGCCCGTCATTCCGTTACGACTGCCTCGCATCTCGAGCTGGCAGCCACTGCACGATTGGCTTTATGAGCGTTCGTCGACTAAGCTCCGGCTCGATCTCGTCGGCACAGACACGGAGGTTTTAGCCCCAGTGGGCGCCGAGAAGGCGGTTCTGGCCGGGCGGAGAACGCTCATCGGTCGACTGGATGGGATCCGACAGCTGTGGCTGAACGTAGTCGGGCTAGAATTGAAGGACCCCGAGCTTGAGCGCGTGATGGCCGAGGCATGGACGTCATTACACGACGCGCTCGTCTCGTGAAATCGTACGATACATTGCGATGGGAAGTACAAAAGACACGTGCGGTGCTGGCACCGGGTCGGGATGGGGGGGAAACAAGAGGAGAAATCGCGAGATCTACGAGCCGGCCACCATCGGCGGCTTCATTCGTATACGTAGCCCCAAGGAAGCTCGGTATGCGGCTCCTGTGCTACGCCGTGGTGCCACAGCTGCTCTGGCGCCGGGGGAAAGGACCGCCGATCCGGGGGAAGAGGATAGCCAGGGCCGGGCTGATCTGGTCCCGGCCCGAAATGGCGAGGCAGATGCGCGTCCAGCGGCGGAGCGCTCACGGGCGCTGGTCCAAGGTGATACGGCGGGGGTGCAGGCGGAGGCGCACGTGGTGGAATCGGCAACTGCTCGTAAGGGGCTTGTGGGAGGTGGTACGGATAGGCCGGGCTTGGTTCGTTCAATCCGACTGCCCGGTGCCGAGGAACCGGCATACGAGACGCGGGATCCCATGCCTGGAAGTCTGCATATGCGGCTTGAGGGAAGACCGAGTTGCGCGGCGTCAGGAGAAACGCCGGGGCGGGATGAGGACCCGCAGCGGCCGGTGGAGGTCGGGGCAAGGTACCATCTGGCGGCGGAACCGGCAGGGTGGCCTGATTGGAACTCTCGCGCGTCGGCGCTGTCGCGCTGCGCGCACGGGAGGTGCTCGGCCCTCCGGAGGATTCCGACGTAGTGTCCCGCGCCTCCTTCTTCGCGACTTTTGCCGACGGCTCGCGCGTCCGGCGGCTGTAGGTGTAGTCTGGGGGGCGTTTCAGACACACACCGGCGTGAGCACGTAGTCAGGCGTTTCGAGCGCAGCGGTTCGGCGTCACTCACTAGGGTACTTTTCGCGGTGTTGCCGTTTCAACTCTTGCGCCTCGAGTTCGTATCGGCGGCGCACTTCAGGAGTCTCTTCTCGCCATAGTCGGGCAACGATCTTGGCTGCCGGTCGGGTGAAGGGTGACGCACGTTAGCCAATCTGCCTACGTTAAAGAGAGAAATTCGATCGTTGCGAACACCGCGCTGGCGTGCAAGCCGGAATCGAGAATCCGGCCCCTTCACTCTGGACGGAGCGCGACGAAGCGCGCGTCTGAGTCGGACTCACAGATCTCTGACTGAGCCACACGAGCGTATTCGGGCTGCAGGCGCAACGCGTGCGACCTCTCCGCTCGATAGCAGATCCAGGCGTTCGGCGGTCGCGGTGGCTGCCCATCTTTGCGACGGTGAGAGCGCGGAGGCGGTCCTGTCCGTGGCGCGCGCGACGTCGACGCTTCCGCAGAAGCTTGTGTGTCGGGTTGCGGCAGCATCGCAATAGCCCGAGACGAGCTTTCCCGACGATTGTGGGCTTTTGACGATTGCGGGCCGACGCGATGAGGAACGCGAGCGGATTTTGGCAAGATGTTTGCGCGCGCTGCTTGTCGATCACTTCCAGAAGCAGATCATCCTCTCCCGGCGAACGGGCCGGCGTGTGGAGGAGGATCAGGGCGGCGGGGAAAAGAGTTTTCCTCGCGGACTGCGCGCGGCAAAGTCCGCGCCCACGGCCTCGCAAGGTCCGTCATGCCGATGCGCGCATCTCGCGGCGGCAGGCTGAGGCCAGGTGACTGCGGAAGTCGAGGAAGCAAAGCAGCTGGACAACGTTACGATCATGGTGAGACACGGAGATTACTCATACCGGACCGGACCTTTAATGGGAATGGATCGTTTCATTTTGCAGTCAATGCAGGTACCGCTCCGTCGCGGTGCCGCGGACGTACTCTTTTCTCCTTCGCCACGTCCGAAGAGCTCCTGCATCTAGAGTGTCGCGTCGTCTTTTACTCTGCCTTGGCCGCCTTCGCTGCCTCCCGTTCCCGCTTGCGGATCGCGCGGCGACGGATGTCGAGATGCAATTTGCGGTTGTAGCCGAGCCAGAACGCACGTGAGAAGAGGTGGTCCACGACCCACTGTGCGCACGTATGAGCTGTCAGCACGGAGCCAGTCGTCGGGAGATCGAGAGGAAGCTGCAAACCTGGACGGGCGCGTGCCCGTGGTATGGGGTCGAGATGTGCGGCTGGCCGACTGCGCCGCCTTGGACACCGATCTTGGACAGGACCGAGCCTACCGCACTATTCTGGTGAGCAAAATGGAACCCAGGCGTATCACGAGGATCCGCTACTCACGGACGTAAGTCTTCGGCGTCGGAATCATCCAAGAGCTCTTGCGGATCTTGCTCAGCTTGGAAACCTGTCGGGCACGGGCCCCTTTCAGCGGAAATCCTTGACAGACGAAGACTGGGACGCACGACAAAGTATGTGTTGAGGAGTTCGACCTCGACGCCGGTTCCCTTCAGCTCGCTGCCGAGCGCCTGCGACCACGTCGAGACGAACGCCTTGCTGCCCGAGTAGACCGCGAGCAATGGCGACGGGATGAGCGAGGCGAACGACCCAACGGTCAGGATGAGGCCGCGCTTGCGCGAGATCATGCCGGGCACGACGAGCTTGGTGCACTTCAAGGTCGCGTTGCTAGGAGACGAGCGAGACAGCATCAGGTCGTCATCCCACCTATACGGAGGCCTGCAACTTACACATTGATTTCGACAATGTCGGTCATGTCTTGTTCGGGCAGGTCCTGGAAGTACATCGGCTCGTCGTAGCTCTTGCCGACGTTGTTGACTGGACGAGTCTGCCGAGTCAGCATAGACCGACCCCAGGCCGGGCTCGCGCGACATACTCAGGACACCAACGTCAAGCTTGTCAAGAGCCTGCTTGAGACTCGCGTAGTCGGCATCGTGAGCCGAAAAGTCGATCGCGTGCGTCTGCGTCTTGATCTGCGGGTACTTGGCAGCTGGTACTCTCTCGGAGAGTCAGCCCTGCTCGACTTTCCGTGAGCGTCGCAGCTCACTGATCTCGGAGGCAATCTCGTCGAGCTTGCTCTTGGTCCGGCTCGCGAGGAAGACGTTGAATCCGGCTCCAGCGAGCTGGAGAGCAAAGTCGCGGCCGATACCAGCGGTCGCACCCGTCACAACTGCCCACGCGGCCTTTGTTAGCGCTCGTGATTCGCCGCTCCGTCGATGTGCCTGACGCACCTGCCCAAGCTCCCTTCTTGGCGCCGAAGCGGGAGAGCTGCGTTGGACGAAGGAGAAGTCAAGTTCAATTCGTTCGACGGATCGCGTGTGGGAAGACGGCACGCACGGGGATGCCCGGACGTGCGAGGTCAACGAGCATGCGCGCGAAGCTCAAGACATAGCTGCTGAGCCAGCCGGCGCCGACGAGAGCGAGCGCGAGCGTCGTCAACGGGCAGTCGATCGCTGTCATGTTGGAGGACGGAAGGGTTCACGTGAGCCGTACTTACGCGACCGAGCATCAGCGCAGACTCACCCCAGTCGACCACTTCCTTCTGCAGACGGGTCAAGCTCATCTTTGCGGTCTCTTGTGAGCTGGTGGGAGCCGCGAACCAGCGACTCGAGCGAGACCTTTCATCTTCTCGTCAACACCGATCCCCGAATCCTCGCTGAGTCGCCGGTTTGGCGCGTGCTACGTTCCTTTTATGCTATCTGAAACCTCTGCTACTGCCACCGAGCTATTCTAGCCGTTGCAGACGGGTCGAACGCGCTCCAGAACCGCGATTGAGCAGATCTCAAGACCTCGTATCGTGAACCGTGTGCTTGGGCTGTCTACGCGGATACATTCGAGGCTTTGCGATCGTTGCACTGCCGTCTCGGTTGGCCGATTCTCCTTGGGCAGCGCCGGGCCGCCCTTTCCATGTCGGCCTGTCCGCGGACTTGTGGTTACGATCGTGAGCGCTCTGCAACAGCTTCTCGAAACGCTCCTTGCTGTCCTAGCTCCACTATTCTGCAGCTGCATCCCGCCCCTTCCCCGGTCCAGGCTTCTTGCGGCTAAGAGCTGCGCGAGCGAGGCCAAGCCAGATGCTGCGGCCTGCCGTGCTGCCCCGCTTCATCATCCTGCTCGGCATCGCAGCCCATCATGTCCGTGCAGGAGAAAACATGTCCATCACGGCGCCGACTTCGATTGAGCCAAATGCGCAGGTGACCATCAAGTGGGCGTGAGTTGCCGCTCGGTTTCCTTAGCTTGCGCCACTTCCGAGAGCTGACCCTTCCGACGCTGTCTAGAGGTGGCCAATCTACGTACACAGTTCGCATGTGAGCACGGACTGTAGACGACAGAGATACAATACGAACGTCCCGCTCTAATCGTGCCGCCCAGTCTCGTCAACTCGCATTCTGTCCAAGAAACTCGCAGCGTCGCGGGTCCGACTTTCGTCTGGACCGCACAAGGCGTAAAGAATGGGGGTACGGTTGACGTAATCTCCCTGTGTACCGAGGGCATCGAGCGGCGGGCAGAGCGTGCTAATACGGTGGCACGGTGATACGCAGACGAGGTGCAGTTCTGGATCTACGACAGCAGCGGCACCAACACAAAATCGCCGCAGATCCCAGTCGAGAAAGCCGGCCCCTCTTCACTGCATAAGTCACACAAAGCAGGCAACTACAGTACAGACGGTCGACCCGATAAGACCGGGAGCGAAACGCGGAGCAGCAGCAGCAGCAGCCCGCTTACACAGCCCGGCGCGAATCCGCACAGCTCGAGTAGAACGCTCGATACAGGGTAAGAGAGTGCTTCGTTTGTGTGCGGTCAAGTATCAATGAAGCACGCCGGTTACGTTAAAGACGCATCCCGACGGCGCCGCCACCATCGCCGACCGATTCGGCAGAGCCGGCCGGCTCGCACTCGGTCACCGCCGCGTCCGCTGCAGAATCGGCCGCAGTCACTGCCAAGCTGGACGGCGCGTCGCCGTTTGTGGCGGCAGAGGACGCTGAGACGACGAGCGCGCCCGTGCCGGTCTCCGCCACTGCGGTAACTCCTTCGTGCGTACAGACGTCTTGGCGGTCTCGTACACGATCGCGGGGAAATTGACTTGTTCTCGTGTAGCGCGTTAGGAGCAGCTGGCCTCGACACGCCAAACTCGGCCGGAGCGAGCAACGACAAGACGAGCTTGTATCTCGGACTCGGCGGGATCCTCGTCGCGCTCGTCCTCCTGTTGACGCTCGTCTCGTACGTTATGGAGCGCGACCTCTATGTCTCGCCATTGTCAAGTTTCAAGGCTGACGTGAGTTCCGGCCGGATCGGCAGGTGGTGGCGCAACCAGCAAGCAAACCGATCCGGTACAGATGGCCGATCCCGACGCCGCCGTCGCCATATTCCGCGCGAGCATCATAGCTTGGCGAAGCAACCTTTCCGGTTCAGCCGGCAGCAGGTAAGAGGGGGCGCGGGAGAAGAACTTTGCCACCGTTCCCCACTGTTCTTCGCGAACCTTACGAGCGCGCATCCACTGACAGATCGATCTCTTTCCTCCCACGCGGAATAGAAGAAGACGGTCACGAGAAGGATGGACCCAGCTGCCGATTGGGACTCGTTGGCGTTGCTGCGGAGCGAAATCCCCGCAACCGCCGGTGGGTGCGGAGGTCCGCCGATGCGATTGGCTCTGAACGAGGGGCATCGCAGCTCGGCCTCGCAGCTGCGACTGTTCCTTTCCCCTTCAGCTCTTGACCAGGAGTCCGATCGCGCATCCTTTGATTCGGCTGTAGCCGAGGAACGCCGTGGCGCGTCGGCGAGTGAGAGCGGCGGGAGCAGCCGCGGGTCTTCTCCGCAGCGATCCTCCTCGCGGCCGCGGCAGCTGCACGACTGCGGGGACGTCGAGGCGTGGCGGTCTCGACACCGCGATGCGGGCTGACGGACAGCATGAGTGTAACCCTGCGCCGATGCGAGACCATACCAACATCCGAAAACGCGCGCGTGGTGGTCTGAAACCGAGTTCCCAGGGAGAACGAGTTCTACGTAGGATGCGCGCGCGCACACCCCCAAGTCGTGACTTTTCACAGTCACAGTCACTGCGGTCGCCACCGGATGCAGAGACCTGGGAGTCGATAGACCGAGTGTCCGTTCCCGCCGGCCGTTCAGTGCCCATACGTCGATTTCCGCCCCATGTCGAACGGGAGATATCTGCGCGGCGCTCGAGATGTCAGCGTCAACGACGGGGGGTCCAGCACGCTCTTTCGAGAGAGGCGGCCGTACTTGTACTTGCGCATGTGGGCGATCTGGCGGCGCATCGTGATAAAGGTGAGGATGCAAAAGTACATGACCAGGATCGGCCAGAAGACGGGGACGTCAAACACGGGAATGAAGGCGGCAATGAAAGCAAACGAGCACGCCTTTGTCGCGCTGTACCTGCACGCAGAGGAAATGCGGGCGGGAGGGAGTCAGGGGAGGCCCAAACAGCGTGGTTTCTCGGACGGCGGGAGGGCGAGGACGGACCAGAATTTGAACTCTGGTAACCTCCGGATGAACGGCCTGAACTCTCCGTCGGCCGCCAAGTCACCTTTGCTGGTCGGGAGCGTCGGTGCGCCCTCTTCGGCATCCGTGTCGGCTTCGAGCGCCGGGTCGAATTTCGGCGTGATGAAGGCGAGAAACAGGTTCAGGAGGTAGATCCTGTCCAGCGCGCGTGCGTTGTCAGTCACCGGAACGTGAGGTCAGGAGAGCACCGGGCAGCGCCTACCCGAGGGCGTAGGCGACGATGTAGTACGCCTGGACCCAGACGATCCGCAACGTGAACAAGAGGAACACGGCGACGGTGGACCCCCACCGGTACAGCGGGAACGGTGTTGTCCGATCTGTATGGTATACTCTCTGGTCAGCCGTGTCCGCGCAGAAGGTAGAGCGAGCGAGCGAGGCGGAGAGTTGTCTGACCGAGGTAACTTTGAAACACCTGCGCATGGTCGACGGGCGCAACAGGAGGCGCAGGGGACGACAGTACAGGGTCAGATCGAGCGTAGGAACCTGTGACTCCTCTTGGGAGGGGCCGCTGAAGAGAGAGTGCGGGCTGACCTGGTTATAGCGCTTGGCGGCTTCTACGGCGTTTGCGCCAGCAGGCGGCTCGGTTGAATCCATTCCGAGTCTCGTGAGCCGTGTGTACGATTTTTGTACGTCTCTGAGGCGGTCAGACGTTCAAAGGGAAGGAGAGGAGCGACGGTGAGACAACTCGCTCAAGGGGTCGGCACTTCCACGTCGCCTCGGCTCTCCCATTCGAACCAGACCGGTCCAGTGCAGCCTGCGAGGGGGAATGAGGCTATCGAGGCTGTGGTGGCTCGCTTTGCCGCTCAGCGCCCACGGTGAGTCGGGTCTACAGAGGTTCTCACAACTCGCCGCCCCACTCACTCTCAATCTCTCTCGCTCTACAGTCGTACAGGGACAGCGTGAACCCGTACAGCTCACATTCGGAGTCACTGAGGGAGCGCAACTCCGTCAACCGGGCCAGGCAGGCGGGCAAGGGCGAGGAGACGGCGGCGTCCCTCTCGCTTCAGTCGAGAATGACGACAACGAGCCGAACCAGGTGAGCACTCGGCGCTGCTCATTGTTCAGGCTTCCGACCGACGCATTCAAGCATTTTGAGGACCGCCCCCGTCAAACGCTCTGCTGGACCGCAATGCCACGACTGGGCAGTCATGCTGACTCGCTGTTCTTGCTTTCGTAGCAGCCTCTCGACGTTCACTTCGCCTCGGGCGGCCCCGCTTCTCCGAACCATGACCACTTGTACCAGCTCGCGGTCTCACTCCTCGACTCACTGACGGCGCATTCGCCTCCAGCGCCTCCGACCGCCTACTCGCCGCACCTCGCTCCGACTCTAGCCTCCTCTGCGAACGCAGTCTCAGTCGCGCTCGACAAGCTCCAGGCCAAATTGAACGGGACCGTGACGGGAGCCGCCTTCTCGAGGACGAGAGCGGTCGTCGGTCGGGTCGGACAGGTCGCGAGCGGGTTCGTGTCCTCGGTGTCGTCCTCCAGATCACCACGGGGCGGCGCGGCCGCGCGAAAAAGCGGCGGAGGGAGCAACACGGAGAACTTGCTTCGAGCCGTGGTCGCCCAGATCAAAGCGGTTCTCGGCACGGGCGCGACCACGCCGGCTCGAGGGGGGTCGGCGAGCCAGGCAGGTCGTGGCGACCAGTCGACGAGCGCCGCTTCATCGGGCAGCAGCTGGAAGGACCGCATCGGAGCGGCAGCGGCGCTCAAGGGCGAGTACGTCGTCCTGAGCGACGAAGAGATTGCTGAAGGGTGGCGGGAAGTAGTCGACCTCGCCCAGAAGGCCGCCGAAGCCGGGTCCGTCGACGCGCTCGTCCTCCTCGGGAACCTCTACCTCGTCGGTCGCCCTCCTCTTTTCCTTCTTGCGTCGTTCGAAGCTGTACTGATGCGCTCGTCCATAGGGCGGCGCAGCGGGCTTGGACGCGGATCCGTCTCGCGCAGTCGAGTACTACACGCACGCGTCGGAGCGGTACGGGTCGGGCGAAGCGCAGTACAAGCTCGGCTTCCTGTACGGCTCAAATTACGGTAGCGCGTTCGGTGGCCTCGAGGGACAAGGGCAACAGGGCAGCGTGAGCCTATCTGTCAACGCGCGTGACGTCTTGATTTGCAGTGCGGCTGACCGGAATTTTGGCGCCCGCAGGCCCTCCTGCACTATACTTTCTCCGCCCTTTCGGGCTACGAGCCGGCATCGATGACGGTAGGGTATCGTCACTGGGCCGGGATCGGGACCAAGCAGTCGTGCAAGGACGCTTTGCCGTGGTACAAAGCCGCCGCCGATTCGGCCATTCGGTCGTTCAATTCAGGCCCGCCCGGGGGTCGCCATCTCCCGCCGCCGAAGATCCGTCTTTCAGACCACGAAGGCGGTCCGTACGGTCCAGGCGCGTCGTCGACCCGCGCCTCGATGAACACGGGCGGATCGACGGCTCAGACGAGGCAAGAGTGGGACGATCTCGTCGAGTACCATCTGTTCCACGCCGAGCATGGGGACGTCGCGTACATGTACCGGCTCGCGCGGTTGTACTACCAAGGGTTCGGCGGGTTGGGACTCGGAGGCGCGAGGGATCAGCAACGGGGACGGCTGCGGATGGTCCGTGCAGATGAGGCGAGCGGTGTCTCTCCGGCGACGGTTGGAGGTGGAGCAGGCCATGATGGTCTGTGGAACGGCGGGCGCGACTTTCATCGCGCGAGTAAGTGGTTCGTCCGCGTCGCGAGGAGGTTGTGGCCGGTCGATCCCAAGGAGGCGACGTGGGACCCGGCTTGGGGACCCATCCCCGGCAGTCCGGGTTCCGGTGCAACCGCGGCCGCTCGTGCAAAGCAAGGCGCTCGTTCCGGGAACGGCAACAAAGCGACGCCGGCGACGCCGCGGATCGGGTACTTTGACCCGAGTAAGGACCGCAAGAACGACAAGCTCGACCCGCACTCGGCGATGGTCGCCGGTCTCGCGGCGGGGTACCTCGGCAGGATGTACATGAGGGGCGAAGGCGTGCCCGTCACTTACGCCAAGGCCCATCTGTGGTTCTCGCGCGGACAGAAGCAGGTGAGCGGCTCGTTCGGTTTCGGGAGGATGCGAGCAACTCGAAGGTTGAGCTGGCTCGGATTGCCAATTCACTGCTGGTAACGCGCTGCAGGGCGATCGCGAGTCGAATAACGGACTCGGGATCATGTACCGAGACGGGCTGGGCGTCGCGCGTGACCTGAAAAAGGCCAACATGCTCTTTCACGCCGCGGCGCAGCAAGACTTGCCCGAGGCGCAGGTGAATCTTGGCAAATTCCACTTTGGTGAGTCGGACTTTGGAATCGCTGCTCTCTGCTTCCCCTTCGCTTGCCGAGTAGGAAAGCGAGCTAAATGTCACCCGTCCGCGTCTCGCAGGCATGGGCGACTTTGCCCTCGCCAACACGTACTTTGAGCATGCGATCCGCTCCGACAACACGCGGACGCCAGATACGTTCCAAGCGTACTACTACCTCGCCGAGCTCGCCGCGAGGGCTTCCACCGACTCGTGCCCGACCGCCGTTTCGTTCTACAAGCGCGTCGCTGAGCGCGGCGATTGGGACCACGAGGTGTGGTGGGAGGCGGAACGGGCGCGCGAGCGGGGCGATCTGCGGACGGCTTTGCTCGGGTACTGGATGATGGCCGAGCGAGGGTACGAGGTTGCGCAGAACAATGTTGCGTGGATTCTCGACTCGAGTGCGTCCTCCTTCTGTCAATCCGCCCAGCTCATGCTAACGGCCGTCCAACTCCACGCACAGACAAGCAAAGTCTCCGACTGCCGCTCTTCGATATTGCCGCGCCTCTCCCTTCCGCCGCCGCGAAACAGCTCGACCGCCTCGCCTTGACGTACTGGACGCGCTCGGCGGCTCAAGACAACGTCGACGCGCTCGTCAAGATGGGCGACTACTACTACAGCGGACTCGGGACCGAGGACGGCTTGCCGCAGCTCGAAAAGGCGGCGGGGTGCTATCAGAGCGCAGCGACGACGCGCTTCTCGGCCATGGCCATGTGGAACCTCGGCTGGATGCACGAGGTCGGCAAGGGGGTACCTCAGGTGTGTACTCGCGCCACCAGCCTCGAGAAGCGCGCGATCTCATTTACTTACCCGACCGTGCACAGGATTTCCACCTGGCGAAGCGCAACTACGACATGGCGCTCGAGACCTCGGGCGACGCGTTCTTCCCCTCTTCGCTGGCCCTCGTCGGCCTCTACGGTCGAGCACTCTGGCATGCGATCACCAAATCGGGCGACGACGAGCTGAAAGCGCTGAGCCTGTTTGGGCGCGACCCTGACCTGGACGGGATCGGAGCCGGCTTTGCCGAGCACGGCCTCTGGAACTTTGGTCGGGCGTGGCGAGATATCCAGCGGAGCTGGGGCGTCGATCCGGGTCCGGATCCGGAGGTGCTGCCCGCGCACGAAGCGGAGCAGGCCGAAGGCGCGCCTGCAGACGGAGCAGCTCAGGGTGCGGCCCACCGCGAGAGGGCGGATGTGCGGGCGGCACAGCGCGCTCTCGAAGGTGCCGAGGACCCGATGGAGTGGGAAGGGTACCGCGGTCGGGGTCGAGGTGGCGAAGGCGATGAGGAAGAGATGGAGGACGACGGCGACTTTGGCGGGACGGTCGCGATCGTCGCCCTTTCAATGCTCCTCGCGTGAGTACCGCGTCTATCTGTTCATTACGCACAAGAAAGTGACTAACACGGCATGAATCGTTCTCACAGATGGCTGCTCTACTTCAGGCAGCGACCGGAGCAGCGGCGGCAAGCGCATCCTGTCCCCGCACCCGCCCCTGCGCCGGCGGCAACGCCCCATCCCCCACCTCCTCCGGCTGCACCTACTGCCTCGCCTGCGCCGCAACCTCCGACCGAAGAGACAAGCGGAGGAAGCTCGTCGGCAGATCCAGCGGAGGGCGGTGATGAGCGTCAAGTATGATCTTGACGTTTGTTCTTGACGCTCGCCCGCACCCCTCATGTAGCCATTGTACACTCTTCGCAACCTTGCATACTTCGCTTCTTCTTTTCCTCTCTGCGCAAAATCTTGCCCCGCCCGAGGCGGAGAGTCGAGCACGCCGCCCCACTTCCGCTCTCACTCGCCTTCGATGGCGCCAGAGGCTACAAGATGACGATCAAGCGGACGAGGGCGTTCCTACAACGACGCGCCGATGCCGATCGGCTTGCCGAGCTGTTTGAGCGCGGCACTCTGCTCGAGATCATGGACGAGTTGGATGACCCAGTCTGGACGGCCGACCGACGGCGTCACAAGGACTATCTGCCTTCGCCCGAGATCCCCGTCGACGCGCTTGGCAGTCGTGGGCTCACACTCCTCGGCGAAGCGTTGACGGCGCCGCGTCCGCTCGAGTTCCGGCTCGCTCTCATCTGCGTCTTGCTCGAACGCGGCGCTCAGCCTTGCACAGTCTCGGAGACGGGTCGCTCCGTGGCATGGGCGATCGAACAAGTGCAGCACCTGGACCCTTACGCGGCAAACATCCTCGGCTCTGTCATTGGCGAGGCGCAAGGGTTTTGGAAGGAAGGCGTACCATTCGAAATTCGTGAGCCCATCTCCCTGGCTCTCCCGGCGCACGGTGCCCTGTTGACATTAGAGCTTACAGCGCCGGGCATCGACGAATGGATCCGCGAGGAGCTCGACCTGTTGAGGCAGCAGCCAGAAGAATCTGTAGCCGATCCCGCCTTTGCAGCTTCTCGTCAGTCTCTTTCGCTTCTGACCCGAGCTGGCGGTCATGCTGACTCTCGCACCTGCATTCGGCTCCAGCGTATGTCCCGACCGAGTCGCTATCGCCGGCTCAGCAAGAGCAGGAGGAGCAGGAGGAGCAGCAGCCGGTACCTTTGTCGCCCTTACCTGACTACGTCGACGAAGACACGCCTGTGACCACCGACGCCGCGCCTGATTCCGAAGCCCCCGCCAGTGTCGATGCGCCCGCTGGAGCTACCGGCAACTTGCAAGGCTCGGGGCCAGGTTCCGACGTGTTTGCGCGCCTGTCGCAAAAGCCCAGCACTGGCGTGGCGACCACGGGCCAGGCTGCGCAAGCGGCCGCGGGCCTCGGACGCGATGCCTCACGATCCAATGCGAGTCCGTCTTTAGTGGTCTGGTCAAGCCGAGCGCGGCGATGAGCGATCCGACTCGCCTCGCCTCGCCGTCGCACGCCGCAATCTCGCCGAGACACGGACAAAGTACGGACAGCGCGCGGGGCGCATCGTCGTCGGCTCCACCTTCGTCGCCAATGTCGAGAGCTTCGAGCGCGACGACCGTTGCAGGTCGCGGCACCTCCCGCTTGCCCCCGAACACTCTCTCCCGGCCGCGCACGAGTGATCCTCGCCGCGTCCCTACACCTCGCCCTCGGTCGTCGCTCGGCTCGCAGCCTCCGCCCCAACAAGATCTACAACGTTCCGCGACGGGCTTCAGTGAGTGTAAAGTCGCCACAATTCTATTCTGGCGGAATGGCCCCGACGCTGATGATGTGGACCACGGACAGCGTTTGCGCACCGCTCTCCCGCGACGTCGGCATCGAGTGCCGAGGTACCGGACGGTCCGAAGGCAATGCGTCAAACACCGTCCAGACCGGGATCGAAGGCGATGTGGCTCTGCTTCCTCGACCCCACGCTCACGCCCGCACTCCTCGGTCACTACCTCCGAACGGGTCCAGAAACGTTCCACAGCGTAACGCGAAGCGAGCGACCTCTGTTGCACGCGCTCGTCGAAGTCGGGTCATGCAACAAGGGCGGTCCGGTGGCGCCGCCGTACCCTCGGAAGGTCGAGATCTCGACCTCCTCGAACCCCGACTTCGTAAAGAAGTACGGCGCTGCGGTCGGGTACGCCGAGTATGGCTCGGTGCACGACGCGGACCAGGCGCGCTCGACCTTTGACGGGCAGAGAATGTTTCACGGCGATTGGGCTCGCGACCAGCGGCCGATCATCTGGCGGAGCGAAGAGCCTCGAGCTTAAGACGGCGGCATACCCTGTGATTGTTGTACTAGTCTTGCACATGCATTTCATTTGCTTCTGGCCTTCATCCGCTGCGCGAGGCAAACAGTGCGAACTGTTCCGAACGACGCGCCTCGACGCGCTTGAAGCGAAAGCTGCTGCGAGCTGCTCGCCTTCACCACTCCCTCGCTAGACGCTGAGACGGCTGTTCTCGACTCAAAGCAGTAGCAGCATATTACTGGTCGCCCCCGCACGCTTCCAAGGCCGTGCTGGTCAAGGGTGACGGCCCCGAGTGGAACGTCGGTCAGCCAACCCTCGACAACGTCAACCTTCGTCTAGGCTCTACAGCGCCCCACTAGTCGCCCCCCGTGAGTGAAGAGCCATACTTGTAAAGACCAAGTCGTGGTGCTGACATCACTTGCACACTGCAGCGCGGTGGTCGCTGACGATGAGGATTACCGAACTCATCCTCGACGGGTTCAAGAGTTACCCCGTCAGGACGAGCATCGCAGGATGGGATTCTTCGTTCAACGCCATTACGGGCCTGTGCGTACCTGGGGTGCTCGGATGGAAGCACGCGCGACCAGAGCTGACGTGCGCTCGCGCTCTTCAGGAACGGTTCGGGCAAATCCAACATCCTCGATTCGATCTGCTTTGTCCTGGGCATCACCAATCTGTCGACGGTGCGTTCTCCTTCCTTCGCAAAGACCTCCTCGACTGCGCCCTGACGGACTCTTGTGGCTGGAACGTCCGAGCAGGTCCGAGCCGCGAACCTCCTCGACCTGATCTACAAGCGAGGTCAAGCCGGCGTCACCCGCGCGTCCGTCACCATTGTCTTTGACAACTCGGACAAGTCGCAGTCGCCGGTCGGCTTTGAAAAGATGGCCGAGATCTCGGTCACACGCCAGGTCCGCTCACGCGATTCCGACGACATTCCGGACTGGCGAGTTCCGAGGGCTGACCTGGCTTTGTGTGCAGATCTCGGTCAACGGCCAGAGCAAATACCTCATCTGCGGCCATCGATCGACACAGCAGGCCGTCCAGAACTTGTTCCAAAGCGTGCAGCTCAACATCAACAACCCGAATTTCCTCATTATGCAGGGCGAGTCCCTTCGCGCTTCCCGCCTGCGCCCTCAGCCGCTTACTGACTCCAACATCGAATAGGCAAGATCACCAAGGTGCTCAACATGCGGCCAGTCGAGCTTTTGTCGATGATCGAGGAGGCGGCGGGAACGTCCATGTTTGAGGAGAAGAAGGACAAGGCGGTCAAGACGATGAGCAAGAAGGAGAAGAAGCTCGAGGAGATCCAGTCCCTCCTCAAGGAGGAGATTGTCCCGAAGCTCGACCGCCTTCGCGAGGAGAAGCGCGTCTTCCTCGAGTTCCAAAAGACGTCGAGCGAGCTCGAACGGCTCAGCAAGCTCGTCATCGCCTGGGACTGGCTACAAGACCACAAGCGGGTCGAAAGGGCCAAGGAGGCGATCCGAGTCGGCGAAGCGAACAAAAAGGAGGCGGCCGAGTCGAAGAAGCGCATGGACGGCGAGATCAAGAAGATGGAGCAGAGCATGGGCGCAATCGAGAAGCAGCGGGACCGCGTACGCTCCTGGGCTTCCTCGACATCATATCTGGCAGCCTCACTGACGCCGTGAGCCCACAGGAACTCGCCAAAGGCGGCAAGGTGCAGGGGCTCGAGAAGCAGCTGAACGCGCTCGATATGGAGATCGCGAAGCTCAAGACGCAAGCCGACGGCAAGGAGCGCGAGATTGCGGAGGAGGAGGCGCGCATTGCCGAGCTGCTGAAGGTTCAGAAAGACGTGTGTCCGCACTCCGGCGGGGCCATCAGATCCGCAGGCGCTGACTAGTCGGGTCCCTTCGCTGCAGCTCACGGGACAACGCAAGGCACGAGAGGCCTCTTCGTCGAAAACCTCCGACCGATTTGCGAAGCAGCAAGCGGCTCTCGAAGCGTTGACAACGTCGCTCGCCCAGTCCGAAGACCTCTTGCAGACGATCGAGTACGGCAAAGGCCTATCAAAGGACGCCAAATCGTCCGGTTACGACGGTCAACTCGCCGCAGCCAAGGAACTCTCGGGCTCTCTCGAGACCGAAGCGCAACTCGGCGAACACCGGATCGACTCGCTTCGGAAGGAGCTCAAGGAGAAGGAGCCGCGCGCAAAAAAGGCCGCAGCCGAGAGCGCGGGTTTGCTCGGGAACGTCGAGCAAGCGAGGAAGGAGAAGGACAAGATCGAGAAGCAGCTACGCGAGTCTGGCTACGACGAGGCGGTCGAGGCGAGGCTCGAAGGCGAGCGAGAACAGCGGATGCAGGCGCACGAGCAATTGCGACAGGTGAGGCGCTCGGCCCTCCGCGCGTCAGCTCGTCACTGACTTTCCTGATCCTTGACAGCGCCGTGAGAACAAGCGACGTGAGATTGCACGTACCGACTTCCGGGCAGACGACCCGTATCCCGGCTTCGACCGCTCGGCCGTTTTCGGAACGATCGCCAGCTTGATCGAGCTTCCCGCCGAGAATGAAGCTGCAGCGACGGCCCTCGAAATTGCGGCAGGCGGTAGCCTTTACAACGTGGCGGTCCGAGATGACGCCACTGTCGCGGCCTTTGTCAAAGCCAAGACGATCAAGGTCAAGACGACCCTCTTGCCGGTCGCCAGTCTGCAGGCTTACGTCGCCGACAAGTCCCGCGTATCTGCCGCTCGGAAACACGGCGCGGAGCTTGCGCTCAACCTCGTTCGGTACGACCAGCGTGCCGCACGGGCGCTCGAGTTGGTCTACGGCAACGTCCTCATCGCGCCGAACAAGGCCATCGCCAAGCGCTGCACAGACGACCCGGCGGTACGCATGCGCTGTGTTACATACGACGGCGACGTCTACGACACATCGGCCGAGCTGCGCGGAGGAAACGCTCCGAACGACCGCATCCTCGTCAAGGTGCAGGAGCTGCGGAAACTCGAAAAAGGACTTGCCGAAGTCCGTGCGGTGTTGGCGGACATCGACGCTCAGCTCGAACGATCAAAGGGGGCTGTGGACCTGAAGAAGGCGCTCGATACGAAAACGCATGCCCTCGGCCTACTCGAGCGGTCTCTTCAGAACAGCAATGCCACTCGCGTGAGTGATCTGCTTGTCTACGCTAGAAGGTTGGCGTGCGCTGACTTTCGCTTCACTAGGTCATCGGCGAAGTCGAGAAGCTCAAGACTATGATCGCCGAGCTGCAGGGCAAGGTTTCGGAAGCCAAAGCCAAGCACAAGGAGGCGATCGCAGACGTGAAACGGATCGAGCGCGAGATGGCCGAGCTCCAGAACGACAAGGGCAGCAAGGTCAAGCAGATCAAGGCCGACATCGTCAAGAAGAAGGCCGAAGCGAGCAAGCTCGAGGAGGCCGTCGAGGCTTTGCGAAACGAAGCTCTGACCGATGAGCTGGAACTGGGTGCGTCTTGAGACTGATTCTTCGTATCCGACTGTTCCTGACGTCTCGGTCTTGCAGAGCAAATGCAGAAGGATATCGCGAAAGCCGGAGTCGACGTCGCCGAAGCGCGGACACAAGTGGACAAGCTCCGGCAATCCCTCGCCTCCGGCCGCGACGTCGTCGAGAGTCGCTCTAGCGAGCTGCAGCAGATTCAGCGGCAGATCGCCGAGGAGACGAAGAAGTTGAAGGGTTTCGACGACGAGCTCGAACTGCTTAGGGAGGCGATCAACAAGCGGCGAAACGACATCGTCGAGGCAGACCTCCACATTACTCAGCTCGAGAAGGACATCGAGAAGGCCAAGCGCGAGGTCAAGGAGGCCGCCGACAAGGTCACTCGGCGCGAGAGCGAGTTCGAATGGATCGCGGACGAATGCCAGTACGTGGAGAACGCGCTCGTCTGAGGCCTCCATCTGCTGACATGTGCCCCGCCAGGACTTTCGGTCAGGACAACTCGCCGTATAGCTTTGCTGGCGTCGACATGCGGAACGTCAAGGACAAGTGCCGTCAGCTCGAGGAGAATCACCGTGCGATGAAGCGCAAGGTCAACCCGAAAGTCCTGAGCATGATCGACAGGTACGTTAGCGCGCACTCGTCTGCCCGCATGTCTCGCTGATTCGAAACGTGGGTGTACAGCGTGGAGAAGAAGGAGCGAGACCTTCTAGCGATGTACAAGCAGGTCGTCAAGGACAAGACCAAGATCGAAGAGACCGTCGCCGTTCTCGACGAGCACAAAAAGGACACCCTCGAGAAGACGTGGGAGAAGGTCAATAGGTGAGATCATTGCAGTGCCTCATCGCACTGGCAATGGCGCTGACAAGCTCTGGGAAACAGCGAGTTTGGCAACATCTTTGCCGAGCTCTTGCCGGGCAACTTCTGCAAGCTGCAACCCCTAGAAGGCAAAGAGATCACTCAAGGTCTCGAAGTCAAGGTCCGCCTTGGCAGTGTCTGGAAGGCGAGCTTGACGGAGCTGTCGGGCGGTCAGCGTTCCCTCATCGCGCTCTCGCTCATCATGTCCTTACTCCGGTTCAAGCCGTGAGTCTGGCCTGTCTCTTGTAAAGGTTGTATTTCGTCACTGACATCGCGCTGGACCAGGGCGCCGATGTACATTCTCGACGAAGTCGACGCGGCGCTCGACATGTCGCACAGTGAGCTCCTTTATGGGCTTTGACTTGGTCGCCTCGTGCTCACCGACCTCCTGTGTGCAGCCGAGAACATCGGACGCTTGTTCCGGACACGCTTCAAGGGCAGCCAATTCATCGTCGTCAGCCTGAAAGATGGACTCTTCTCGAACGCGAACGGTGCGCTAGGCAGTCTCCCCGGGCGGGAGATAGACGGCACTGACTCGCCATGCCCGCAGTCCTCTTCCGTGCCCGGTTCAGGGACGGCACCAGTGTCGTGGAACGGACTAGTCAGCGTTCTGCGTCCGGCCTCTACGACAAGGAGAACGTCAACCCTCGCGGCGGACGACCGAGTGGCAGCGGCAAGGCGCATTCCTAGTCGCGCCAACGTGTTCTTGTATCCTTCGACTTTCCACGTGTTGTCATTCCATACCTTTACGCTCGATCTGAAGTGACCTCTGAGCCTGTCGCTCTGATGCTGACCGCCTTCGCGCATGTAATGCGGCCGTTCGACAAGTTTTGCCTTGCCCCGTGAGCGCAGCACTATGTCAAGCGCAAACGACTGACCGAGTCGCGAAGTCATCCTCGGCGCCCTATTCAAACGATAAGGCGGCGGGCCGTCGGCAGCGCCGTCGGCATGTGGCCCACCTCCGCGGACTGCCTCGGTGCACAGACCTCGGCCTTGCTCCTCCGTCTCTCTCGCTCAGGACGACTCGCTGTCACTGCCGCATAATGAGCGGTTCAGATATGGCCTGCAGAGCCGACCTCACGGCCGCGAGTTACCCCAACAACGGCGGTCCAAATTTGGCTCGAATAGCCGCTAGCGAACCCGCTCTTATCGCTTGCTCCACGTTCCGCTGGTCGACCATGAGGTTACGAAGATGTCCGGCGCTCTTTCGTTCTGCTTCTCTGTGTCTATCTGAATTTCTCTTGGGCTACAACATGCTCGCGAACATTGCTCTTGCCGCGTTGGCGGCTGCGGGCGTGCAGGCTCTCCCTTCGCCGCCCAAGTCGACTCCGCTCTCGAAGCTGGAGCTGCACAAGCGCTATGTCGACACGCGGTTCCCATACACAGGCCCCGCTGTACCCGTCGCCGATTGGGTGCGGTTGTCGATCTCGGACCTCGGGGATGAACGCTGACTTCAACGTCCCTATAGATGGACGAGACCGTCCGCGGCAATGGGAAAGGGTACGAGAGATTGTACAAAGACCCTGCGGTCCGTCCGCCTCTCAACACGTCCGTCTTGAACATCAAGAACAACATCAACGTCATCTCGACCTCGTACCGCCCGAATGGAATCAACGTTCACTTCTCGACGCCGTTCGGCATCGGCGGCGACCCGGTCGTTAAGTGGGGCTACAGCGCAGACTCGCTCGACTGCGATGCGAAGGGCACTACCAAGGTCCACGACCGCACGCCGCCTTGCTCGATGATGCTCGCCACGCAATGCTCGGCGTACTACCACAACGTGGAGATCGCAGAGTATGTTGACTGCGTTTACATTCGCTTCTGAGCAGTCCGCTAATCACCCACTGAAACAGCCTCAAGCCCGACACCCTCGTCTATTACCAGATCCCGGGCGGGAATGGCACCCATCCGTCCGACATCCTCACCGTCAAGACCGCTCCCGCTCCGGGCTCCGAAGGGGAATTCGAGGTGCTCGTTGTCAACGACATGGGCTACACGAACGCACACGGTACGCACGAGTACATGCGTCGCCACGCGCAGGAGGGCGCCGCGTTTGTCTGGCACGGGGGCGATCTCAGCTACGCCGACGATTGGTGAGTTCCAATTGGCTCTGGCGCGTCGGAGTGGCTCTGTTGACTATCTTGGAACAGGTACGAAGGAATTTTGCCCGTCAGCATAGCTTTCCTCACTCTCGGCGCGGCAGCAGGGGACTTTGTGCAGAAACCGCAGCAGGCGGACCTCTGCAGAAGCCGCCTTGCCGCGTTGCTCACACGGCTCTTGCTGACTTACCTTCTCATCTCTCCTCCCTATCCAGTGCGACCCCAGTTGGGAGGTCTGCGTCGATGGCGTCCACACGGAACTGCCAGGACCGGCGCCGGTACCGGCCGAATACCTCTCGCCTTTGCCCGCCGGCGAGATCCCTCAACAGGGCGGTCCTCGCGGCGGCGACATTTCGCAGGTTTACGAGACGAATTGGGACCTCTGGCAGCAGTGGATGAGCGATATTACGAAGTTGATCCCATACCAGTACGTCGCGCTTTGCTACTCGCCTCAAAGGATGACCGTGCTAACTCTAACCTTACTGAAGAACCGGTCCCGGCAACCATGAAACGACTTGTAAATGTCGTCTCGGGGCGAGTGCATTAGCTATGCCTGTATTGATGCGTTGTGTTCTGCAGGCGCCGAATTCGACGGTCCACAAAATCAGCTCACCGCTCTCCTCGTCCTCAACGAAACCGCTTTCAATTCGACGTCGCCGACGTCCAACCTTACATACTATGCTTGCCCGCCGTCGCAGCGCAACTTCACGAGCTATGAACACCGATTCTTCATGAACGGTGAGTGGGCCTTCTTAAAGCAAGCTTTCCCATCACCTCGCAATCGAAAGGAGGCTTCTGCGGCCACGCCGAAGCTCTGCGTTTTTGCCGAGCTGTCATCTACGAAGTTGCAAGCAGTGCTGATCGTCTCGACGCTTTCCCATTAGGCGAAGCCTCCGGGGGACGCGGAAACATGTGGGGATCGTTCGACCACGGCCTCGCGCACTTTATCTCACTCTCTACCGAGACCGATTTTGCCAAGTACGTACCTTGCTAGCACAAGAAGGACCTTGAAGAACTTCAGGCGGGCCTGCAATTCCTTCGAGCCGTTGCTTCCCACAAGCGATTCTGAGCTCGTCCGGCTTCCTTTGATCTTCGCGGGTCCAAAGACTGACTGCGTTCTCTCTGCTTACAGCTCGCCCGCAAAGACTTTCCTTGCCGAGACCAAAGGCAACACATCGACCCCGGCAGAGTCGCAAACTTATGTTACCGACGCTGGTCCGTTCGGCACGATCGACAACAACGACTACTTGAACAACACCGCCTACGAGCAGGTCCAGTGGCTCAAAAAGGATCTCGCTAGCGTCAACCGCACGAAGACACCGTGGATCTTCGCGATGGGTCACCGCCCGATGTACTCTTCCGAGGTCTCCTCCTACCAACAGCACCTGCGCGCCGCGTTCGAGCAAATCCTCATTGACGGTGGGGTCGACGCGTGGTTCTGCGGCCACGTACACTGTGAGTTGTCCTCTATGCTGGCGCTGGAGCTGCTCGCAGGCTGACGTTGCTTCCTCGTCCTTCTTCCTGTTCGCAGGTACGTGCGACGAAGTGTTCTCGGTTCACTTTGGTGCTTGCTTGCTAACATTCCTACCTTCTTTGTTACCTTAGGGTACGAGCGCAACTACCCCATCACGTCGCAAGGAGAGGTCGACCACTCGGCCGTCATCGACAAACACACGTACATTGCCAAGCCGGGTTCCCTTATCCACTTCACTCAAGGCAACGCGGGGAACGTCGAGAGTCACTCGACACTGGGTCCGGATGAACCGATTCTCAACACCACGGCGGTCTTAAACGAGGTCGATTACGGATTCGCTTCCTTCAAAGTGCACAACAAGACGCACGCTTCGTACACCTTCGTGAAGGGTGCGGATGGTTCCGCCGGCGATTACGTCTTCATCACCAAGCCCGAGCGCAGCAGCTCGTAGAATAAAAGTCGCGGTTACAGACATGCCGATCCTCATCGCGTATCTGCTGTTTCGGCACCGATCCTTCCGGTCTCCCCTGTCTTCCCACCTCTCTAGAATCCCTCCTCTCTTCCCACCTCTCGTAGAATCCTTGTCAATACGAGCAAAGTCTCTTCAAGTGTACAGCAGACAGCTGACCTGTGGATCCGCTCGTCAGGATCGCAAGCTGCTCGGTAGGGCGTATTAGCCAGACTCGCCGAGCGAAATGGACAGGCCTTTTAGTCCGCGGTTCAGTGCCCTCAGGTACGGAAGACATAAGTAATACGACAAGGGCGGACTGAAGGGCGAAGGACTACTTCTAGAAGGGGCTCTACGAATCGGTTCCGGCGTCGTCCGATTCCTCCGCATCGGCGATGGCGGCGAGGTCAGTATTGTCGATCGCGACACTGCGCGTACAGTTATCAACCTTGTAGACACCGACGAGCCGATTCGCGAGCTCGAACAAGTTCTGCAACACGGGGAGTCAGCGAACAAGCAGCCACGAGCCAGGTCAGCCACGCACATTCCGCAACGAGATGACGATGAACTGCGCCTGCTGCGCGCAGCGCGCCTTGATATAGTTGGCGACGATCGAGACATTACGGAAGTCGAGCGCTGCGTCGACTTCGTCGAGAAGGTAGATCGGCGTTGGCTGCAACAGCGCTCCGAGTCAGGGCGAGTCCAGAGGAGTAGCTCCGGGAGGCGATACGTACCTTGTAGGTGTGGAGAGCAAACACGAGGGCCAGCGAGCTGAGCGTCTTCTCGCCGCCGGAGAGGTTCGAAATGTTTTTCCAGCTCTTCTTGGGCGGCATGACGGAAAAGAGGATACCCTCGGAGAATGGATCTGCCGAATCGTAGAGCTCGAGCTCGGCGTTGCCACCCAGCGTGATCATCTGAGGTTCCGCGAGGCATCAGTCGACCGCGAGTGGAAGCGCTTGAGGCCACGCACCTGGTACATCTCCTTTAGCTTGTTGGAGATGATGCCGAAACCCTGCATGAACTGGACCAGCCGCTCATTGCGAAGTTCGGTGACTGCCGTCTTGGCGGCTTCCCATTGCCGTGTCACGGCCTCGAACTCTTCGGCCCGTTTCCGGAACTCCTCGTCCCGGCGCTTGTACTCTTGCAAGACGGCCAGATCGGCGTTGTTGCGCTCGAGGCGCTCTGTCCGTGCCAAAACGTCAGCGGCGAAAAGATCGCGAGGGTGAAGAAGAAACGCACCTTCAATGAGCGAGATCTCGCCCTTGAGTCGCCTCGGATCGACCGCTTCGATTTCGTCGGCTTCGAGCGGCCGCAGGATGTCTTCGATGCGCGGCGTCTTCTCGACATTCTCGTCGTCGCCATCGTCCTCTGTGTCGAGTCTGGGGGTCGTTGTCAGTCAGCGGTTCCCGCATCGGGCCTCGACGGTGTCACATACAGGTGAAAGTCGGGCAATTCGAGCTCGCCGATCTTGGCCGTCCAGTGCTCAAAGATGCGAGTTGACTCGCGCAGCGCCTTCTCCTGCTCGTTGAAGGCGCTTCGGAGCTCGGCCTGCCGATGTGGAGAGGTCAGACAGCTTTCAGAGTGACCGAGTCTGCGAGACCTACCTCTGCCTTTTTGAACTCGATGATGGCACCCTCTTGCTCGTCGAGGTCGGCTTTGAGCGTGGCAAGCTGCTCGCGACCCTCTTCGACACGGATCTGGGCTTCCTCGACGGTCTGCCGGATCGGTTCGGCCTCTTGCTCTGTTGCGGCGAGCTGCTTGCGCAAGTCGGCGATCTCCGTCTCGAGCTCTTCGGCCTTGGCGGTGTTCGCTTCGATGGCTTTTGCAGCCTTCGCAGAGTCTTTCTCGGCTTTAGTCCGCTCGGTTTTCGCCTTGACGAGGCGAGTCTCGTTGTGCCGAATCTGGTCCTGCAGATCGGCGACCTTCGCCTTTTGGCTCCGCAGCTTCAGACCTCCGACCTCCTCGATCTTGCTCTGGAGCGCCGCGATCTGATCCTCGTACTTGGCGGCTTTACCGCGCAGCTTGTCCAAGTCGGTCTCGAGAGCCCCGATGGCCTTTTCGAGCTGCGCGACGCGTGCCTCATCGCCGGCAGAGGGCGCGCTCTGAGATCTGAGCAGGAACGGGTCAGTGCGCCTGCCCGAGTTATCGACGAGCACGAGAAAACCTACCTCAGCTCGGTGAGTAGTTCGGCCTTCTGGAGGCTGTCCTGCTTGCTGGCGGCAATGTCCATCTCGAGCTTCGGGATCGCCGCATCGATGTGTGCGATGTCCTTCTGTACGGCGCGCAAGTTGGTCTCGGCGGCCTTGCAGACCTCGACGATCTCTTCCAACTTGACGACCGCAGCCTTCTCGTCGGCTTCCAGCTTGGCGAGTTGCTGCGGCGAGACCTCGTCGGCTTGGATGCGCGACGACATCTTGCCGCGGATCGACCGCGAGCCACCAACTTGAGCAGCGCCGCTCTTCTCGGCGACATTACCATCGAGTGTGACCACACGCCATCGCTGGCCGTCGACCTTGCCGGTCGAGACGGGCTGCGCCACGTCCCAGGTCGGGGCGACGAGCGTATCCCGGAGGATATGCCGGAAGGCGGGCGCATACATCTTCTCCTTCGGCGTGACAAGGTCAAACAGCCTGTGTGTGTTCGCCGGCGTTCGGATCGGCGAGAGGTCGACGTTACCGAAGCGGTCGAGTGTAAGACAGGACGCGCGACCGAGGTTGTGCTTGCGCAGGTGGTCAAAGATCGCTTCGGCCGTCTCGCGCGTATCGACGATGAACGAGTCGAGACCGGAAGCTGCAGCAGTCGAGATCGCGACGTCGTACTTGTCATCGATACGACCGAGGTCGCCGAGGCGTCCCTGCGAGGCGATGCTCAGTCAGCGAAGCAGCTCGTCGGGATGTGCACAGCGGCGAGAGCGCCCGGGACGCTGAACGTACGTGGAAGCCGGGCAAGCGGCCCTGCTCTTTGAGCTTCAAGATCGACGCCAATGTCTGCCCTTTGGACTGACTCGCCTGTTGGGAAGCTTTCGCCTCGATCGACTTTTCCCGTGCGCTGCTCAGCACCGTCCGGTACTTCGTTTCGACGGTCTTCTCCGACTTGAGTTGCCGCTCAGCTTGTTCGACCCGCTTGACGAGCTCGGCGCGGTTCGCCTTGAGCGCCTTGAGCTCCTTCGCCTGTTCGCTCGCGGCAGCCCTATCTTGGTCGATCTCCTGCTCGATCCGCTCGATATCCTCCTGGATCTGTGCACTCTTGCCGCGGAGGTCTTCGAGCTGTTGGGTGGCGATCTTGATCTCGTTCGACTTGGCTTCGATCTGCTCGTGCCACGGCGCCAGCGACTTTTGATGCTGCTCGATCTCGAGCGAGAAGCCTTCGATCTTGTCTATGTGCGGACAGTCGGGGGCCGTCAGCTTTCCCGCCAATGTACCCATTTTCCCTCACCCAGACTCACCGCGGAGGCTGTCCATGACCTTGGTGAGCGCAGCTTGTTCCTGCTCGAGCTCGTTGCGGAACTGGTCCTTGCTCGCGATGAGCTTGTCGAGCGTGTCCGAGTGGTCACGGACGTCAGACTGCGCCTGGTGGGCGGCGTGCTTGTCCTGCGGATTCAACAGTGCGTCAGTCTCGGCGGTAGTAGCGGTCGTGGACCGACGAGCTCACCTCCTCGAGCTGCTTCTTGAGCTTGACGTGCTTCGTATCGGCGGCCTTCTTCTGAACGGTGAGCTGAACCTTGGCTTTCTCGTAGACGGCGAGCTCCTTGGCCAGAGAGTTGGCGGCCTCTTCGATTTCCTGTAGACGAGTCACGGGAATGTCAGCAGGTGCATGTGAACAGAGTCGCATGGGACGTCGCACCTTGAGCCCGGCCTTGGTCTTCTCATACTCGGCACTCCCTGCCTCGTACCGCTCCCGATCCGCCTTCTGTCGTTCGAGCTCGTCGTCCAGTTCGGCTTTCGCCTCGGCAGCCTGCTCTTCGTAGAGCATTCGGTCGGCGCCGGCTTGGTGGGCGTGGCGCTGATAGAGCTGGTTCTGAAGGCGAACGAGCTCGAGCTGATCGCGCAGGTACGCATTGGCAGCCTTCTTGCGAGTCTGAGGGTACAATACGTCAGCGATCAGAATGCGGCGTCTCAATGAGGAGACGATTTACCTCAAGCGCGCCCTTCTCTTTCTCGACGAGCTTGACGCGGTTCATCTGCACTTGACGCTCTTCGCCAAAGCGCTCGACGTCGACGGCCGCCTCCTCAATCATTGACTTGAAGCGGTTCGTTCCGATGATGTCTTCGAGGTACTCGAGGAGCCCCTCCTCATGCTCGGTCGCCCCCTTCGGCTTCATTTGAGCAATCGACTCGACTTCGCCCTGCAGAAAACGAGCTCGTGTAAGTTAGTCTGAGCTCGTCTCGATTGAGGCCGAAGCGACTACTCGCCTGCAAAATCAGGAACCGGTTGTGCGTCAAGTCAATGCCGCGACCGAGGAGCATCTGCTTGACTTCGCCAGGCGAAGCGTTCCTGCCGTTGACGGTATAGCGAGTCGTGTTGTCGCGCCTGACGGTACGAGCGACGACGAGGGAAGAGTCCGGCACGACGGTCCAGTCATCAACCGAGTCGGCCTGCATCTCGAAATGCAAAGTCAGCGACTGGCTGTCACACGCGAGGTCCGGTCAGGCGGGACTCACGGATTCGATAATCTCCCGGAACCAGATCTCGACCGTCGCGTAGTCGCAGCCACCCGCACTGTAGGCCGATGCGGCCGCGCGTTTCTTCCCCTTGCCCTTCGCCTTCCCCTTGCCCTTCCCGCCCTTCCTGTAGGCTTCGTCGTCCTGGGAGTCGTACTCTTCAGGATCGAAGAAGCCGTCGTCGGCATCCTCGCCGTCGTTGCTGGCGTTCTCAGCAGTGACATCTTCGGAGGAAGACGAGCTCGCCGTTCCCGAGTTGTGGATCAGCTCGGACACCTTGCCTTGTCGCATCTTGTTGGCGCGGAAGCCAAAGACGAAGAGAAGGGCATCGATAGTGTTCGATTTGCCGGAGCCGTTAGGGCCGACGACGGCGGAGAACGACTGCGTCGAGAACGTGGCCGACTGTCAGCCCGGGGCGGCGCGACCGAGTTCGCTCGTCGATGCGAATGCTCACCTTGTGGAAAGGACCGATGACGGCTCGGCCTTTGTAGCTCTTGAAGTTCTCGAGGACGAGCTGATGAATGACCAGCCTCGGCTTGCCCTTCATCTGCTCGGCCCGCTCGACGGCTTGAGCGGCATGATCGATTGCCGCTTGGCGAGCGATGGCGGCGAGCGCAGAGGCAGTGAGCGCAGTCGGTGGCGCGGATTTCACCGGTGAAGGCGGAGAGGCGGTGAGCACCTGAGCAGCCTCGAGTGGTTGCTCAGCCGGGACTGGAGTTGCAGAGCGTGATCTGTTTGACGGTGCGGGAGATGGCGGTTCGACGTGTGCTTTCGCTCTCGCTGCCGCATCTGGCCCTTCTGCTTCGCCGTCGTCTTCGGACGAGTCGACGACAGCGCGAGCTTTGCCCTTGCCGGCGCCCTTGACAGCTGCACGGCGGACCGAGGGCGGCTGAGGAGTTGCATCGTCGTCTTGCTCTTCCGCCTCTGTCTCGGCAGCTGACGAGTCCGGTTCAGGCGTCGGCAAGACGGGCTGCCCCTTGCGCTGCGCAGAAGGAGCGAGCGAAACGCGCTTCCTGCGCTGCGGAATGGGCTCGACGTCCTCCTCATCATCCTCGCTCGCGTCATCCGAGTCATCCGCGGCGGCAGGCCCTTCGGCTGTCGCATCTGATGCCTCGCTGTCTTCGCTCGCGCTGTCTGCTGCTGACGGAGTCGGCGAAGGCGAGAGCGGGAGGACTGATTCAGCCGCCTTCTTGCCGCGGCCGTTGATGCGAGGGGCCGCTGCCGCTGGGGTGCGCCTCGCGCGAGATGCACGGGTAGGCGCAGGTGACTCATCCTCGTCGTCGTCCTCGTCCAGGGTGGCGACAGAGGACGCTACGCTCAGCCGAGCAGCACGCCTCGCCGCCGAGGCCTTGCGACCGTCTTCCAGGTTGCCGGACGATGCCGAGGAAGCGGTCGACCCCGCTCGACGTGTCGCGCGCCCCGCAGCGACAGATGATCCTCGTGTCGAGCGTTGCTTGACGGGCGCCTCTTCCTCGCTGCTGCGGTCGTCGTCATCGTCGTCGTCTTGATCGCGAGTTGGACGAACATTCTCGCGTTCCTCGTCCGAGCCGTCTTGGGTACCGTCCTCCTCTTCCTCGAGCTCCTCTTCACTTTCTTCACTGTCCACCACTTTGGCACGTGTCGCTCGAGCTGTGCGAGCCTTGGCGGGTCGAGGTTGAACGACGGCGACGCCTTGTTTGGCGGCAGCGCGTCCACTTCGACCGCTCGCCGGTTTGCGAGCATTCGTATCAACTGGATCGAATGGCTCCGCTTGAGCCCGTGGTCGTCTTGGTGGCATCGCTGGTCTAGCTAGTGTGGTCGCGCAGCGGTACAGAACGACTCGCTTCTCCAAAAGTCGACGCGTCGGGAAACGAAAGTTGGCGCGGAAGGCTTCCTCGCGGCACGTGCCCGTCCGGCGACTGCGGCTTGTCTCTACAAACACGCGCGTTCACTTGCGAGAGTCAATCGGCACCTCCACCGCACCTTGAGCAACGCAACCGAGAGTGAAGATGCGAATGCAAAGAAAAAAGGAATCATGCGAGTGGCGCGCGGACGGTACGGATGTCCGCGCCAATACAACAACGAACGGTCCAAAAGTCAAGGAATGTACTTGGGGTCACGGCTCAGCGACGCGAAAGTGATCGGCATCGACGAGGCTAGGGCGCGATCCGGCCAAGGCGGTCGAGGGCGTCCTAACCTGGCGCGAGTTGCTCCGGCGTAAGCGATGGTTGCGGCGGCTCGACGATCGGTGCGAACAGCGGCGCCTGCTGCTGAAAGGTGAACGAGGGAGCAGCCGCCGGGCTCAGCGGTAAGGACGGCGGGAGCGGGACCTGAGTCGCGGCCGCCGCTCGCCCGGGCGGGTCCATATCCATCGCCGGCAGGTACGGGAGATGGTAGGTCGTCGCGCTCGCCACCGTCGGAGCCGGTCCAGACGGCCGGTCGGGCGCCGCGAAATAGGACGGCATCGTGCCCGGCGTCGATCGGAAGCTTGCAATGCTAGCCGCACCGGTCCCTTGCCGCTTCAAGATCGGATGCTGCGTCGCCGGCGGCGTGTCGAAGCTCTGAATCGGAGGCAGAGACGGGACAGGCGGTCTGCCACTCGTAGGCGCACCAGAGTAGCCTGCGTAGCGAGTTTCGTGCGGCGAGGTGCTGCGCGACTGCGACGAGGCCCGGGGAGAGGGAGGCGATCGGGCGTCCCGCGCCGCCTGGGCGAGTTCTGGCCGCCAAGCCTGGTCTCGGCTGACGAGACTCGCCCGACCTTGCATCTGATACGCGAGAGACGCGTCGATGAAAGAGTGTCCAGTCGAAGGTGGAGCAGCGCGCGGTGCGTGCATCGAGCTGCGGTAGCTCGACTGATGCACCGGTGGATGCGGTCGAGCGAGGCGTGGGTCCGGCAGAGACGAGACGCTCTGTAGACGCGCCGGTTGCTCGCTTGGCCCAAGGAAATCGGATCCGGGCTTTTGTCGCCGCTCGGGATCAGATGCCGACGTCGCTTTCGACGAGACAGAGTACGTCCTACCTCGGCCGCCCGGAATCGAGAACGTCCATGCGGGGGCTGAGCGACCGGACTCGACCGACAAGACCGAATGGACGTCGTCGTTGCCTTCTCGTCGGCGACTCTTGTGCCGGTTGAAGCCACCGGAGGACGTAGCGGCACTTCGACCTGGCGGTGGCGACGAGACATGGAGTCGGCTCGTGTCTTCGATGATTTGCGGCATGCGCTCCGACATGATGCTGCGACCTTTGCCCTTGAAGCTGCTCGTGAACGACCGACCCGCATGACTGAAGATCGAGCCGCCATCGCCCCCGTCCTCTTCGCCCTCATTCTTGAGCGTAAAGTTGTGCAGGGGATCGGCAGCGCCGCGCAGGGACGTTTTCTTCTGCATGACGGCCCGAGCGCGGTCCTTGGGGTTCTCTTCCTCCTCATCCGGACCGCCAGAAATGACGAACCGATCGAGCTCGGTCGGCTCATCGTCCTCCTCGTCGGAGAAGCCATCGTCGGGCGGAGTCTGCAGGCGCATGCTCGAGAGCGACGCGTCGGACGGCGCGCGCTTCAGCGGGTTCGCGCTGCCGGCGCGGAGGAGGGGAGCCGCTGCGGCTTGGGAGTAGATCGAGCTCGGAGCAGGCGACTGCGACCGGTAGGTGCTGAAGCCTGAAGGACCTGCGACGGGACCGTTCGCATGCACGCCGCTGTCCGACAGCGGGAAAGAGAGAATGCTGGCGGCTCGACCAGGCGTCGCGCCCTCGAAGATGGAGCCGTCATAGTAGGTGGACGCTGCGATGGAGGGGGCGTAGGACGAGACGCGTTGCAGGGGCCCGCCACCGATAGGCCGGCTGTCGAGCCCGTTGCGGATTGCAGCGATGCGCGCCGAGAGGACCGTTTCCGGCATCGACCGGATCGACTGTGCATCTGCGGGCCTCTGCGGTGGAGGCATGGCAGCAGACGGATGCAAAGGAGGAGGCATCACGGCGGGCGATGCTCGGCCGGCTCCGTTGGACCAGACGGCTTGCGGAGCCTGAGCCGAGTCGGGGACCTGCGCTTGAGCTGAGCCGTTCGTTCGGCTGCGAGTCGGGTCTACCACTGCCGGCTGTGCAAAGGGCGGGGCCGGTGGCCTGCCGAGCGGTACAGAGTGCGAAGGAGGGATGTTTCGCTCAGAGATCTGCGACGTTGGACGCTGCGCGCTGAGGTCGAGGGTCGAAACAGACCGGGTCGCCGAACCGTTCGTGCCGGGTCCAACAGGCTGCGGAATCGGTTCGGGCGCGTATGGGTCGGTACCCGGCGGAAGATTGACGGCGATGTTGGGGCCGAATCGACGCGCCGTCTCGCGGAAGAATTCGTGGTCGAGCAGGGCCGTTGCAGTGATGCGCGAGCCCGGATCGTATCGCAGCATCTTGTGAATGCTGTCGATCAATACAGGCGTCATGGTCGACCGATCAAAGAGGGTCACGAATTGGCGAGGAGGGATCTGTACGGCGTGTTCGTCAGGCCTCCGCCAGAGAGCGTGCCATTTCTGAAGTAGTCGCTGAGCTCACTGTAGGGAACGTGAAACCGACGCGAGTCGCCATCTTGATACCGCGACGCCAGACGCCGCCGCCTCGCGGATTGCCGTCTTCCTCTGTGCCGTAATCGTTCGCGGGATCTCCGAGAGTCTCGCAGATCTTGAAGACCTGGTCCACCTCGCTATCCCCGGGGAAGAGCGGCTTGAGGGTGAGGACCTCGAGGAGGATGCAGCCGAGCGCCCACATGTCGACTGGCGCAGAGTAGTCGCGCGAGCGGAGTAGGACTTCGGGCGCCCGGTACCACCTCGTCGAAACGTATTCGGTGTACGGCGGGGCCGACGCGATCTCGCGGGCGAGCCCAAAATCGGCGAGCTTGACCAGGACAATGACATCCTTCTCTTTCGGAGCACCGGGCGGCGCGTTGATGCGAGAGGACGGGTAGTCGGTGAGGCCGGTGGTCGTGATGAGGAGGTTTTCGGGTTTCAGGTCGCGATGAAAGTAGCCGTTGTCGTGCACGTGCGCGAGTCCGGCCGATATCTGGAAGAATATGGACGCAAAGAGGGCAGCCGCGATCGGGCGACCGCGTCGGGATTTTGTGAGCTGGTAGAGGTTGCCCTCCATGCATTCGAAGACGAAGTAGAGTTCACGCGTGGTCGGCAAGAGGAACGCGTCGTAGAGCGGGATGACATTCGGATGCATCGGGATTTGGCGCAGAGACTGGGTGCTTTGAGGTCAGCGAGTAGCCCTCTGCGCGGCGAAGGGCGCGACTCGGTCCCGGCCTTACCTTGAGCTCTTTCAACTGCATGCACTCGTCCCAGCCGCCGTCGAACGCCTTCTTCATGCGCTTGATCGCAACGATGCGCTTCCCGCGGTACTCTGGCCGACTGGAAGGGCCGGGCGCGCAGTTCCCCTCGGGAACGTACAGCGGCGAATGCCAATCTGCGAGCCACACCGTCCCGAACGACCCGTCACCGACCTCCTTGAGCACCGTCCAATTGCGAGGAGCCAAGGGCGGAAGCCACTCGCGCGTGACGAGGCCCGGGTCGCCCGGTCTCGTCGTGACGGCGGAACCGGCGGGAGAGACCTGCATCGACGTTGCAGAGGTCATGGCCGACGAACCCCCGCGGAACGGGTCATTCGAGGTCGAGGTCGTAGCGATCGTCGAAGAAGACGGGGGAGGTCGGCCGACACCGACGTAGGTTTGAGCCGACGCGTCGAGGGCGCCGTCGAGGGCGGTAATCGAAGTGTTGCCGTCGCGCGACTGCCGAGCTCCGCGATGATCGCGCCCGCCCGCACCCAAAGGTGCTGTCGAACCAGCCGACTTGGCTCCAATCTCTGGACCCCGATTGCCAGGCCCGACGGCAGCAAGGACGGGTCCCCCTCCCCCGCCTCCCTGGTAAAGCTCCCGATGCGTCGCCTCGCCGATACGAAGCGCTGCGACCGGCTCGACCGCGTCGAGAAATCGCTGCGCTGGTGCAAGAGTCGTGCCTCTGGATCTGACGGCTGCTGGACCCGAGTTCGCGATTCCACCGAGGCGGAGAGTGGACGGGATGTGGGCAAGGTTCGAGTGCGTCAAAGTCGTCGTCGTCATGCACGTCGGCCCTCTCCGCCCGCTAGACCACACTGCGGTTATATAGTATCGTCCTGCGCTCGAGTGCCCGCTCTACTAGACCAGTACGGTCAGTACTGTCCGCCCGTCCGCCGGTGGATTCGGGGCGACGACGTTTCGACAAAGGCTCGCCCCGACCTCGACTTACCTAGCGATCCCGCCGCGTACCTTCCTCCACCTCCGTCGGTGCCAAGCTGCGGTTTCAGGTGGTCCGCAGACACGCGACGCCGCCAGTCGTCGTTGCTCCGGGAAACTGATGAGGAGGAGCGCCGGTCGCACTGCTCCCGCGGGCGATCCGGCCGAACTGCCGGTGCAAATTGTTTGGTCGGAGGCTAGGGACGCTGACTGCTCGGAACACTCTGTTATAGCTTCACACTCGAGGTTCGGTCGTAGTCGAGCATTCACAGCCACAGGCAGTACCGGTCATCGGAAAAACAGCTCTCGCTGGCGGCCCCTGCACATGCCCGTGATCGGCCCGGTCTAGACGCTAAATTTCCGCACTAACGTACGCTGTTCGTGCTTTCGTCCACAGAATCGCCGCTGGCGTACTGCACTCTATGCGCGAGCTTGACTCCTGTATCGTCCAATGCGAACTGCAGCGTAGGCTCCGACGTCTTGGAGCTGCCGCATCTCGGACGACATCGACTGGACGCGTCCTCGGAGGACGCATCCGGAGACCAGCTTCGGGATTCCAAAATCAAAGTCATACGTCACGCTATCGTTGTCGACTGCTGCGACTCTAGCTGCGTACGTGCAGGCTAGGCTGTCTCCGATCGATCGAGGGCTTCGCCACGTTAGCGTGCCGGTGCACGCGCTAGCCACGAGTAGCACTTAACGTTATGTAAGGAGCAAGAATGATTTGCAGGTCGCCGTCGCACGCTTCGGAGGCCAACGCGCAGAGCTGTGCATTGCCGTCTGCAGCACTCTTCGCGGAGTCGAAGTTGCAGGGGTGGAGTGAAAAATCCGCAGCACCGCTACTCCGTCCACGAACCGCGGCCCAGTCCGAGCAACATACACCAGGTGCGCTGTAGAGCACACGGCAACGTAAGCTAACTCGATGAAACGCTAGCGACGGTGCTCGACGGAGCGCCCGAATCGGCGGTGTCCTTCTTGCTTATGAGGATCTGGCCTGTCGCGTGTACCTTGTCAGTGCCGCAAAAGACTGCATGAGTATCAACAAGGTAGGTAGCAGCAGGACTCACTAGCGGTCAAGCCTCCGATGAGCCCGAGGACAGAAAGGAGGAGGATAATCCGGATCTGTGATCACGACGCGTGATCAGCGGGTCGACTCGCCGACATTGGTACGAGCTAAACTCACCAAGTACTCGCGCCAGTGTCGTTTAAGCTTCATTGCCGTCCCGATCGGATCCGCTGGCACGGCTGCTGAACTGCCAAGCAAGCCTTGCTCTTCATCCGCGGCGAGCCCGCGCTGTGGCGCAGTCGATGCAGATGTCGCCAGCCGCTTGAGGGCGGACACTGAATCGTCGTAGGCGAACTGCTTATCGTATAGGTGAGCACTTGATGGGTCGACCAAGGTCGTGCCGGTCGCAACGCTCGCCCTTGTCAGCTGGCGTTCGAGCTACATTTGCGACCCTCACAGAACGAGTCAGAACGGCTTCGAATCCCGCTGTGAGTCGAGTCCGACTTACTGCGCCTGGCTCTGACGACGATAACGCCTGACGGTACTCGTCCGCACGGTCATCAAAAATCTGGGCGAGCTCGGTCGCGGGGTTTTCGGCCGCCACTCGTCCGGCATAGCTGAGAATCTGCACATGTGACCGTCAGGGCGATGTGAACATCTTATGCGCTATATCGTGCAAGAGTACTCACGTCGAGATCGGCGACTTTCGAGTTGCTCGCGCCCTCGAAAGCCGCTTGTACAGCTCGGCGCACTTCCTCCGCTCCAAGCGCAGGATTCTCACCGGCGACCCGCTCCTCGCACCTCCGCCACGCGCTGTCCCTCGCATCAACCTCATCCCACGCTTCGCTCCGGATCCGTTCGACGACAGTCTGTCTCGCTTCGAGGCTGGCGGCGGCAAACTGCTCGCGCAAGGTAACCAGTTCGGATTCGAGCGCGGCGATCTGATTGAGGGCGGAGAGGGACTCGAGACGCAGAAGGCGCTGGGCCGTCAGGGTGAATGCCGAGGGTAGAGACAACAGCTTCTCCGAAAGCTCCGACGTCTGCGCAGCGAGAGCAGCGAGATCGCTCGCAGGGAACGCCGGTCCGAGGGAGATTGGGCGACGGCGTAACTCGAAAAGGCTATCAAGCGCCGATGCCATCGCAGTGACGTGCGCGGAAAGAGCACTGAGCTGTAGCGGAGCTGCAACTTAGCGGATTGCAGTCGCGAAGGGTGGCGTATCTTTCTCAGCAAGAGCTCACCTCGCCCTCCAGGTCGGCCACGCTGACTTCCTTCATCGCCTCAGCGTCAGAAGGTAGTGTACCTTCGCCAATGCTAGGGGTTGTGGGTCCTGTCGAACTTGCGTGAAACGACATGGCGGGGTCCGCCTCGACAGGCGGCGGTGGCGGCGGCGGGAGCTCCAAATGCTGCATGTTCAAGCTCGTCGGCGTTCCGAAACGCAAGCGCTGGCTTCGGGACACCTCAGAAGTGCGAGGCCAAACCAGAGCAAGAAGCATATAGCTAGCTGGTCGGAAAGGACGAACGAGCCGAAAGTCCGCGGACACTCCGAGCTTTCTCCAGCTCTAAGCACGCGACTCGAAGCTTTCCGTCTGCTGCAGCGGCGACGGCCAAGCGAGGCATCTGCCATTGATAAGTACAGAGTAAGGACAAAATCCAGCGGTACATGCAGCTTGGGAGAGTTACAGAATGAGCGGATCAGTCAAGAGGCCCGTCTGCGGCCCCTGAGTCTGCTCGCCCTTGTTGACTATAGTCCCTGCTCTCCTGGATTCGTCAAGGTGCTGCAGAGTAGAGTTTGAAAGTGGAGAGGCCACTGACCTGCGATGAGGCCAGCGATCGCAAAGAGCGTCACCGCCACGCAAAAAACGCGAATCTACACCGAGCGTACCGTCAGCGCTCCATAATCGAGGCAATATGTAGAGGAAGGACTGACGAGGAGCGCCCGCTTGTTCTGCCGCCAACTCTGCAATACGCCACCTTTCGCCATTCCCGAGCCTGACGCCACTCCCGAGCCTGCCGCCACTCCCGTACCGACCTGAGCTTCCGGGTCGAGTAACCCTTTCTCCTCGTCCGACTTGTGGTCGCCCTCGTCCTCGTCGTGCTGTACATGCAGGACTCTGCCCAAAGCCGGATGTTTCCATCCGTCGTCTGTGGACCGCAGACCATCGACCACGTCGTACGCGTCCCGTCTTGGCGGGTCGAAAGGCGATGCCGGGTACCTTGCTGTGCGAACGCTTGATCCAGGTGAAATGGCTGCCTGCACCGTGGCTGGTGGCGGGGGCACGGCAACCTGGGCCAAGTTGCCGCTCACTGCGGGCACGAGCGCCGCATTGCCAGGTCGACCAGCATCGACTTCAGCCATTGTCTCGGCCTTGCAGCGACGCTAACCGTGAAGCTGTGGAAGAGGTATAGCGCAATGGCTTGCTTGGTTGCGTCGATGGTTCGGGCGGATGACAAGGCGGGAGGAGCTGCGATTCGGGTCAAGCGAGGGCGAGGCAAGTCGCCAAAGGTGGATTGCGCTGACGGCGGCGAATGCGCGTGGTAAAGAAGGAGCCGACAAGCGATAGCCTTCGTTGAGGTGCGAGCCGGGTCGACTGGCAAAGTGATCAAGACCTCATCCGCGGAGTTCCCGGGAGGACGCGCGACGGTGGCAGAATTTGGTCTTACAACAACAATCAGACTGCTGAAGGAGGGTACGTCATGCGAAGAGGGAAAGGGATGCGGCGATCAGAGGGCGGGCGACGCTTGAGCTGCTGCGGGCGTCCCGGTCCCTTCGGCCGCTTTTTGCTTCTGGATCTCCTCGACTTCCTTCTTCAAGCCTGATGCGCTCGGGTAAAGTCAGTACAGAGGAAGAAATACGGCAAGGAAGCGACGCACTGCCGAGTTCCTGGTCGTACGAGACGAGTTGCCTCCGGAGGTCCTCGATCTGCTCGAGCGTCTTTTCCCTCGCCTTGTCGATCCGTCGCCCTTCGTCGTCCTCCATCTCGAGCGAAAACTCGCCAATGTTGCCTCCCGCGCTGAGAGGGTGCGTCAAGAGTTTCGGGTGCCGGTTCGATTTCGGCAACGGCGTCGGTTTGTGTTCGAGCAGGACGGCGTAGAACGCCTCGGTCGGTTCGGTGAAGCACAGCTCTTCGTACTGCCATGAATGGACGGGGCTGAGGACGGGTGGCGCGAGTGGCGTCGCTGCGGCGGCCGGGTCGGACGGCGTCGGGATCGAAGGTTCGCCGGTCGCGGTCGGTTGGGCGTACAGGATCGGGTCGACGGGCCACGGGTGCAGTTTCAAGTGGTGCGTGAACGTGAGCGGTTTCTCGTTCGACTCGGGGGCGAAAAAGACCTTGATGATGATGTCAAACTCGCCCCAACCCGTCTCTGTCACTTCGAACGGCGGTTGTTCGATCGCTGTCACGGGGAGAAGAGGAGTCGCGGTTAGCTTCCCGGGGGGAACCAGCCGGCCGGCCTTCCGTCCGCTGTCCGACTCACACCTGAGCGGGTTCTTATACGTCTCGTACAGTTTGAACGTGACCTTCTTGATCATGTAGCTGTGTTGTGGGTGCGGGCGTGAGTCTCTCTCTGTGCGCAGGGAGGGTGTCGAGCGGTGACGAACCTGATGTCATCTGCGCCTCCGATCTGTTGGTTCGGATGCTGGTTCGGGTACGGTGCTGATGCTGCGCTCCTTACGCCTACGGTCCACCGGTGCGTATGGTCTGTCCCGTTGCGTTCCTGTTCGGTCAACAGGACGCACGAGTTGCCGTACACGATCGGGCGGAACACGGTCACGCCGCGGACTCGTTTCAAGCCCGGTGCCGACATGACTGCCGCCGAGTACAGGTATCTTTTGTGAGCTGTAGAGTGGCGAGGAGAGCGGGGGAGCCGAAGAGGAGTGCGCCGGAAAATCGAGAACCGCTTTCAGACACGACCTTACAGGCTCGGACAGCGTACTACAAGGACAGCGTGAGTCGTCTGTGAGCTCTAAGAACTTGGACTGGACTGACCGTGCTCGCTCTACAGCCCCAGCCTTGCACCTCGTCTCGCTCCGCCTTTTTTTCCCCTTTCTCGTCCTCATCAGCCAGCGCGTCGACTCGGCTCTCTGACGAGCAGAGGCATTCACGTAGGCGACCTCTTTCTTGTAAGTCTCGGGGCTCTGCAGAGGAACGCAGTTTGGCCGGATTCGCAGCTGATCTTCCGCTTCATCACCTTCCGTTTCGCCCTACTGCAGCCGCCCGCCCGGCCGCCATGCTTCCGCACGAGTTGTGCTCCCGGATCTCGAACGCCTCGATGGCGCGACACCGATGGGTCCCCCTCGCGCCGACCAACCAACACCTGTCGCTCCTCTCGCTCCTCCTCTCGCACGGCTTCATCTCGTCCGTCTCGTACGGGTCCACCAACACCTCGGCCGCCGTCGCACCCGATCCCCAATCGTACGCCTCGGCCCGCGAATCAGACAAGCGCGTCTGGGCCGAACTCAAGTACCGGAGCGACCGGCCCGTGTTGAACAAGATGAGGCTCGTGTCGAGCCCGAGCAGGCGCATCTTTATGGACAAGGACGAGATCAGGAGGTTCGTCCGCGGCAGTCGGGTCAAGTTTGTCCCCGGGTTGGGACTCGGTGAGGTCGCGCTCGTCAAGAGCAACGAGGGTTGGGTCGACGGCCGCGAAGCCGTCCGGAGAGGTCTCGGCGGCGAAGTAATTGCCCGCGTCGGTTAGATTTTCGCCCTGGACACCCCTCCCCGCAACTCGCATATTCTCACGTCGTTCTACATCTGAAGAGGATGCATGCACAGAAAGAGAGAGAATCTACTGATTGAACACGAGCTCGACTTCGTCGATCGCCGGGCCTTCATGCGGCGCGACCGGCGCCGGCCCTTCCTCGCCATCCGCATTCGGCGCATCGTCGCTCGCGCCGCCATCGTCATCCCGATCGATCAGGACCGGCCGGAGAGCGGGCGAGATCGGACCCGTCGAAGACCGCCGGCGGTTCCGAGGCGGTCGAGGCGAGTTGGGCGTGATCGGGGATGCGGCGTCGGCTGCCGCGCGTTCCTCCTCGAGAGCCGTGATCGTTTCCGGGCTGGAAAAGAACCAAGGAGCGCAATCAGTTAGAGTCAGGAAAAGCGGAGACTGGCAGGTCCGGCGCTTCGAATCCGCCTCACCTGATGTGCTGCCACTCGAGCCGTTCCGACTGCTCATCGAGCACCTCCTCGCCGTCATCCGCGAGCGTCCCCGTCGTCCCCGGCTTGTCGTCGACTCCGAACCGCATAAAGCCCCACCCGCCGACGCTCTCCGAGTCCGAGACATCGTCCCATTCGCCGTCGTACCCTTCGAGGCCGAGCCGTTCCCACGCAGCGTCGGAAGAGCCGAGCGGGTCGTTCAGGAAGTCGAGCAGGTCGTCGTGATCGACGACGCTGACTTGCGGGACCTGGCCATCGCCTCCCGCTGCTCCCAGAACGGCAGCGTTCCCCTCGGGCGTCGCGACACCGCTGCCTCCAGCGCCCTCCAGCGCACTCTTGTACGCAGTGACGGCGGTCGCCGAACCCTCTTGGCCGGCAGTCCGGCCAGAAGCAGCGAGCAAATCGTCGACTTCGTATCCTTCAAGGTCTTCCGCCGATTCGACCGCACCGTACGCCAACTTGAGCGGGACCTTGGCGTCGACATCGATCGCAGAGATCGCTCGAGGCGGCGGAAACACGTCTTCGATCGCGCTTGGGTGGTCGGGAGGGGGACCGTGAGGTGAGAGCGGCGGTAGCGGGACGGAAGCGACCGGACCGGGGTTGAAGTCGGGCGACGGCTCGTTCGGGTTGGCAGGGACACTTGACGAGCGACGGTGTAGTCCGGGAGCGTGCTGGCCGTAGTGCTGCGTGTTGAAGAATCGGACCAAGGATCGCAGCGCTTGCTCGTGAGGCTGTCGAACATCGTGCGTTGCTCGTCAGCCCCGATCAGTCTTGTCAACAAGACGATATCTCAGGAAGACGAACTAGCGACTCTTCAACATCGGCATCGACGTCGATGCCGGCGAGCCACTCGTCCCGGAGGTCGGGACGGCAGTGCAGGTAGATCGCCGTGATCACCTTCATGTTGGCTGCCGCGCGATTCGATGCGTCAGCGCCCCGGCGCGCTCGCAACACTGACCCAAGCTAGACTCACACTGGCGCCACTTGCGACCGCAGTACGGCACTTGACTCTTGATGACCTTGAGGACGAAGAGCTGAAGCGTCGGGTGCGAGACCTTGAGGATCCGTTTCAGGATGGCCTGTTGGCGCAAGCAGTAGGTGAGTGAGCACTCGTATTGGCCGGAAAAAAAGAGCGCAGGACCCACCGAGCTCTTGTACTGGACCATGAGGAGGACGCGGTGCGTCTTCCGCTTGGTCAACTTTTGCAAAATGTGGACAAAGTTGATCGTCGAGAAGAAGTTGCGCCACGAGTAGTCCGACACGAGCTCGATCTCGGCGCCTTCCTTGACGAGTGCACCAGTCGACGATTCGTTCGTACCGCTCGAATGGGCCGGAGACGGTGCGCGGTCACCCGCAGGCGGTTGCGCGAGAAGGGCGTCCTCGGGCCGCTCAGCCTTGTCCGGGTGCAAGTGATCTTGACAGTATCGGAAGAAGCTGCAGGAGCGCGCTCGCGTTAGTCTGGGCGTACGCGGACACGAGCACATCATACAGACTCACTTTTGGTCGGCCTTTTCGTGTCGGATGCGCACGAGCGTCGATACCTCTTGCATGCCAAACATCTTGAGAATGAGGAGCAGGCAGTTCGAGTCGACGAGCAACTGCGAGAAGTAGTGGAACTTCATGATATCTGGAGCAAGACTTCACTCGTCAGTACCGAGCCGGGTGTGGCGAGCAAACAGAAAGGCCTCACGGGAAGCCTTGAACCACTTCAGGGTGAGGATGAGGATCGCTGAGACGGCTTTCGAGGTGATCTCCCGATGCCGCAGAATGTCAATGTCTTCGAGGGACAAGTCGGGAGGGGGGTCGCTCGAAGTCGGCTCCTCGCCGTTCTGGGTCGGGCCTGCGAGGTTCTGATTCGCCGTGACGGTCGCGAGTAAGAGCTTGAGCAAGACGATGACGGCGCTTTGCAGGTGCGGCAGGGTCATTCGCTGCAGCTCTTGATGTCAGTCGGCGCACCAGGAACGCGAAGGAGCTCCCGACGATGGTGAACGCACATAGAGCCGCTCGATCCGCTCGAGGCGCTGCACGTCGAGTCTTCGCTCCTCGAGCTCTCTCCGCCGTTTCTCGTCGGGCTCAGCCTTGATGTCACGCTTGAGCTGGCGCATCAAGTTGTGCAAGACCGTCAGAGGGTCCATCGGGTCCTCAACGTCTTCATCGTCGTCGTCGCTGTCGAGCGCGACGTCTTCGGGCGTCTCGATCCCAGAGGGGGCACCTCGCCCGCCCTTGACGGAAGAAGCCGACGAGCTCAGGTCGCCGCCGGTCGACTCGAGCAGGCCCTTCCGGCGCAAGTCGCTCCCGACATCTCCGAGCGCGAGCTCCTCGAGCCTCCTGCCCAACGCGCGCGCCTTCCTCCGATCTTCGCGCAGCTTGGCCTTGGCTGCCGCGCCAACGCCAGAAGCCTCGATCGCCTCCCTCCGCTTCTTCTCGCGCTCGTATACCTCCTTCTCCCGTTCGACTTCGGCCGCCTTGGTCCAGCCCATCTCGTCACTGCGGAACTCTTCGCGGACCTTCCACGCCTGCCACAACTCGGTGCTTATCCGCAGATTCCGGCGGTACAGTTCGCCGGCTTCTTCGATCGCGCGCGGGACGGCCCGGCCGCGTTTCGCGTTAGCAGGCGCGAATGGGAGCGGGAACGGCCGAGTCTGGTCGGTCTGGAATTGCTGCTTCTTCGGCTTGGCGGGAGGTCCTTGTCCATTCGGAGGTGTCGGCTGGTTGATGATAGGAGGTGGAGTCGGAGGTGGAGACGGAGCGGGAGTTGGCGGTTGCGGCTGATGCGGCCAATTAGCGGGCGGAGGTCCGGGAATGTTGGACGGCAGCGCAGGGTCATGGTTCGCATTGATGTGGTAGCTGAATGTCGGCCTAACAGGGATCGGAGCGGCGGCTGCCGAGATCCGGTCGAGCATCTCGGGGTTATCGGCGAGCGGAGCGAGAGGAGCGGGCAGTGGCAAGAGCGCGCCCGCCGACGGTGGTGTATACGACGGATACTTGGCCAGAGTCTCGTTCCGGAATGAGAGGATGTCGGGCGGGCTCGCCTTGGTCCACGGCTCTGTTCGCGACAAATCGACGTTAGCCTGGTCCGGGGTTCTTCAAAGAACCATCTCGACTGACTGTACGTGGGTCGGTCGCTGCTGTCGTCAACGGGGAGACCCTCGACCTCACGGACGAGCGCCTTGACCCGCGCGACGTCCTTCATGCCGCCGAGCGTGCAGAGCAAAGACTTCCAGAGTAGCAGCAAAAGCTGATCGCCAGAGGCAGCTCGGGTCAGTCAAGCGGTTCTTCCTTTCTTCGTGCTACATACATCGGCTCACCTTCTTGACTGGGTAGCCCTTGGCATTCCGCTCACGCAAGCCGGCGACCTGGTTGTAGAGGTAGACTGGCATCGGCGGGTCGAGCGACACTGTGCACTCCGGCGGTCAGCCCGGATGGTATACGAACGAGGAGGGAAGCAAGTCCTCACTGAGCTCGTCGCCCCACGTGTCGTCTCCTCGAGAACACTCGGTCATGAAGTACAGGACGGCGAGGAGGAGCGCGAGTTCGGCGTTCGCCTCATCGAGCCGTTCCTGCCTCTCAGCCGCCTTGGCCTCCTCCTGCTGTGCGTCGATCGCCTTCCGGTTCGCCGAGTAAGCCGACGGAGACCTGCCGGCCTGGTTTCGGTTCGTGTTCGGATGCAAATGCTGGTTATCGTGCTGGTGCTGCTGGTCGTCTCCTCCATGCTGAGAGTCCTGATCAGGCGGGACCGGCAGGTGTGACAAGTCCTCCCATTCGCGTGCGGTCCGTTTCAGGGCGGACCACAAACGAGGCAATGCGCCGGCAGATCGGAGAGTGCGGCAATTGGTCAAGATCAGGTGGAGGTGGATCTCGGGCGACGTGCAGACTTCGGGCGAGAAGGTGCCGTGCGCGATGTGGAGGAGGTGACGCGCTGCGGTGTGTCGGTCGGAAGAGGACGACGAGTGCGACAAGAGCGTGTTGAGCAGCGAATCGATGATCTCGTGCTGACGCTCCTGCTGCAAGTCGGGGAAGGCTGTCCATCCTCGATCGCCCGCGTCAGTATCAGCAGCAGATTTCTCTGTGATCGAAGCGACTCACGCGGCTCGTCTCCGTCGTGGGCACCGGTCCAGCTCTCGTAGTGTTCGATGACTTGCGGCACCTCGACGTAGCTGTAGAACTCTTCGAGTTCGCTCAACAGGTCGGCGGTGTCGGCCGGGGGCGACGGGAACGTGTAGACGAGCTGTTTCGGTCGAGCGGGCACAGGAGGCGGCGGAGGTGGAGGCGTGCCTGTTTGCGAGAGGAGGGAGGGGGGTCAGTTCCGACTCAAAAGGGATGCGAGGCGTGAGGAGGCATTCCAAGGAGACTCGCCTGCATCGGTGGCCTGTTGCTGCTGAGGAGCTGCATCTCCTTCCTGGGCGGGTCCCTGCTGGCCAGCAGCGTCGGGAGGGCCCCCGTCGCCTGGATCTGCCGCATCGGTTGAAGGTGGTGCAGGAGGAGCGGTGTCCGTCTCTGGCTGCGCGTCGTTCGCCGCTGCCGCCGCTGTATCGTCTGTAGCTGATTCCGTGTATGTGGGAGCAGCGCCTACGTCTGTAGCTTGCTCGGTCGCGGCCGTCATCGCTTGGTCTGTCCGATCACTCAAACTCGCCGCCGCCGTCGTCAGTCTCGCGAGCCTCGTTGCGATCGGTTCCCTCAGCTGAGCCGTCCTCTGTTGATGAGCTGCAGCTGCAGTCGTCGGAGAGAGCCTGCTCGTCGTCGTCGAGAGGCTGAGCGAGGCTTGAGCGTGTTGCAACGCCGTCAACCGCAACCGCTCGCGTTCGACGGGCGAAGTCGGGCTCGGCTTGTCGGCAGGGGTCGTCAACGGGCGGAGAGTCAGGTCGGGAACAGTCACGGCGAGCCCGGGCCGCGCGACCATGCAGGAAAGGGGAAGAGACCACAGCCACGAGAGTACCACTTGGACTACTAGAGCACTCTCTCTCTCTCTCCCGCTATACTGCCGCTCTGCAGCAATCTGACTACACGACTGTGTGATTACAATCGAACCAAAGAGCTGCGACAAGCACCGTTAGGCAGAAAAGACTCGGATTGGCGGACTCTGTCGCCTGACTGCTCAAGTGGGCATCCTGCCCTCGATTCCACGCGATGCGCAGCTTCCAGAGGCTCGATGTTGCACTCTCTCTGAGCTTGATTGGATCCGCTGCCGCTACCGTCGACTCGGACCCACGCAATGCCGTCCCTGCCCCTCTACACCTCGCCTCGACCGACCGCAGCCCCACTTCCAGGACCGCCGCGCCCGAAGTCGAATTCCGACGCGAGCAGGGACGATGCACCATGAGGGACTCGTGCGGCCGCAAATCCATCTTTGGAGGGGAGATCCCCTGTCCCGACAATGGCCTCGCGACTCGGGTCAGTTCTCTGCCGAGCTGGGCTCTGCGGCTCCCTCAGTCAAGGCGACGCTCTTGTCGATCGCAGCGACTGCTGACGCGCAATTGCCCTGCAGCACGACGACGACGACGATAAAGAGTACCTCGCTTTGCTCGGCAAGGTGTGCGGCGACGACTTCTCGACAACGACGTGCTGTACTGCAGGCCAGCTCGAGATCCTCGAATCGAGTCTGCAACAAGCAGAGCCTCTCATCGCCCTCTGTGAGCTTGCCTTCGCGCGGATGGAATGTAAAAGCCCGGCGATCGACTTCACTGACGGCTCGAGACGACAGGCCCGGCGTGCAAGCTCAACTTTCGCCACTTCTTTTGCGCGCTCGCCTGCTCGCCGGACCAATCGCTCTTCTTGACCGTCACCACGACGCAATCCTTGACAAAGGACGGCAAACCCACGGTCGCTGTCAAGAGCATCGACTATGCCGTCTCGGACGAGTTCGGTTCCGGCTTTTTCGAGTCGTGCCGGAATGTCAAGTTTGGCGCGACAAACGGCTACGCAATGGACCTGATCGGCGGCGGAGCGCAGGACTGGTTGGCGTTCTTGCGGTACATGGGTCAGGAGCGCGCGCTCGGCTCGCCGTTCCAGATCGACTTTCCGGCGCCATCGGGGCAACTTGCCCCGCTCTCCTCTGCGTCAAATACGCATCCGACTACTGCATTTTCGGCAGCTTCGCCGCCACGGCCTTTCGACGACGTCCCACTTGCCTGCAACTCGTCAGATCCGGCCGTCCGATGCGCCTGCCCCGACTGCCCTCCCACTTGCGCGACTCTACCTGCCCGCCTCTCCTCGCGCGAGCGGTACGAACGCCGCTGCCGCGTCGGCAAGATGGACTGTTTCCCCTTTGCGCTCGTAATTATCTATGCAGTTGCACTTGCCGTCGCCGGAGCGTGGGGTTTGTACCGCCTTGCGACAGGTCGGAATCGGACCTGGGGTGACGGGGATCTCGACGATGTCGATGGCGCGATCCGCCTCGCTGAAGACGAGGACGCGATGCTGCCGCCAGCTGGACTCAGCTCGTACGACGACGAGTCAACGTGGACGCGACTGCGGCGCCAGTTGAGCTTGGCGAGCTTGAGACGCAGCAACGGCAACAGCAAGAAGTCGCCTCGCACTTCCGTAGCACAAGCAACTCGGTCGCGCTCGTCCACCGATTCGACCATCAGAGGCAACAATGGGGTTCACGAGGACGCCACTGGACGAATCGGCAGTCGTGCTGGTCGCCCGCGGGGCGATACGGGCGGCAGTGATACCTCGCCGAGCGTCGGCGCAGGCGGTTCGTCCCGCTCCCGTTCGACCCACGCAGGGTCGACCTCGTCCCAATCACACGGGATCTCTCTCGTGAACGCTGAGGAGACGGCAGCTCAGTCGCAGCCGAAAACGTACCGCTTCAACAACATCCTCTCCGAGTTCTTCTATCGCCTCGGATGGTATTGCGCTTCGAACCCTTTCCTCGTTCTTGCGATCAGTCTCGCCGTCTGCGGGCTCGCGAACGCCGGCTGGGCGCGGTTCGAAATCGAGACGGATCCGGTCAGGCTCTGGGTCGCACCGGGGAGCGAGATTGCCCTCCAGAAGGAGCGGTTCGATCGGGCGTTCGGACCATTCTACCGGACGGAGCAAATCTTCTTCTCCGTCGCACCTGCTCGATTGCGCCAAGTCGACGAAGGCGACGAAAACGACGACGCTTCGGACTTGGCGCCTTGGAACCCCGTCGACGAACCGGTCCTCTCGTTCGAGACTCTGCAGTTCTTGCTCTCCGTCGAGCAGGATATTCGCGCGCTGCGATCAACGCCGCGGAACTTGTCGCTCGCGTCGGTCTGCTTTGCGCCTACCTCACCGTCGCCAGATGGGATCGCCACCTCGGCGGACGACTGCGTCGTTGAATCTGTCCTCGGCTACTTCCAGAACTCGCTTGACGACGTGACGCCAGACGACTGGGCGGAGCGGCTCGACGCCTGTACGAGCAGTCCGGTGAGCTGCCTTCCGACGTTTGGCCAGCCGCTCAACCCGAAGCTCGTCCTGGGTGGCGTGCCCGACGGCAGTCCGACTTCGCAAGCGCGTGCAGCCATCATCACCTACGTCGTCAGCAACTCGCTCGACCCCGAGGTCGTGCAGCGCGCGGAAGAGTGGGAGGCGACCCTCAAGGGCTACCTGCGGGCCCTCGCTCAACCAAGCGGCGAAGCCGCGCAGCGGAACCTTCGAGTCAGTTGGAGCGTCGGGACAAGCCTTGAGGAAGAGCTGAACGCCGCCACCAACACGGACATCCCGATCGTCGTCTTGTCGTACCTCGTCATGTTCGCCTACGTCTCGGTCAGTCTCGGTGGGAGCGCGAGCGGGTGCATCAGGACGATCGGTCGACTTTGCCTCTTGACGGCGGCGGGCATCATTTCGGGCGCTACCTGGATCTTCCGCAGCGTCCAGCGAAGTTTCAGAGGTGGACAGATCCGCCTTGAAGAGGACGCCCCGGATGGTAGCGGGGTCCGCGGGCGGAGCAACAGCTTGTCGCACAGCCTCGCGGCAGGCAGCTTGAGCGGACTCGGTGCTTACTTCAAGCGACAAGTCCTCGTCGATTCCAAATTCCTGCTTGGTACGTCATGTGCACATTGGTCGCTCCGAGGAGCCTATGGCTGAGTGATTGAATTTCGGCGCAGGACTTTGGGGCATTGTTATCGTCCTCCTGAGCATCTCGACGAGTGCCGCTCTATGCTCCGCAGCTGGAGTCAAGGTCACGCTCGTCATCGCCGAGGCCATTCCGTTTCTTGTGCTCGCAATCGGGTCAGTCCCATTCGACCTGCCCTCTGATCGAGAGGCAGCTGACCTCATATCGCGTGACTAGAGTCGACAACGTCTTCTTGATCTCGCATGAGCTCGATCGACACAATGCCCAAGTTCGAACCGGCCCGCAGGCGAGCCTCGCCGACGATGAAGATGAAGATGCCCGACTCGCGCCGGAAGAGCGGGTCGCACGGACGATGGCCCGAATGGGACCGAGCATCCTGATGAGCGCGAGTTGTCAGACCGTCGCGTTCGGGCTCGGAGCACTGGTCGGCAGTGAGTCGCGTGCCACTAGGACGCGGCTACTGATCGCCGACTGACATCGTCATGAGCTCCAGTGCCCGCCGTTCGCAACTTTGCGATTTACGCTGCTGGCGCCGTGCTCGTCAATGCCGCTCTGCAGCTGACCGTCTTCGTCTCGGCCTTGACAATTGACCTGAGACGAGTCGAGGTGCGTGAGCGGTGTTGCTCGAGCTGAAAGAGGTCGTACTGATTTCTGCCCGAGACAGGCGAACCGCATCGACTGGTGACTTTGCGGATAGCATGCTCGTGAAACCACGCAAGCTGACTCTCGATGAGCACCAACAGCTTTCCGTGTTTCAAGGTCGCATCGGCCGCTCCGGCTGACACTGCGTTCAGCTCGCACGAAAGCATCTTGTCCCGCTTCGTTCGGACAACCTACGCTCCGAACCTGCTGCGTCCAGCGACCAGGGTCTTCGTACTGGCTTTCTTTGCCGGCGGCTTCGTCTTATCTTGGATCGGTGCACGGCACGTCAGTCTCGGCCTAGGTGAGCAACGTCATAAACCTTCTCTTGCGCGACCCCGAGCTGACGCTGTGCTCCATAGATCAACGCCTCGCCCTTCCGAGCTCATCTCACCTGGTCGGCTATTTCGATGCTGTCGACGCGTACCTCGACGTCGGCCCGCCTGTCTACTTTGTCGTCGATGGACTCAACAGTACTGCGAGACCGAATGAGCGCAAGCTGTGCGCTCGCTTCTCGACCTGCGAACAGCTCTCAGTCGCAAATGTGCTCGAGGCTGAGCGCAAGAGGCCAGAGGTGTCCTACTTGGCCGAACCTCCGTGAGCACTCCGGTAATTGCACACACGCTCTCAGCTACTGAAGGCCGCGAGCGAATGTGCAGCGCTGTCTGGATCGACGACTTTATCGCCTGGACCAATCCCGCCCTCGAGGATTGCTGCCGGGTGCGACGTGCCTCGCCTACGACTTTCTGTTCTCCCGCCGACTCGGACGCGCTCTGTCAGCCGTGCTTCGCAGACCATGAACCAGCTTGGAGCACTACTCGTAAGATCTCGGACACTCGTTTGCCCGCAGGTCAGTTCACTGATGCCTGCTCTGCTTAGTTGACGGCTTGCCGGAGGATGAGGACTTTATGCGTTACGTTCGTCACTGGCTGGAATCGCCAACCGACGAAGCCTGCCCTCTAGGCGGGAGAGCTTCGTATTCGACCGCTTTATCCTTGTCGTCCGCTCGCGAGGACATCGAGGCTTCGCACTTCCGTACTTATCATTCGCCGCTAAAGACGCAAGACGACTTCATCGAGGCTCTCGCCGCTGCGCAACGCATCAGCGCGGAGTTGTCGAAGCGGACCGGCGCCAGGGTCTATCCCTATTCGCTCTTCTACGTCTTCTTCGCGTCCTGTAAGCCCGTTTGGTCGGCATCCTGCTCAATATGCCGAGCTGACAGCTGCTCTGCGCATGGTAGACTCGACGATCCGGTCGATGGCGAGGGCAGTCTTGACGCTCGCCCTGACCGCGGTCTGGATTATTGGCTCCATCTTCCTCGGGTCAATTCGCACGGCCGGCCTCGTCACCATGACGGTCTTCTTGACACTCCTTTCGGTGGTGGGCGTCATGGGCGTCTGGGACGTCTCGCTCAACCCGCTGAGCCTCGTCAATCTCGTCATCTCCGTCGGTATAGCGGTCGAGTTCTCGGCACACATCTCACGCGCATTCATGGGATCGACGGAAGGTGGCCTGCCGGTCCCGCTCTCGAAAACTCGACACGACCGGACCGTCCGCACAGCCCGTGCACTCGACGCTGTTGGCGCTTCAACAATCAGCGGAATCGGCGCGACCAAGCTCATCGGCATTACGGTGCTCTTTTTCACGCAGAGCCGGCTCCTGCGCACGTATTACGCCAAGGTCTGGCTGGCGACGATCGTCAGTTCGGCTCTGCACGGGCTCGTCCTCTTGCCAGTCCTTCTGAGCCTCTACGGATCTTCCGGTGAGGTCGTTGGTTACGCGCCGCGACCATCTTGGAAAGAGAGTTGACTCAGCTGTTCGCATCGCAGGATACGCACTCACGACCCAGGATGGAGATGGTGACTGGATCATCGGCTCGGTCGAGCGACGATACGCGGCCCGTCCTTACGGTCAGTCCTCCCTCGAACCGCTCGTTGCGGTCAGCATCGCTGAGTGCCGCATTGCTTTCGCAGAAGATGATCTCGACAGTCTCGATAGCGATGAGGACTAGATACATTGCTGTAAAACGGATATTGGTGCGGATAGGCAAAGGATCGACAAGAGATAAAATGCGAGAGAGAGAGAGAGAGAGAGAGTACAGGTGATCAAGCCGACTTGCCGGCTTTCCCTGATGCACTTCCCGCCGCCGAAGCCGCCTCCTCTTCCACAGGCCGTACAGCGCTCTTCGACGCCACGGCTGCGCTTGCACCTGCCGACGGGGTAGCGACGGTGGTTGGCGGTGCCGTCGCAGTCGACGCCGAGCTGACGAGACTTCCAGCCGTATCGGCAGTCTTCTCCGTTGAAGCGTCGACTGCAGTCGCAGGCGATGCTGTGTATGACCCTCCAGCGTTTGGCGCCGAAGTCGCGTCGCTGCCTAAGGCGGGATCGGAGGCAGGTTCGCTGGGCGTAGCGGCAGTCGTGCCTGCGCTAGCAGCGACGGCCGCCTTCGTTGCTGTCGCAGCGCCGTCGGATGCCGCAGGCGTAGCCGCCTTTGTGGCATCCGACGAGGACGGCGTAGCGGAGGCCTTGCCGGCGGGAGGTGTCGAGTCCTTGGCTGTCGTCCCGGTGCTCGGCTTCTTGAGACCCTGCGCGCGCAGCTCAGCCGCCTTGGCGTCTTTAGCGCGCTCTGAGCGAGCCTTGCATTCGGCTTCAGACAATTTGGCGGCCCGGGCCTCGTCGTACGCCGCAGTGCCGGCCTTCTTGATCTCGTTGCCGATCTCGAGACCGCGAGCCTCCACGTCGGCGAGTTCCTGCAGGCGGGCCTGCTCCTCCTCAGGGACGATCGGACGGTTCTTGTCGTCGCGCGGGTACGGCCAACTGAGCTTTCCGACCCATTGCTTCTTCCCGGCTCCGACGGCGTCGAATTCGGCAGCGGACAACTGTGGACACACAGCGCGTGTCAGCGACAGGCGTGGAGGGACCAGACGGCGGATTCTGTCTCTTACGTAGCTGTATAGGATAGCGCATTCGATCTGACAGTTGTCGAAGCGCCACAGACTTCGCTCCTTCTGCTCCAAATGCGTTTTGTTGTGCACTGCAGATGCGCAAGATCAGTTGGCCATTCGACTACCGCGGAGTGACGACGACAACGCAGACGCACGCGTCCAAGCACGCATCGCGCTCGTTCCCGCAAGGAACGGCATATTGAGGTTGATGTGGTCGATCCAGCTGCTGGCCTGGAACGGGCACCTGTGTCGCAATGTAAGACTTGGATCAGCGGGCGCAGGAACGAAGAGACAGCGCGACGAGGCGGTTAAGCGGACCCAGCCGGAATAAGCACAGTGTCTCCCATGTACTGATAGACGGGATACGGCTTGATGCCGGTACGCTCGAAAAGCCATTGCCTCTGCTTCTTCGTCAGATACATCGACGGGTTCAGCGTCGGGTCGTCACGGTTCGTGCGGAACTTTACGTAGGAGGCCGTGTGCCGACCGGCGTTGGCGTGCTGAAGCTCCCAGCAGAAGTCGCGAATCTGCAGCGTGAGATCGGTCATAGCAGCGTCAGTAGCAGCTGAAGAGGCCGAGCAACAAGACGGAAAGCGGACCGTCTCGCGATCTTCGGCGCGGAAAACGTCCCAGCGGATTCGGAGGAGTTTGCCGGTTCGCGGGTCGCTCGCGCCCCAGAGCATGTGGCTCAAGAGGTCGTGGTCACGCGCTGAACGAGCCAAGACGGTCAGTCCAAAGTGATGCGAATGCTCCCAGTCCGGCAACAGGCGGACGTACTCTGAAGCGGCATCGAAGCGGTTGCGGCGTCGGTCTCCCAAGACGTGTAGATTTCGGGGCAAAGGTCGGGAGCGGAGGCGTTTTCGGGAGCGTGCGCGAGAAGGTTGAGCGTTCCGAAAGGATGAAAGATGTTGGGAAGCGGAAGCCACTCGTAGAACTGCATCGGAAATAGGTTGGTGCGCTCCCGGTGTCAACTCGCGAAATCTTGGACTCACATCGAACCTCAGCGGTTTGAAGTCGGTCCTCCATTGCTCAGAAGTCGGGAAGAAACGCTGCATGGGGGCGGTAGGCTGTGGTCGACCGAGTCAGCTCCAAGCTTTCTGAAATGCCTCTCAGTGCCGATTCACCTTCGGCCGATACGACTGCTTGTCTGCAAAGTTTGCGCTAGCTTGCCGACGTTCATGCGTCGTTTGGAACTTGCCGAAGAACTCGCCCATCGTCGAAATTTTGGGCTCGCCCGTCCGGTTGTGGATGAGGTCGAGCCGCGTGTCGGAACCCCAGTACTGGGCAAAGTATTCGGGCGTGTACTTGGCGAGCTCGCCGGGCGGGCAACGGCGGATCACGATCGGCTCAGCGTTCCGCCACGCTTCGAAGAAGAGGGCGTCGTCGATGATCCGGTGCTGGAAGGTCCAAACCGGATGCGTGTTCTCGTCGTAGTCCTTGAGGTTCGAGGCGAGGACGAACTTTTTCCGCAGATAGTCCTGGACCTTCGGGTCCACCGGCGCGAGCTCGTGCTTGTTCCACCAGGCCTGCACGAGACCGAGGAGAGTCTCGAGTCCGCTCGCATCGTACCGAGACAGCGGGACGAAGTCGGTTGCACTGTGGTTCGTCGCGGCGACCGGATTTTTGCCGCGCGTCTTGGCGATGCACTTCCGCCTGCGCTGAACGTCGACGTTCGACATATTCGGGAAGGTGTTGTTGCCGGGAGTCGCTACGAGCTTGTCGATCTGCTTGAGTCGGGCAAAGCACGCCGGGCATGCCGATCGTCCGCAGATCTTGCACATCCACTCGGAGCAGACCATCGTCTCGTAGCAGGTATCGCAGACGGCGGCGATCTGCAGCAAGTGCTGGATACGGATACAGTCGGGCGCTTTGGTGTCCTTCACCTCCCGGCGGAGGATCGGGATAAGCGAGTCGGCGGTCCAGGTCTTGAGGAGACTGCTCGACGCGTCCGACATCGGCGTCGTGTACATCTTGTCCCATTCCGGCTCCATGTCCGGCACCTTCGTGTCGAGAAAGACGGCGCCGGTGATGATATCGTTCTTCCAATCGTAGCCGAACGAGCGAACCCCCATGAATGAGCAGCCGTGACCGACGCCGCGAGCGATGCACTGCCAGCAGCGGACCTGGCCTTCCATCTTCTTCGAGAGGCACGTCGTGTCTTGGATCCTGTAGTCCACGACGACGCCTCGGCCGCGGGCATGCAAGATTTCGCCCGGTGTATCCGGGGCCCGGTAGACCACGGCCGGTGCGGACGAACCTGCCTTTGACGTCGAAGCCACAGGCTCGTTTCGTGCTTGCTTCTTGGTCGACTCGCGTCCTTCGTCGGCCAGAGATCGCGCCCGTTTGCCGACGGTAGCGGCGGCAGATCCAGAGTCGTCGTAGAAGCTCCGAGCTGGTTTTGACGATGCCGGTTCTTTCGTCTTGGCTAACGATACAGCGCGCTCGCTCGCTTGATTTGCGGTGGCTGCCGTATCGGCCTTCTTCGGCTCCATAGAGATCGGCGTCAATTCTTCGTCGTCGCCCACGTCCGAAACGTCCGTGCGCGCCTTCTCCGCGGCTGTCTTGTCCATCTGGTTCTGAACGACCGACCTGCGCGGTCGAGACGACGAGGAAGCCTTTTCGGGCGAGCGCTCGGCCGTTGCCTTCTTCTCGTCAGCGGCTGGAGCAGCTGGGGCAGGTCGGGCAGTCTGAGATTCGGGAGTCGGGACGTAATAGGGCGGCAAGTCGAGTGGATCGATGGCGGCCGGATGCGGCTTGATGAAGCTCGGAAGGGCAGTCTGGAGATCGTTCGGAAGGAGCACTGTAACGAAGAATAAGTCAGAACCTCTCCGGTGTCGTCGTCTCACTGCGAAGGGCAGACTGCAACGACTTACTTCGCGCCATCGCTGCGTTTGTCAGGGGCGCGGGTCGAGGCGGACTCGGCTCGACCTCGTCGACCGCCATGTTGTCGTCGTTGGCGCCGGGCTGTACGGTCCGCAAGGCCGACTTGGCAGGACGAGCGCGGCGGGCCGGCTGAGGAGCCGCTTCGTCGATCGCAGGTTCCGCCGACACCTCTCGGCTCGCCGAGTCGCCGCCACGTCCCCGTCCTTTGCTGGCTCGTGCCCGGACGGGCGCGACGCGCGCGCGAACCTTGGAGCCGCGACCGCGCGCTGCCGCGCCGGTGCGCTCGAGCTCGTACTCTTCTACTCGGGCTCGGATCTTGGCCTGCCGGAGTTCCTCCTTACGTTTCGATTCGGCGACTTCTTCCTTGGTCGCAAAGTAGCCGAATTCGATCGTGGGTGGGAGGTCGGCTTCGGGGTCGTCGCCGCGGCGGCTTCGAGCCCAAGATTCCTCGAGCGGTTCAGGCGGCCAAGTCGCGTAGTGGAAAGGTTTCGACTCGTGCGAGTCGGAAGGGACCAGAATCGTGTTCGCAAAGGGGTACTGGATGAAGGGAAGCGGAAGTTCGAAGTGAACGGGAGGACCGCTGTACGCGACGGCCGAGGTGCTCGCGACCGGCGCCGCGCTCGTGCTCGGCGTTTCCGACGTGGCCGACAGTGCTGGGCTGACGTCACGTAGAGGCGGCGAGGCGAGCGGGGTTGCAGAGTCGGAAGCGGAGGCAGACTGCTCGTCCGCGGGGTCCTCAAAGCGAGCCGCGCTTGCGTCGTCGGCTTCGAGGAGGGTACCCTTCCGCGGAGCGTCGACACTTGCCGTCGCATCGATAGGCGACGTAGCAGCCTGTCCGTCGTCGGTGGCGGCGGACGCTTGCTCGGACGCGACGATCGTCGCTTCGTCGGTGGTCGCGGTGGCGGCATCGTCGGTTGCCGGTTTCGGGTCGAGCATAGTCCCGTTCGCCGTCTCCCCCGTTGGGTCAACCTTCAATTCTTCCACCACAGTCATTGCCGTGTCGCCTTCCGCCACGAGCGAGTCCTGAACGACCTGGGCATCCGAGCTCCCCACTGCGTTGCCGTCGGACGAGTCGAGCATGATTTGGTCATCCCCTGCCGTAGACGGTCCCTCTTTCTCTGGCGCCGCAGCCTGCGTTCCGTTTGTAGTCGTATCCACTGCGTCTACGTTCTCTGCGGGCCTCTTGACTGTAATCTTGAGGGTCGTCGAACCGGGAGTCGAAAGCGTCGCCGACGTGATTCCGACCGCAGGCGCGTCTGGGAACGGGACATGAACCGTGTCAGTCGCTCAGCAGAGGCTCATGAACTCCACGCGTACGCTCACCTTGGCTTTGCGAGCTGTTCTGGGCGAGAATGCTCGCGTCGGCGTCGATCGCGGCCATGTTGCCCGAAGTTCAGCGCGCTCAACCTCGCGGCAGCGCTGAGCCTCTCGTAGGCTTGCGAGCGAGTACGAGACGAGCCCTGGTGTCGCGGATGGCCTACTGAGAGGGCGGGAAGTTGTAGCAGAGGCGTGCGCGGTCGACCGTGCAACGCTCCGGCTCGCCAACTGCGTCGCCTGCGTTTTCCATCCTTTTTGTCCCTCGGTCGCAGCTCTTCGTCTTTCCCGGTAATTCTATCGCGAATGTATCACCACTGCACTACGTCTGCGCTGTCGCACACTACTGCGAGCATGCCCTTGCGAAGGGAGCGATGTGCGCTCACGCGCTCACGCCGCTTCTCTCTGCCTCTGGCGAAGCAGCTCCCCTTCCTCTCACCTCGACTCGTTCACAGCTCGAGGTGCAATCTATACGTCGCGGTGAAAGTCGCAAGCGAGCACAGACTACGGCCATCGCGAGCGATTGCGCTTGGTAACTGTCCCATTCTCCGCTGCGGATCCAGGAAAATCTTTCGTCAGCTTCGAGGAAGGGTGACCAGCTCGGGCAAACTACGCGATCGCGGTCGAAGGAAGAGTCTCGTGCGACTCGGCGCTCTCGCCTAGATCTGGCTCACCTTTGACGTGTTCTCGATAGACCAGTCCAGCCGAGTCCACGAAGCTGTACCGCTCTTCCATCCGACCCCAACCTGTTGACCTCTGTCCGTCTCGTCCTGTGATCTCAGCTTCGCCGGATTGCGAACTCTTTGTTGCGGCCGAAGAGCCGTCCTTGCCACAGTGGCTGTCGCATAGTGCGGCGGGAAGGAGAAGCTGGCGGTTGTAGCCGTACGAGCGCAACTTGGCGGAGAAACGATGCTCCTTCGCGAGAAGGGTGTAGTTGGTAGCGATGTCGAGCGGAAACTCGGCAGCATCTTGCAGCCGAACTCGACCGTCGTGTGTCGATCGGTAGCTATACTCGATCGTCTGCCGAACTCGCTGCGAGGGAAGATTCGCCAGTGTCAGGTCGCATGTCCCGGCGAGACACCTGCTTTCGGGGCTCCCTCCTCCCGTCAAAGACACACCTGCGACAAACCCTTGTCTTCGAAGTCTTGCACGTTGTCGAACTTGCTGTTCATCACGACGCTCACGATCTTCTTGCCTCCCGAGCCCGTCTCGACTTCGGATCGGATCGCGAACCCGCGCGAGACGCCGACTGAGGTCTTCAGACCCGTACGGTCCGGGGAGGGGAAGCCTGCCGAGATGATGAGCGGCGCCGGCGCAAAGTGGTAATCGAGGATCCGGCCTGTCGTGCGAAGGGGGGGATGCGCCTTGTCCAGGACGACGTGTACAGCGCCGGTGATGAACCTGTCCAAGCTTCGGCTGTCAGTGCCGATAGCCGAAAAAGGGTGGCTGAGGAGATCTCCACGTGCGGACGACCCACCAGTTCTCGTTCACCGTGTTGTCCTCGCCTTCGCCGAGAACGGAGAAAAGCACCTCATGCTTGCCGCCATCGCCAAGGCTGTTTGACGGGCACAGACGGTCGTCAACACAGGAACGGAAACAACGAAACATTGTCAATGGTTTACATGGGAAGGAACGGCGTCAAGTCGAGGTAGCCTGATGGGATGTCGAAAGCTCGCAGCGACGCGAGCGGGCGCCAGAGGAGCGGGTTTGCTCCGCCCGTATAGATGACGGGGAACGGTTGAACGACGCCGACTGTAGGGACGCCCTCAAGTCAGCTGCTATCATATGGAGCCCGGAGAGCGCAAGACGATGGCTCGAGCGCGAGCGTACCTAGTGTTTCGTCAATGCGGACCTGTACTTCGCGGTACGGCCCTTTGCCGATCAGCCCTGCCTCGGGGAAGAAATTGCTCCAGCGGTCCATCGTATTCGTGTACCAGAACTCCTGAGCGTTCGCAACAGGATGAGCGTGTCAACAGGCGTCGAATCCTCCTTCACCATGCGAGACTTGCCTCTTCCGCGGCCCCAGTCGCCAGGATTTCCAGATACGCCTCGGCAGTATTCATTGGTGGCTCAAGAGCTCGCCGGGTGTCCCCGGGATAGCTGAGCATCTGCGAGCTGCGTCGCTTGCCCGTTGTCAGGGGTAAGATCAGGTCGGCCTTCCTTGCCGCCGGGAAGGCGGGAGTGGCGGCATAAAATGTCGCAGAGAGTTGAACCGAGAAGATGCCGGTGTACTGCTCGTTGACAATGTTGTTGAGCTCGAGCAAAATCTGTCCCGCTGCGCGAGGAGTAGCGGCAATTTCAGTTTGGGTAAAGTCTGGCATGGCGCGACGGGCGAACGCAAGGCTGACGCTGGGCAAAGAGCGGCGAGAAGCGCGTGACGTCTTTCTCGTAGGTCCAGATGATGCCCGCTTTTGTCGGTTCCGCCGTGCTCGTGCGCCAAACTGTTCATTGAGTTCTCAGTACGGCTTGCTCACAGCGGGCTTGTGCACGAGCGGGCCCCTCACTCTCGACGTGAGACAGACTGAGAGAAGCGAGGCGATCGAACTGAGTCCCGTTGGACGTGACAGTCAAGTTGAGGACCACGGCGGCCCAGTCGTTCGAGGGGCAATCCCGCGGCGGTTTGTAATCGACGATCGCGGGCTGGTCTGTCGTCGGTCGAGGCAAGCGTCAGACTTTGCCTTGAGAGCTGTTCTGACTCTGCACCGACAGTACGAGTTGGCAAAGTCGTGCCTGACTAGCTGGACTGTGCAGCGTTTCCCGTTCTGCGGGACCAGTACGGGGTGGTGGACTTGTAGGTTTTCCCTTGGCGCCGTGTCCATGCCACCTGATCCGTAAGCTGTGGTCTCTGGGAGGTCAAGAGGCTCCTCCAAGCGCCATAGTGGGCGTGACAAGCGGTCCGCATGCGGTTCGGCGGAGGTGGGGGATGAGCCGGCGCCGAGCGCGACGAAGGGTCGCTGCGCCTTGTCTGCCGTCACAAGAGCGACCGAGAGTGTCACAGGGAGCCAACTGAGTAGCATGGCGGCAACCAAGAGATTGTGCTGCGATGACGTCGAGGGAAGCGATGAAGCCCGTCGGATGTGGGGGAAAGAGAGCTCAGCCTCCTCTGTAGCCCACTCCAGCCGCTGGCTGCACTTGAGCGCGGTAAAGATGGCTGCGGAGCATCACCACGTCCTTTCGAAACAGCCACTGAACGCCGAACCGCCTCCCGATGTGCTCGTCTCGACCTTTCTCACGTCGAACCGGGATGTTTACCACCGCAACCACGGCGAATTCGTCGAGCTCGACGCCAAGTCATACAACCTCATAGTCTCCTCCGAGGCCGACGCCGTCCGCCTCACCAAGAGCGACTTCGCGCTCGCCGAACTGCAGCAAGATTTCCCGAAACGAGACCTCGTGACCGTTTTGTCATGCGCCGGGAATCGCCGGACAGAGATGGACCACGAGAAGGAGGTCGAGGGACTGAAATGGGGCACGAGCGCGATCGCGAATTGCCACTTTGCGGGTAAGCATCCTGGGGGAATCGCTGGCCAAATGAACTGAATTCTGGCCCGGTAGGTGCGATGCTTACTGATCTACTCAAGAGCGCCGGACTCGAGCTCGACAAATTGCCGTCGCCAGAGAGCCTGCACATCCACTTCGAGACGTCGCAGAACTGCGAGGATGACAGCTACTACGCGGCGTCGCTTCCGCTCTCCATCGCCTTGTGAGAAACGTCCCCTCCCTCGGACACTTCAGACTCCGCTGAAGGTCGCGCTCCTGTTTCCAGAGACCCGGAGCGACCGACCCTCCTCGCTTACGAGATGAATCACGCTCCGCTCGAGCCGGCGCACGGTTTCCCGCTCCGCGTCGTCGTCCCCGGCGTGATCGGCGCGCGCAGCGTCAAATGGCTCGAACGGATCGTGATCCGCGACCACGAGAGCGACAACTTTTACCAGGCGCGCGACTACAAGGTCTTGCCGCCCGAGGCGACTCCGGATACCAAGGCCGAGTACTTGAAGAAAACGCCCGCCCTCATGGAGTTCCCGCTTAACAGCGTGATCTGCTCGCCTGCCGAAGGTGAAATGCTCTCACTCGATGGTGAGGGTGCAGTCACCGTTAAAGGGTATGCGGTCGGGACGAGCGGTATTCGGATCGAGTCGGTTCAAGTCGCCATCGTCCCGCTTCCCGTGCTGTCCATCCGCGCCACCGATTCGAACCTCCTTCCCGAAATCACCTCCAGCGAGGCGTACAAGATCCGCGCGCACGCCTCGACCTTACTGGCATCCGCGTGGACGAAGGCGACACTCGACGAAGGTGCGAAAGAGCCGGGCGCGATCACGACGGCGAACAAACACTGGGGGTGGACGCTTTTCTCGGCGCAAATCGCGGTCTCGGACGACGTGCGTCAGCTTGGCAAGCCCGAGGTCGCGTTAATTGCGTACGCGACCGACGTCGAAGGGCACAAGCAAGAGATGCAGACGAATTGGAACTTGCGCGGCGTCGCCGAAGCGAGCTGGAGCGTCGTCAAATGCCGCTTCAACTCGGCGGTGCCTTAGCCACTCGTCCATAAAATTTGTGCCCTGTCCTGTTGTGACTTCGCTTGGGTTCGAGATTGCAATGTCATCCCTCTTCCTCTGCCCGATTCCACCCTTCGAGGTATGCGGTCCGGAGTGGGTTCAACTGCGCGTCTTCTTCGTCGTTCAACTCGCCGTTGACGCCCTTGCGGCCTTCGTTCAGGTAGTCATCGATGTCGGCCTCGTCCAGCGAGTCGTCCGAGTCGGCCGCGAACCTGCCCAGCCCAAAACCCGTCAGCTCCCCGCCCCCGTCCGAAGGCACGCTCAAAGACAAGCTGGGCGCACATGTATTCACTGAGGGCCGAGTCGACGCCGAGTGCGCCTCGCAGCAGTTCCCCAGTCTTTTGAGGCCGGTTCGCGGCGACCCGCATCCGGGCCGCTTTCCGATCTTGCTCGCGCCGTTCCCGGTCGGCGGCGCGTTGCTGGATCGCGATCGATTCGGCGAGGGTCATGCCCGCTGTAAGAGATTGTGGAGATCGTGACTGTACACGCAAGAGGTGGGCGAGTCAGTGTCCTGACCCGGCTGAAGAGCGCAGTCAGGAGGAGGCTCACGAGGATTTGGGCTGCTATTCTTCGTTTCGCGCTCGGCGACGTCGCTTCGTCCGCTGCACCGTTCTCGACCACTTCTTCCATCTTGGTTGATCCGAGTATAGCCGGTTTCGGCTCGTCCGGTTTGAGGACTTCGTCGTCCATCGCGACGTCCGGTTCTTCCTTCTTGACGTGCGGTTTCTGGTCGTCCTCGTCTTTGGGCGGGGGTCCTTCGTCCCCGTCGAGGTGAGTCGCTTCGAGGTCGTGCTTGATCTGAGAGACGGCATTCAGTTCCGAGATGCGGTCGGCGATCCGGCGTTGTTGAGCGCGCAACCGGGCGTCTCCTCCGGGCAACTTGGCAAACGTTTCCCTGCGGCCGCCGGGTCAGCCTCCTCTTTGAATGTACGCTGTAAGAGAGAGGAGAGTGGACGCACGGCGAATCGAGGAGTTTGGCGTTCCGAGAGAGCATGGTTGCGAGTTGGTCGACGGACAAATCGGACAAGTCGCGCTCTTTGCCGGCGGTACTCTTCCTCGTGACGAACGGCGTCTTTTGCCTGTCCCCTCGGATCGCCCTCGCGGCTGACCTGGCCTCTGCAAAGTTCTTGGGCGGGAGTTTGACGACCGGGTGAGGCAGTCCGCCGGCTATGACGGAAGTGGTCGCCGTCACGGAAACCGGCGCCGTCGAAGTCGAAGCGGTCGGTCCGGTTGCAGGAGGCGGTTCGCGCGGCATAGGCCGAGGGAGTTGGAGTCCGTGCATTGCTCCTGTATGGTTCGCTATAGCCCACGGGGGTTGTTGCTCTCGACTTGATGAGAAAACGGGGACATCCTCGCCTGAATACAACTGTCCTATTCAAGCGTTTGTATTTCGACGGAATACAACCAGCCTCTCGCGCCATCAACCGGAGAAGTAATACGCCCCACTCTACCCGCGCCTGCCTGCTGGGCCGGGCTATGGATTCGTACGGGCGGTCACCAGTGCCTAAGCTGGGACCGCGCCGGAGTTCGCTGCAAGTGGCGAGGGATGGTCACGTCGCTGCACCGCCCGCCTCGGTTCAAACTGCGGAACCACTTCTCTCGGCTTGTACCGCGCCAGGAGCTCGGCCACCGGCACAGGTGGACGATACTGGCTACTACGATTCAGCAAGCGCGCCGGGAACCCCGTACGGACTGACGCCGGCGCAAGTGAAACCTCGGTTTGGCAAGTGGGGCAGGTGGATCGAGGAGAAACAGCAGCGCCGGCGCGAACTCCAACAGGAAGAGAAAGCCGCCGGGCTGTCGAAATCGACGAGTTGGTCCCTGCCCGGTCAGGACGACGAAGGAGGCAGGAGCGCGAGTCCGCTCAGGAGGGACCCGAGTGCGCTCCGCCGAGACGAAGAAGCCGAGCGGTCCCTCTCACGCGACCACTTGGTCCTCGTGACCGGCGCCGATACTCTCGCCGGTACCTCGAGCACCCCCGCGCCAAGCGGGGGACCCGCGTCATCCCTCACGCGAGGACGAGCGAGGACAAACAGCTCGGCGTCGGCTGCCGCTGCCGTCCAGCCGTTGACGATGCACACGCGCATCGAACGCGTCGGCGAACGCTTCAGTACGGGAATGCCCGAGCAACCTTTGTGCGGCTGCCCACTGCCGATCGGGTCGCAAGGCGCGACCGGCAGGTGAGCCCCAAGCAGCTTAGGCTCTGACAGTGCGGCGATCCTCCTTGCTGAAACATGCTTGACCCGCAGGTTCACTTTGATCGGGACCCAGTCGGGTGAGCATAGTTTCTCTTTGTGCTCGTATATGACAAGACTGAAGTACGGCGCCTTTTCACAGGCCTCTACGTCCTCGATGCGCAACCTCACGCGGGCATCGCCCTCTCAAGCGCCAACGGCGACAGTGCCGCCCGCCACCACTGCCTCTGGACCGGTCTTGGCGTCCGTCAAATCGAGACCTACGCCGAGACGGATCCGTACGCCGAGACCCCGCGCGGACTCGTCCTTGCGCTGGTCGAAAGCCCGACCGGGGGCGACCTCGAAGTGCGGATGTGGAACTTGACGAGCATCGTCAACCTCGTCAAGTGGCGCGTGTACAGTGCAGTGAGTCGCAAAAGAGTAGGACGTCATGCGTTCGGGCTGCCCTGCTCATCTCGAGGAACCCGGGCAGACATCAGTCATCCTCTCACTTGAACCGGAAGCGACCGCGACTCCCACCCACGGCCGCTCTCGGTCTGCTTTCGGCGGCAACGCGCCAAACTCGCCGATCGCGAAAAAGGGGACCAAGCGCTGGTCCACGGCTTCAACTTGGGCGAACTCGAACCGGACCAACGGCCTGTCGGCCTCATCGGCGAGCCGATACCCTCCCATGTCGACTTCGCCACCGATGGGATCTTCAGCGCACTATTCGGTACGTGACTTGGACCTGGACTCGCTCGAATCACCGGCGACACCTCAATCGAGCGCGAGTCACCTCGCGCTCGGCGGCGGGAGCGGGACGCCCAGTCGACCCCGAAGCGCCTCCGAGACGAGTCATCTCGAGCTGCCGCTCAGTTGGGCGCAAGCCTCGGTCGCTTTGCCGATCCCGAAAAGCGCCGGCTCGATACAGTTCTTCCGAGTCTTCCGGAGACCGCCGCCGAAACGGCGCCCGAAGCGGAACTACCACGACCCGGACCCTTCCGACGACGAGGACGACGACAGCGATGACGCTTGGCAGGCCCCGCGACCACAGCTGGGGGCAAGTGATCGTGTTCGACCGACGGGCGGACGACACCACCTGTACCTTCTTGTTGCGACTACTCGGTCCATCTTTCTTTACGAGAGCGAGCCTGTCGAACGGCGGACCTGGCACCTCGCGCAGGAGTACTTTGTACGTCGCAGTATTGTGTCAGATATCTTTCGAGAGTTACTGGTACTGACTCTTCTCGACAGGCCCCCTCTACGCCTCGCTTCCTGCACCTGCTGCGGTCGAGCCCACCCGAATTGTCGCCGGACGACTTTCCTGAACTTCCAACCTACCTGTCGTTCCTCCTCGGCACCTCACACCACGTCGTCATGGTCCGACTTTCCGACTCGACCGTCACCGAGCTCAGGGTTCCCGGGGGTATCGGCGCCGAAGCTTGCCAGATTGGCGCTGAGTCGACTCAGTCGGCCGCGGCCGCCGATCCGAAAGAGGGTGCCGCGAACCGCAAGGTGCAGCGTTCCAAGTCTCAGTACCACCGGAAGGCGAGCCCGTCCCTCGCGGCGTCTTTGCGCGACTTGAACGCGAGCGTCTCGCGGCTCTTTGACGGCGGCGACCGGAACCTGCCCGCGGGTCTGCGCGGCGTGCCGAGCGACTTTGTGAAAGGTCGCGTTGTCTCGGAGGACGGCCACGAGGCAACTGAAGGCTCGCCCGGCTCGGGCGGCGCATCGCAGAGTCACGCGAAGTGGATCAGCTGCGAGGAGCTCCGCCTCGATCGGTGGGACGGGCCTCGACGAGACCGGCCACAGCTCTTGCTGTTGTCGAACCAGCACACGTCGTACCTGGTCGCGCTCCTCGATTCGGCGACGGCAGAGTCGTCGGCGTCGTCAACCTCGCACCTGTCGCCGGTCTTGTTGCACACCTTCCCGTGGGCGGCGAGCGCCGGACCCATCGTCGGCGTTTCCGCGCACGTTTCACCCGATGTCGCGCCTAGTACGACGACATCGCACTTGTCACTCGTCGCCTTCACCGGCACCGGAACGATCGTCACCGAGCACATCTTGTCGCACCCGGCCTTGGCAGAAGTCGGCTCGTTGACCGGCGCCGACTCGTCCCTCACTCCGACTCACCGCGTCGTATTGCCCGTCCCGACGAGCGTCCCCGCGCCTTCTCAAGCGCTCCACCCGATCCCACACGAAGATCCGGACCTGTCGGACCGCGCCGCGTTCGATTTCGGGCGCCGGGTCGGACGGATCTGCGCGGCCAAGACGATTCCGACTTTGCATGCCGCCGCGGCTGGCTGGTCCAGTTCGCGAGGCGGCGAAGGCGGCGCGCAGAGCGTGTATTTCTGGGTCCAAGGCCGCGCGGAGTGGAGTCTCAAACAACTCGTCTGCGGCGAATCGGCCGCGCATTGAGCTACCCGGTCTCGCGCGTGCCCGACGAGGGCTTCGTTTTGCCGTATTTTCCTGCAACGCAGTCTCTACCTCCTCAGCTGATCGACCGCAGTTCAGGAGAACACGGGAGCAGCGCGGGATCGTCCGCAGGATCGCTGGCTCTTCGTGGTTCGAGTCTACAGACAGACGCTTCACTTTCTCGGCCCGACACGCACGCGGAGTTCTTCTGTCGAAAGTGAGATTCCAAGGCACAGCAAAGGAGTGGGGGAAAGCTAAACGTGTTGGGAGATACATTTAGTCCTTGCGGCCGAGGAGGATTCCGTCGAAGCGCTGCTTGAACCAGGCCTGTTTTTTTTTTTTTCGCGGTCGAGTCCCGTCAGCCACAACGCGTCCCAAAAAAGAGAGGTTCGTCGCATGGGGAGAGGGAGAAAGAGAGAAAGAGAGAGAGAGAGAGAGCGCGGGAGAGGGAGTAACGCACCATGGTCTCCTCACGCTTGACGCGGTGCGAGAAACCGACACGCGAGGTGCAGTGCTTCCGGCGGGCGACACGGCCACCCGGGCGACCCATGACGGTGTCTGCAAGAGAGCGTCCAAGAACAGAGTCAGCGAGCCCGCACTTCAGGGATACGCATCTTGCTTTGATGACGGGTCGACTGTCCGAGGCCCCGTACGGCGCTCTCCTCCAGGACGACGAAGTGTCCCTCCCTCGTTCGACTCTTCGCTCGGACCCGCGCCGGTCGGCGTACGTTTGGAGCCAGACCGTCCCCCCTGAGCAGGCGAAGCCTCAGGAGAAGGCCTGCCACTCCGCCGATCCGCGACTCGCAGCATTCTCTCGCCGTCCCTGCCCGCGTTCGCCGCCCCTGCCCGCGTTCGTCGTAGAACAGGCCATCCGCCTGGTTGGTCCCGCCTCAAAGCGGTGCAGCGTCGCCATCGTCGAGTGCCAGATCGAGGAGGTGGCAACGTACAGAAGTCCATGCCGAAGATACTGCAAGTGCGGTCGAACCGTCAGCAAAAGTGTCCTTGGTCTGGCGAGAGTCCGCAAAGAGAGGGAGAGAGCGCGCGACTGACCCGATACCCGGGTCGTACTTGATGCCCATGTCGATGTGCTCGGCGATACCAAAGCCAAAGTTGCCGGTCGCCGAGAAGTTGCGCTTCCTCAGCTCGTACTCCTTGACCTTGAGGCCGCGCTCGAGGATCTCCTCGGCCTTGGGGCCGCGGATCGTCACGTGGCACGCGATCTTCTCGTTACGACGGATACCGAAGTGACGGACGGTGTAGCGCGCCTTCGAGGTGACCGGCGTCTGACCAGTCAGCTGCTCGAGAACTGTCGGCGAGCGAAGGCGATCGGTCAGCATAACGCTCTCCCCGCCTCCTTCACTTCTCGCGCCTGTTCGGGAGCGTCCCGCCATGCCCTCCATCCCGCTGGCACCACCCCCGACCTCGTCAACTGGCCTCGCCTCGGCGCGACGTCCAGCCTACGTCCTCGCCATACAGTCGCCCGTCCGCGCCTTGGATGCAGTGCCAAGTAGGAGCGGCCATTGCTTGCGAGCCTTCGCCCCCCAGTTCCTCGCCGATTGCAGTTCCACCCGATTTCGCCGAAATCCGCACGCAACGGCGACCCTCGAGCAGATCCGCAATGAACGCGCGCGGATCGTGTGACTGACCCTTGGTGGCACGCGTGAGCCTGTCACCACTCTCGCCGACGGAGATGTCTGTTTTTGGTTATGGTGTCGGTCAGTACGGGAGTAGGAGTGGCCCTCGCTTGGGAGGGAGGGAATAGAACGGGAAGGTGACCGACTGATGACGAGCTTCTCGATGCGGAGCTCGCGCATGGGGTTGGCCGCGGTCTGAGCTTCCGACATGATGGCTGCAGTTACGTAAGAACCGGGCAGAGAGAGAGGGAGACGAGGTCGCGACGAGGGCGGCGGGGGGGCGGAGGTGCGGCGAGAGGGTGACCCGGCAACGAAACGAAGCAGGGACAGGCGAGAGGGCGGCGCGGGGCAGAGGTCAGCTCGAGATCTGTTGTTGGCTAGTCCACCAGTCCCTGTCTGGACCACCACGTACGCGAGTTCGTTTGGCGAGACGAGCTGCAGAAGCGAGCGAGAGCTGCCAGGTTTTCGCACAAGCTTGGGCGAGCGAGTCGCCGCGGCGGCGGCTCTCAGCTTTCGCGCGACTTCTCACTTCCCGCACTCTCGCACTACGAGCCTCCTAAGCCAGCTCACATGGCCCCTCAGCATTCTCACGCGGGCACCGTCTCGGCCACCGAGGCAGTCGCTGTCCCCCTGACTCGTCGTCGCCGTCGCCGTGCTCACCTCCCCGTCGCCCGTCGGCCCAACTTGCACCGCCTCCGCGTCCCATCTCGGGACCCTGCCGTCCGCGCAGCCACCAGCACGCGATCGCCTTTGGCATGACATTCAAATGGTCGGCGTGCCCCCCCGCTGCGGGCGAGCGCCGAAAGCGACGACCGAGAAGGCGACGGCTACTGGCTGTCCGCCGCGCCGCCATCCGGGTCGGCCTGTCGCCCTCACCCCAATCGAGTGTCTGTCATCCGGCTTTTCACTAAAGGAGTCGACAGCTCCATGGTGGCGCACGCGACGCCTGCTGCGGGCGTCACGGCGGGGTCCAGTAAGGAGCGGAAACTTGCGGACGGACAGCTCCCGCCACCGCAGCACTACGGTGCAACGGCTCAAACCGTGGCTCAGGAATCTTGCTGGCCGCACGAAAGCGGGATGATCGATGCGGCGCCTTCGCCCAAGTGGCCGCTTTTGACCTCTGGGAGCTACATCAATCCGCTCAGGCTCCATCGCTGCAAAGCTTTGCCGCATAAATTACGCTTCTTGCTTCTCTCCTGCGCTTTCGGGAAACCGCGCTGAGGGTTGGCGACGACCAGAGCTGCGACCGAAACCGCCGAGAGTCCCTTTTTGACGAGGAGGCTCTCTCGGAGGAGAGCGCCGCTGGCTGGCGTCACGACTGCAAGGTCGACTGGGCGCTCGCATGCAGGTTAGTCTGTAGGTCTGGGCACGGGAATAGGTGGCTGCATACAAAAGAGGCTCTGCGTTCTTGCGTGTGTTGTCTGGTAGCCGCATGGTCTTCGGGAAACCGGCCGCGCAGGTGCCGATGCTCGCCAACCTCCACACGTCCATCAGCCCGACGATGCGATACAATGTCGTGCGGTGTCGTGCTCGTTTAATTGTGTACTACCAATGATCATGTGCTGCTGTCCGTGGCAGCGCGGTTGTGCGCACGGCATCGGCGCGAGAGCCGGACAGGGTCGGCGATTGTCCCGCGCATCCTGGATGCACACCGGCTCTTCGCCATCTCGTTACGACTCGAGAGCCGAGCCGGTGCACGGTAGGCGGACCACGAGACTGTTAGAGGCAAGCTTCGAGACTGAGTGCAGCAGTGGACGAGAGGGTTCGCGGTGACGTGGCAGGTTTTTCGACTCGGGGGAGGCAGCGACGCTGCGTGGGCCCGGATCAAGAAGGAGGAGAGAGCGAGCGACAGAGGTCGATCGCGCCTTGCGTGAGGCCACATCTGCTCTAGTCTACGGCCATGGCCGAGTCCCAGGCGACTCCTGCAGCCAGCACAGCTGCGCCAGTAGGCCTCACGCCTGCAGCGCCTGCTCCTGTTGCGCCGACCGGCGGACAACCGGCTCCCGTCAACAACCCTCGTCAGTCTCCTTTTGACCGGCTCAACCTCCTCGCTACGTTTCGGCGCAAGCTTGGGGCCGGAAGGAAAGGCTGACACTACTAGATCCTACAGCTACGACGGCCCCGTCTAGTCAGCCAGTTCGATCTTGTAAGAAACTCCCGACTGACAACCCCGGCCCGCTCTCCCACGATCGTGTGTAAACCCGACTGACGATCTGCTTGCCCCTCGGCACGCCACAGTCCTGCCTGGCGCACCGCTCTCGAGCGCAGAAAAGTCGCTCTTCCCGAGTGCCATGCCCGGCGGCAGTCGCCCTCTACCCGGGCTTCCCAATTTCGGCTCGCCGGCTCCAGCAGCACCGTCTTCGACAGGAGGGGCGACTCCGAGCTCCGGGGCAGGAGCTGCAGGGTCACCTGCCCCTCTGTCTGCTGCCTCGCCGCCTTACTCGGCAGGGCTCAGCGCCCCGGCTTCGAGGATCGGGCAGACAGGCCGTTCTCCCAGTGCCAGTCAGTCGCACCCATAGCTCTTCCGTGGGAGTGGATCCAGCTCACTAATCCGCCCGCTCGTACCGCAGCCTCACCCTACGCACCGCACGCTCCGTCGAAATCGCCTTCGATTCCGCCGAGCGCTTACCCCGGTCACGGCGCGACTCCGACACCTCCCATCATTCCTCCTCCCGCCGCGGGCAGATCACCTGCCACGTCTCCGAACCCGCCTCGTGCGGCGACGGTACCCACCACGCACCCACAGCAATCGCCTCCTCCTCCTCCTTCCTCCTCGCAGGCAGCGGGTTCGGGGACGGTTGCAGCTTCTTCGCGCGGGAACCCCATGTCGGTCTCGTCCATGCTCTCGGGGCCGTCCAGAGATCGACCCGTCGCGGCTTACTCGCCGACAGCCGCGGCGGATTCGGGCGCCGCGGCTCCCGGAACGTCCGCTGCTCCCGTCGTTTCTGCGACTCCGACAGCCACGACTCCTCAGAGCGGCGGTTCTGCCCCGCCAGCGCCGGCGGCGAAGGCGGTGGGAACGCCACAGCCGCCCGTCATGCCTCCGTCGCAGCCGGCCGTGTCAAAGCCGCCAGCTTCGGCGCCGGCGAGCGCAAATTCGGCAACTACGGCTCCGGCACCCAACACAGCCACGCCTGGTGGGCTCGAACGCTCGTCGTACCCGCCTTTACCCTCCGCTTATGCGCGAGAGAGCCCCTATGCACCGGCTCCTGGTGGAGCGTCGAATCCTTCGTCGAGGCCGAGCGGACAGCAGCAGCAGCCTGCATCAGGCGGTGCGAGCTACCAGCATTCGACGTGGAGCAGCGCTTCAGCTGCGCTCGCGCACGCCCAGGCGCAGCAGCAACAGGCGAAAGATTCGCTCTTCCCAGCAGCGGGCGGATCTGCCGGACAGACGCCCTCCCCGGGAGGGGCGGCGGCTCGACCGCCTAGCACGAATGGACCGGGCCCGTACGGCTCGAGTGCGGCGGCTCGTACAGCTTCCGGACTGCAGAACGGCGCTTCGACGACGGTCCCGACCGCATCGACGAGCGCGAACGGTACGAACGGCGGGGCGGCTTCGTTCGCGTGGCAGGCTCAAGCGGCCCAGCAGGCTCAGCAGGTCCAGCGCGAGCGGGAACGCGAGTCGGACGCGAGCAAGTCGGCGTTGGCTGCGGCGATGCAGGCTCGACCGGGACAAGTCGGCCAGGCGAGTCAGCAGCAGCAGCAGCAGCAGCAGCCGCCGTCATCGTCGGCGAGCTATGGCGCAGTGCGAGGCCACACGGCGGGCACGACCCCTCCCCTGAGCAACGGCGCATCGGCGACAGCGGCAGCTTCAGGCCACAAGCGACGACGATCCGAACTCCCTGCGACGACTGCTGCGCCGGTGACGGCTGAACCAGCGATCGAAACCCCGCCGGCGCCGCCACCTGCGGCACCCGCACCGCCCCTCTTTTCCTACGCCGATCAACGTCGCGCCTGTATCCGACCACCGATGGTCGAAGTCGTCAATGAGGCGATTGACGCTTGGGAGCGGCAGCACCGCGAAGATGGCGAGAAATCGGGCCGGCGACCTTTCTGCGGTCGAGTCGTGTACGATGCGCTCGTACCGCCAGCCAAGTTGCTCGACGGAGACGTTCTCGCCAACGGAGTCGGCGGCTACGTCGAAATCTTGGTCCCGACCACTTGGATCCTCGGGCCCGCGTCGTCACGACCGTTGGCCGACTCGCAATACGAGCCGGTCCGCTCAACATGCAGCGTCCCGCCGCGCGATCTCCCGCCTGTCGCCTTCTCGGTCGGGTCTCCTGCATCTTATGCCGGCGAGGCACTCCCGCAGACATCGCCGTCGACTCCGCTCGCGTTACCCACTCACCTCGCCGACCTGCCCGGGTTCCGGAAACGCCAAGTCTGGGGCACCGATGTCTACACGGATGACTCGGACATTCTAGCGCTGCTGGTCCATTCCGGCTGGCTGCGTGTCACGAGAAGGGAGCGCAAGCGACGGGCGGGGGAGAAAGGCGCCGGGGTGGACGCGATCCGACGAGCTCGTATCGAGGGCGAGGAGCGCATCGAGATTGCCGCGGCGAGTGATGCCGAGGGCGCTGCGATCGCGGACGCGCAAGCGATCAAGGTCACGCTCGGCGTCGTTCCCCCGCTCGTTCGGTACCAGGGGATTGAGCGACAAGGAGTCCGAAGTCGGAGCTGGGGCAACGGACACGACGGTGTCAGCTTGCGAGTCGAGCACGTCGAGCTCTTACAGGTACGTCTTCTCATCCGCATGTCCTGCACGTCGGCTGCTGACTCGTTTTCGCTCTGACAGGAACTGCCTACGATCCGGCCGCCTCGACTGCGCAAGTCGGTCGCAGCCGAAGTCGCCCACCAGCTCGCGACTTGGGACGAGCGTCTTCTCGTCGCCGAGCAGCACGAGGTCGATCAGCTGCACACCCTCAAGCGCCGCGAACCGCTCGTCTCGATGCGACCGCCAAAGCGGTACCGGCTCGACCGGTCTTCTCCGGCAGACGGCGTGGCTGACACACCAGCCGAGCCCGTCGTCATCTCGGACACGTTTGTGCTGCCGCTCGGCGAGGGTGCAGGGCGCTTTGTTGATGCGGAAGAGGCGGGCGCATCTGCAGATGAGGACGGATTAGATACTACGGACGCGATGGAGGTCGAGTAGGACTAGGCTGGGCAGACTCGACTGCCTGGCTGCAAACTTATCACACAGCACTCGGGATGATAGCTAGGGTCTTTACATGCAGTGGAGAGTGCTCAGCGAGACGAGAGACGTGCGGCGCGTCGATTGTCCGGACTGACCACTTGAATGCACTGCTTTCTTCTCCACCCTCATCGCGCCGCTCTATACGACACTGCCTGCCGGTAGCCCAGTCTGCGCAAGAGCGATTCCTGGCGCTAGTTCTGCCACGAGTAGTGCAGGGCCTTGCGCCGGCCCTGCGTCGTCGTGTTCTCGCGTCTGGCACCTCCTCGGGCTCGTCGTCCACGGCGACGGCGACCCACCACACCCCCGACCGCTTCGCGCTTTCGACGGGCACCCTAGAAGAACATCACTGGGGGACGCTGCGAGTGAGCGGGCTCACGAACCCGCCCGCTCACAGGAGCTCTCCTCATCACGCTTTCCGGATTCCACCGCAACGTGCGACAACCTTCGTTTCTCCCCGCTTGGCTCCCCTTTACGCCCTACTCGAAGCTGTGGCACAGCTGCTCTCTGCTGGCGCTGCCACCCGGATATGTGAGGCTGCGTACCAGATCGGGTCATCACTACTCTCGGCCGGCAACCGACGCGCCATTCAACCGCTCGCTGGCTCGCTCGCCTACCTGCACTCTGCAGCTGCGCGGACTCTATGCCGCGAGCCTTTGAAAGCCTGGATCTCACAGCCGCTATGGTCACGGCTCTCCGATGCGCGATACCGGGAGCGACCCTCGCGCGAAACCGGTCCCGATCGCGCGTTGTCCGTGTAAGGGGTCAAAGCGTCGACGCTGGCCACCTGCTGTACCCCACACTTTTCCCGCCCGCTCGCGAACTGGGATCCGAACTGCGCTAGCCGCCTCGACGGTCCAAGTCACCACTCAACCTCGAGTCTTGCGGCAGGACAAAAGGGCACCTCACTTGACTGTGACTTGGACGGACAGTCTGCCCGCTCGTTTCTTTCGCTTCGAGCGGATAAGGAGCCTTGCTCGTCTAGCTGAAAGGTGGGCTTTCCAGCTGTGTATTCGCGTCCCTTCCCAGCGAAATCCTAATCCGAAGGGATACTCGCCGCGTTCATTTCGGTCAGTTCTGAGATCGCGACGGACGCACGGCTTGACGAGCTCTTACGGTCCATTTCCGGTATAGGGGACGTGCACAGGTGAGCAGTAGAGTATCCTGCATGGTGATCGAGCGCACCTGACCGCGAAGTCGGCTGAAGCGGGCCAGTTTCTGGTGTCCGACCGCCCCTCCTGGCGAGTTGCCGCTCTCCATGCCGGAGGACGAGCAACATGCTCGCTCTGAGGCGTCGGATCGGTCCGATGAAGCCCCCAGTCGAGGCGCGACCGGGCAAAGCGCCCCTCGGGCAGCAGGCGGCGTCAGATTGCCAAGCATACAACGACTGTTCGCCGAAGTCGACGACCCTCTCGTTTCCGGCTTCCCGCCCCTTCCGAGTCGCGGCACCAGCAATAGGCTGACATCGTACAGCCTCTCACCTCTGCGTCCTTCCACGGCGAGCTCGTCGAGCGCGAGTCCCTTCGCGGGACGATTCTTGCCTCTGCCGGTGCCCTCTTTGAGCTTCACGCCTCCTCCGCCCCGACGCCCCGCTCTCCCGTCACCTCAATTGCACCAGTACACTTATAGAGTGCCAGCATATCATATCCAGCCTCATCAGCCGCCGCCGCCACCTCCACCGGTTCGTCAACCTCCCCCGTCGAGGTTGTACAGCTCCGTCGTCGCTGCTCCCCCGCGTCCTTCGCCCACGGTCGCCACTTCCGCACCACCGAACCCAAACGATCGACCTGACACGCGCGACTTGCGACGAGAACTGTCAGCCGCGAATACGCTCGTCGGGATCGCCTCGAGCAACGGTCCAAACCAGCTTCCTCCTCCGCAGGGTCACCCTCCTGTATCGCGTCCTCCGACGCGGAATGATCCGCCGAGACAAGCATGGAGTCCCGCCTCAGTCGCGTCACCCACTTCGAAGGGCTCGAACGGGATGGCCTCCTCTCCCGAGAGGCCGCACTTTTGCTCGGAATGTGACCGTCGGTTCGCGAGGAAGAATGACCTCGTCAGGCATGCACGAACGCACACCGGCGAGAGGTGAGGCTCTCTTTTTTGGGGGGAGCTGATCCGGCGCCACTGACATTGACTGAGACCTCGCAGGCCGTACGTGTGCTCGAAATGCGACCGAGGATTCGCCCGAGTCGATGCTCGGAAGTGAGTCGGTCGCCTGTGTCTCACGGAGGAGCGCGGCTGACGGAATTGTATCGCCTGCGCAGCAATCATCAGCTAAAATGTGCCGGGGACGCAGGCTATACTCGGTGACGGCGGGTCGGAATGAAAGCGTAGTCATCCAGCCAGAAACGGCAACTCGACGCCTGTCTTTTTCGTCCGTCCGGGAGCAGACGTGGGATCCTCGTGGTATGCTGCTGCGTTACGAGGAGATGCGAGGAAAAGGGGGTCCTCGGGGGAGACTCTACTGCTGTTCCGGTTCCGGTGCGACCTCTTTGAGTTCCTGCTTCTTGGGTACCGGCGCCGCTGGTGCGTCGCCGGCGCCGCCACTCGGCGACGGTTCTCCCGCAGCCTGCGCGCGGTCCGCCTCGGCTTCGAGCTCTCCCTGGAGTTCCTGCGCGAGCGCGTGGACCTGAGCGCTCGCGGCCTGGTCGCCCCGGAGCGCGAGTTCGTCGACCTCCTTGTCCGACACGAGCGAGTTGCCCCACCCGACTTCGCGGTAGGTGAAGTACTGCGCCTTCATGCCGACTCCCGGGAACGCCTCTTTGCGGAGGTACGCGAGCCACGCCTGGACGACTTGTTCGTCGCCGTCAAACACCTTGATCGCGCGCTTGTGCGTCCGGCGCCAAAAGTTTTGCTGCGACTTTTTGTGGACGAACGGACTCCTCGGGACGGTCCTCAACCACGTCGAAGTCGGTAACGCCGCTGCTCCCGTCGTCGGGAGGCCGAGAGCGCGGGCGGACCGGAGGGCAAAGTTGGTAAAGAACGAGAGGTCGGCGAGCGAGTCGTCGTACGCTCGGAGGTGCAAAGTGGCGACGTGGTACCCGTGCGTCGGTTCGAGCGGGACATGGTGTTCCCAAACAGGCGTCGGGGCGGTCGACGACGCCGACGAGCGAGGCGTAGTCGCCGGGGTCGAGCTGTTTCCCCGCGAGCGCGCGCCAGAGTCCAGGTGAGCTCGGCGAGCAAATGCGCAGTCCTGTCAGGATTAGAACACTCACGCTGTACTGGAAGACGTAGAGGCTGTAGGAGGAGGAGGAGGAGGAGGAGGAGTCGGCGAGCTGGTCGCAGTGGTCGCGAGCGAGCGACCCCAAGAGGGCAGGACTGCTCTGGCTGTTCGTGCGAGCATTCTAGTCGGGGCTCTGTCGTCGTTCGGCAGGCGTGGACAAGGCGTTAGAGACGGTGAAACCCAGGCGGACTCCGCTTTCCGCTGCCAAAAGGTTTTTTCTTCGGTCGAGACAGTGTGCGGCTCTCTCGCGCTCTCTCTCTCAATAGCGTCTCTGCTACTCGGCTAAAGGTTCCGATCACTCCTCGCTTTCTGGCCACTGGAGAACCGGCGCTCTCCTCACTCTCGTTCTCAAACGCCCGACTCGCTCGTCTCTACCCGTCATGGCGACTCCTGCACAGGCTGCAACGCCCACGCCGACACAGACCTCGCCGGCGGACAAGGGCAAACAGAAAGAATCGCCGAGGGCGACCGCCATGATCGTCATCGGAATGGCAGGCTCGGGCAAGAGTGAGTTCCTTCCCTTCTGCTGACAGTCAAGAACTGCGGGCCACTGACACGAGACGGCGCACCGGGCAGCCACGTTCATGCAACGCGTCAATTCATACCTCCACTCGCGCGAGCAACCTGCTTACGTCCTCAACCTCGACCCGGCTGTGATCCACTTGCCGTTCGACGCCAATATTGACATCCGCGACACGGTCGACTACGCCGAAGTCATGAAGCAGTACAACCTCGGTCCGAACGGGGGCATCATGACCGCCCTCAACTTGTTCACGACAAAGTTTGACCAGGTCCTCAGTCACGTCGAGAACCGCGCAAACGAAGTCGAGTGCGGCGCTTTCATCCCTCCCGTCAAGGGACCCTTACTTTCTATCCCGGGCCGCTCGGACTGACCGCTCTCTCGTTTCTACCGTGTGCGCAGTTACGTCCTGCTCGATACGCCCGGGCAGATCGAAATCTTTACGTGGTCCGCATCGGGATCCATCATCACCGACGCGCTCGCGAGCGCCCTCCCGACCGTCGTCGTCTACATCATCGACACGCCGCGGACCACTGCGCCCGCTACCTTTATGAGTAACATGCTCTATGCCTGCTCGTGAGTTGAGAATGATGCTCGAGTCTTCGGGCTTGCGCGCGTCCCTAGACGGTCACGCGAGTGCTCATTGCGACGCTGGATCTAGTAACTCACCGCACATTCTGTACTCCGCGCAGCATCCTGTACAAGACCCGACTCCCGTTCCTCCTCGTCTTCAACAAGACCGATGTCCAGCCGCACGACTTTGCCCTCGACTGGATGCGCGACTTTGAGGCGTTCCAGGAAGCGCTCCTCGAACGGAGGCAGACGCACGGCGAGGAGGACGGGCCGGCGTACATGGACAGCTTGATGAACTCGATGAGTTTGGTCCTCGACGAGTTTTACAAGCACCTCAGGGTGAGTGAGCGGTGGCGGCGATACCTTTCGAGTACACGTGCGCGTCATCCGAGCTTGCTCGACTGACTTTCTCAATCTGTTCATTTGACCGCTCACAGGCTGTCGGCGTCTCGGCGATGACGGGCGAAGGCATGGAGGAACTGTTCGACGCAGTACAAGAAGCGCGAGAGGAGTACGAGAAGGACTACAAGCCCGAATTGGAGAAGATTATCGCCGAGCGGGTACGTTGCATCGCTTTTTTGTCAAATTCCAGCGGCTGAAGCTGCCGGTCGGAACGCGCACAGAAACGGAAAGAGGAGGCGAAAAAGGCCGACTCGATCTCGCGCCTGATGCGCGACATGAAGGTCTCGCCCTCGGGCCAGTCGGCTGCTGTCCCCCAATCCGCCCTCGATGCCGCTCAGCAAGGTGCAGATGAGCAAGACGACGAGGACGAAGACGATGACGATGGCGAGGTGATTGATCGGAGTGCGAGGACGGATTATTACCAGTTGCCGGAGCGGAGGAGGGGGACGGGACCGGGCGGCGCGGTCGAAGGTGAAGACGGCACATTGTGGCCGGCACCTTAAGAGCGTCTCCCCCATGGTTCGCTTGCGGCATCCTCTCTTCATCTCGAAATCCTGCTTGTTGTAACCCAACCTTCGCAAACTTGCTCTCGGCCTCACAGAGAAGCTGGAGAACTCAGAGTGGTATAGGTCTATGTGCAGCGCCGATGATTGCTTAAGGCAAGACGTCCAACATCGCCTCGACGCTCGTGATCTTTTCTCGCAACTTCCCCTTCGCCTTGCCCCGTTCGCGCTCGACCCGGTCTATCCGCTCCCAATCCTCCCAACTTACAACGCGTTTCCCGCCTCGCCAACGCTCGATCAAGAACTCTTCGCCGGCCGAGAACCGCTTCTCCTTGCCGTCCGGGATCGCCGCCAGATCCGACGCGATCGTGTCGGCCGTCGCGAACGCGTCAAACATGGTCGTCGCGATGACCCCGGTCGGACCTCGCGCGAGCCATCCCGAGGTGTACAAGCCCGCGAGGGGTACGTTCGGTTTCGAGCTGGAGGGGTCGACGATCCGACCTTGGTCGTTCGGGATCAGGCCGCGGCGCTCGTCAAAGGGCAAGCCGGGCAGGCCGATCGACCGGTACCCGACCGACTTGAAAACAAGCGAAGTCGGTTCGATGGTTGTCTTGGCAGTCGCGCGGGCCGACATGGTGGACGGATCGCTCCCTGCTGAGGAGGACGAGGGGACGAGCTCGTTGTGGACGTAGCGGACCGCTCCCACCACTTGCGAGTCGAGCATGCCTTCGAGTGGGGTCGGCGCCGACGCTTCCTGACTCGCGGTCGGGAGGAGCTCGGCGGGGCTCTTGAGGAATTGGAGCGACCAGCTCCGGCTCGACTCGGCGAGGGACGACTTGCTGCCTCCCTGCAGCAGGCCGATCGCTCGCTTCTTGGCCCGGGCGCCATCCATCTTGGGATGCGCGGCGACGTCCTGAGCGGCCTGGTCGAGCAAACCTGCATCGACGTCGAACCCGACCCCGGGCAGGCTGAGCATCTCGCGCAGCTCTTTCGTCGTCGCAGCCAATTGAAGCGGTCCCCTTCTGCCGACAACATCGACTCGTCGAATTCGACTCCGAGCGAGTTCGGCGAGGACTGGTTCGGGCACGTCGTACTCGCGCAGGGCGTCGACGTCTTTGAGCAGGATCCGGGCGACATCGAGCGCGACGTTGCCCTGGCCGATGATGGTCGCATGATCGAGTTTCGACAGGTCGACGAGGGGTGCGAGGAGGGAAGAGTGGTACGGGTGGCCGTTGTAAAAGTTGACGAAGGTCCGGGCGGACAAGACGTTCAGGAGGGTGTTTTCGCCCGGGATCCCGAGAGGCCGATCGAGCGAGGCGCCGTACGTGAGGAGAATGGCGTCATAGTGGTCTCGAAGGGCATCGAAGGGCACCGTCGCAGCGAGGGAAGAAGGGTGCGTGTTTGGAACCGAGACCGTGTCGGGTGAGGCAGGATCCGGAGACGGCGTCGAGCCGGCGATTTGGACATTCCCAAAGAAGCGGAACCTCGGATCCCGCGCGGTCTCTTCGAATTTGTGCTCGCAGTTCTGGCGAGCGGCGCATTAGCGAACAGAATGCCGTAGGAAAGAGGCGACAAGAACCCACCTTGACTTCTGGATGATCCGGTGCGACTCCGTACCGCGCCAGGCCAAAGGGAGTTGGCAGCAGCTCAAACAAGTCGACGCGCGTGTTCTCGGACCCTGGCAAGCTCAAGAGCCTCGACGCCGCGTAAAAGCCAGCCGGTCCTCCGCCGACGATGCCGACTCGGAGGTGTCGGTCCGCTAATGACGACGCGAGCCGCCGCGACGGAGGTAAGCCTCGTTTCGAGCTTAACAAGCTCGTCCGACCCTTCGCTAGCAGTCCCAAGCTCGTTCTTCGCATACTCGGCGCGTTTCCAACTCGAGCCGATCGGCGACTTTTCGCGACGATGACAACGAGGCGGTGCAGCTCTCCGTTTCCCGACGACTCTATAGAGCTCACTTGGATCCGAGTCCACGAGATCCTCTCTTGGGCACGATGCGCAGCCATGACTCGCGAGAACAGAGGCGCGACTTTTTGGTCCCGCTGGAAAACCCTTTCTCGAGCTGCATCTTCTGGCATCTCCTCCGCGGACAAGCCGGATCCCCCTATTGCTACATCAGCTGACTCTGGGCGTGACCTGTAGCTTCCGCTTGTACCGTGCTTCTGCTATAAAACTTAGCGAAAAACTTCGGAATGCAGCCTGTCGTTCCGTACGACCCTCCGTATCCTTCGCGCGCCGCCGACCCCGCGCACGCTTACCCGCCCACCGGACGTCGCGACTCTGTCTTCCACCGCGCCGAGCATCGGCTTGACGAGGTCGCGCACGCCGCTGACGATGCCGAGCACTTGTTCCAAGAGGTCGGCAAGGCTGCGCGAGTCGGACGCCACCTCGTCGAAGAGGTCGATGAGGCGTATGGAGATGTCAGTCGGCCGCCGCTGAACGAGCGCGCATCTTCAACGAGTCTTCCCGCCTACGGTGCTTCGGGAATTCTCGAAAGGCGACGCTCGACTGCGTCCATCGCCTCGAGGAAGACCGACGACAACTGGCAAAAGCTGCTTGTCGACGTAAGCCGCCTGCTGTATGGAGAGACGCCAAGTTCTGACTTTGGTCGATGCAGCTCGAAGATGCCCAGAACGCGATCGGTGAACTGCATGGTGATGTCGAGGGCATCGCCGATCAGCGCACCCGCTTGACCGGCGTCTCTTACGATCACTCGGCCCCGAAACCACGCGTTGCAGCGCCTTCCGCCGCCCGTAACGGGTCAGCGCCACGCCAGCTACAGCAGCAGGCTGCTCATGTCGCCCGAGCGATCGACGACTTCCTCGAGCAATACAAGGCAGTCGTTGCTTTTCCTGACCGACTCGCCAAGTTGGCGAAGCAGGACCCGCACGGAACGGACGTCAATCGAGCGCACAAGCTTTTGGCTCGGATCAATAGCGACTTCGCCGAGCTGCTCGACTTTGTCGAGACGCGAGCGGATCAAGAAAAGCGCGAGATCGCCGACGGGTGGTCCGACTCACGCTTGCAAGCGCTCATTGTCGAGGACCACCCGACCTGGTATCAGAACAAGATCCTCAAGGAGCTGCGCGAAGCTCGGGCTGACGCAAAGTGGCAGACGTTCGCCAAAGTCGACGTAAGTCGCACGCGAGCTTGACCTTCTCAGCGCCGCCAACCGACTCTGACTCGCGTTTAATCGCGCTCGCAGCCAGGATCGTACACGTTCCGCTGGATGCTCGAGCATCCATTCATGCAGATCGACCGGGCCGCCGTCTCGACGATCGACTTGGCCGAACACCGAATCAAGAACCGCAAAGATGAGAAAACCGGCTCGTGGGCTCTCGGCGGGCTGCTCTCAAAGGTGGTCGTGAGTGCCTGACTCGCGGCCTATCTCCAGGCCTGATGTATGCTGACCTAACATCCTCGTCAACAGTCTGCCGCGAGTGGCAAACGCACTGGAACCGAGTACCACGAAATCGGCAAGGGCGGTCGCCGCTCCGTCCGGAACGCCTACTCCGAAGGAAAGGGCACCCTTCCCGGTGGCGAGAGCGCATCGGACAGCGACGACGACCTCGAGAAGCAGAAGAAGAAGCTTCTTAAAGGTTCAGCTTGGGCGGTTGACGTGAGCAAGCTGCCGGAGCGCGTTCCGACGGACGACACTTCGGGGTATCAGGAGACCAAAGCCGAGCTCCTTGAAGACGCCATCGACGAGTCCAAGACGCAACAGTGAGTGCGATAACCGCGAGGCACGCCTGTCGACCATGCCTGACTGGGTTGCCGCCACCATGCAGCATCTTGACGCCTCTTGTCGCGCTCTTCTGGGTCGGTATCTTTGTCCTCTACGGATACTACCTCATCGCCCGCTTGATCGGCCACAAGGACCCGCTCGGACGTATCGACCTCGGTGGTACGTTTGGCAATGACCGCTGGAACGACACGCGCGATAGCGACCCTGCCAGCGGTCTCGGCGTCACAACGACCGATGCGGCTGCCGCAGCCAAGGCCTCGGCAGCAAGCGTTTACAGTATGGCGTCTGTGTTACACAGCGCGGTCACTGAGCTCGGCGCTCGATCACTCGCGCCGACCGCGACCTCTGTAGCTCGCTAGCGGCGGTTGGGACGGACCGCTCTCTTTTTTCTGCCTCGTCGGCTGCGTATGTACTTTGATTCCGGCTGTATCTACGTGGGGAGAAGGAAAGGTCATGCGTGAAATGCGAAAGAGGAGGTATCGTGAACGATTGGGGTATTCTAATGCGAGTACGGCTCGCGCGCCGGCCAGTTTGCGCCATCGTTGTCGTCCGTGATCCAAATGCTCGCCGCCTTCCGCTCGTCGCCTCGTCCCCATTCTGGCGAATCTTCGAACTCGGCGCCGCTCACGTAGCGCCGCCATGCCTCAATAAGACCCTGATGAACGGCAGCCATAAGGTCAGCGTGAGCGAGTAAGAAACCCGTCGAGACATGACGACGACGTACCTTCTCGAGGTTCCTGACCCATCGCTGGGTGTCGAAGAGTGGACTGTATTCCCGCGAGAGGAAGAGCTGCTTCCGCAGATTCGCAAGCTCGCCTCGAGCGCGCCGTTGGACTATGCCTTCGAGCGACGTCCGCGGCTTCGTCGGGTCTGGCGCGATGTATTCGTACGTCAGGCCGCCCGCAAGATCGAGTGCTCGGTGCTCGTAGTCGACGTCGCTCGAGACGATCATGCTCGGCCCCAAGCCCGTCGCGGCGGCGACCGAAGCTCCGACTCGCGAGCACATCTTGTGCAAGTGCCGCGGGAACGTGAGGATCGGCGTGCCGGACCAGAGAATGTCGGCAGCAGTAGTATGTGCGTTGCACTACACGATGGGAGCTGGTTAGTCGCCATTCTGCATCCGGGCGGCGAAGGGGAGAGCGCGGCTCACTTCGGTCGTGTCGAGGAAAAGATCCGCGATGCGACCACGCTGGATGTGCTCGTTCTTGTTGGCGACATCAGTGAAGACGACACGATCAGCGACGTCCTGACCGGCCCAGAGTGCGGCCGTCTCTTTGAGGTGCGCTTCGCCAGGAGCGGGGAAGCGGAGAAGCCAAAGAATCGAGTTCGGGTGTTGCTGCAGGATCGACAGCCAGAGTCGAAAGATGAACGGATCGATCTGCATTGAAGATGTGATCAGCGCTCGTCTTTGACGCGAGAGAGAAAGGGAAAGCCTGGACCCACCTTGTAGAGCTGGTTCCAGTTCGCAAAGATGACGGTATCGTCGCGCAGCTGCGGGAACATTTGCTTCCTCATCTGCCACCGTTTGTGTTCCTCGATCGCCCACGCCGTCTCGCCCGACGTCGGAAGGGAGGACGTGATTGCCGCTTCGCCGGGCACGACGCTCACGTTGTCGTCCTCCCTCCAAGCCTGCTTGTGGTCGGTGACGAAGTACGAGTGCGGGAGGTACAGGACTAGATCGCCGATCGGCAGAGCATGCAGACAGGTCAGACTGGCAGTCAGGTTGAAGGTGGTCGAGGCCACTCACGCTTCTCCGTGTAGACGTAATCCTCACTGGGACCTTCCGGGTCGGGATCCCCTTCGAACTCGGTCATGTCCGGCTTGCGCTGACTCCGGCCAGGGTGCGCGACTTCGGAGATCCTCCGCCAGTAGTTGCCGGAAACAAGAGAGGGAGGACAAACGATAGGATCTGCACAGGTCGCGCGTGTCAATCAATGATGGCTCAGACCGAAAAGGTAGTGCGACCATGTGACTCACCGACGATGAAATAGTCGCACCACCCTGCGCTCAGCGTCGACGCAAAGCCCATGTAGCTCATTTGGACCGGCGAGGGGCGAGCCGCAAACACTTCGTTCCGTGCGCCCTTGGTGTAGCCGCTCAGGTTGACGAGCACGTGGATCTCGTCCTGGACGATCCGTTGGACGATCTCCTGCGTGCTCAGGGCCGAGACGTTGACAAAATGCTGCGACTCTGCTTCGATCTTGAGGCGGTACGGGGACTGATCGCTCGGCGAAGTAGCGTACACGAAAATGTTGAAGCGCGAACGATCGTGCATGCCGAAGACGCTCTGCATGAGATGCGAGAGCGGGTGGTTGCCGAGATCGGACGATACGTAGCCGAGGTTGATCTTGCCGTCTATCGGTGGCCTCGGAGGCGGGTAGACGATCGGCGGCATCCAAGGCTGGTTCAAAGTCGAGTGAGAGATCCGGAGGCCGGTTCGGTGGCTGATCAGGCGAGTTTCGCGGGGAGTGACCGGCAGCGTGAAGCAGTGGAATGGCAGCACTGTCGGCACGGGAATCGGCGGGAGCGATGGCGGGAGTGTGATCCGTCGGTAGAGGTTGACGTCTGCCCGGCTGGGACGAATGCGATTCGGGACGGCCTGACCCGGTTCGTAGCCGAGGCTCTGACCGTAAGCGGTGAGGAACCAACGGCGCTGAGTTCGACGCATGAGCCGCTCGATGAGACGGATTAGGTACCCGCCTTCGTTGAAAAACGCCTTGTGCCGGTCCTGGACGGTCAGAACGGCTGTGAGGCGGGCCGACCAAAGGTTCACCGCCGACGCCGGCATTTGCGAGGCGGTAGTGCCGTACAGCGCGCCGCTAACGAGCTCGAGCCAGTCCTCGACGCTCCCGTAGGAAGACAGGGCTCCGGCTCCGTAGGCATAGCCTTCCTTGAGCTGCTTCTGTACGAGCTTCGAAATCTGCTCCATGTAGCCCCTTCGGACAAGCTGGCCGTCAGCGCCCGGCTGCACGTATTCGAGCCCGTTCTCGTTGTTGACGATCCAAACTTCGCCGACGCCTCCCCGGCCGTGCCAATCACACACGCCGCCGAGCGCATTGACAAGGCCGCAGATCGCCTCTGGGAAGTTTGGATTGAGCTGGACTGCGCGTCGATAGTACGGTATAGACTCTTGGATCTGACCCATGTCTTTGACGGCGTTCGCGAGGTTCGCCAGAGCGACGTCGAAGCCCGGGTTGAAAGTGACCGCCTGCTTGTACATCGCGACCGCTTCAGGCAGCTTGCCCATGTCCTTGAGCAACGAGCCGAGGTTGGTGTACAGGTGCGGATGCTTCGGGTCGAGCTTGAGGCCAGTCTCGTAGTATCGGAGGGCCAGAGTCTGCCCGCTGAGGATGACGGGCGGATGCGACGGATCTTCGGTACCGACGATCGTCGTGGCGGTCAACGTCGAGAGGAGAATCCCGAGATTGTTGCACGTCGACGGGCTCGGGTAGAGAGCGAGTGCGACGTAGTAGAGCGGCAGCAACAGACTTTGACTGGCCGGGATGCCGCCGATCGTCAAGCGCCGCGTCGAGGTCGGTCCGAGCGAGTCCTGGATCACCTTGGCGAGCGTCAGGAGCATCGTCGAGGTCGTCTGATTGGTCGAGGTCAGGACCGATTGCCGAGCCGGATCCGCAGCCGCGGGACCGCCGGCCAGGAGCGCCGGATCGAACATGGACGGTATGACCCCTTTCGACTCGGGGAAGAGCATGTTCGGCATAGACGCGAGCGCTTTTGGCTCGAGGAGGATCGTCGGGAGAACGCCGCCTCCCATCGCGAGGAGCTGTTGGCAATACGCGTCACCGCCATCGCGCACAGTCCGGAAAACCCGCTCGAACGCGATCGTTCCGTCTTCGCGCGTGATGCCGAGCTGCTGGGCCAACTCGTTGACATTCTGCGTCCCAGCCTGTCGGGCCTTTGACTCGGCGTGGACGGCGAGCAGCTTCGCGATGACGGTCGCCGCGACGACGAGGTCTCGGGTGCTGCAACCTTCGAGCGGCCAGTGGAGGCCTTGCACGCGACGAGCCCATTCGGGAAGCGAGAGGCCGACCTCGATCGCCTTTTCGTACTCCTCTTGCGCGTGCGCCGGCTTGCCGAGGGCGAGTCGAAGGTTGCCCTTCGCGTAGAAGAGGTTCTGAAGACGATGTACGTGATTGTGCGGCACGGTCGCAGGCAGGACGCGCGGGCGCGGGACCGCCCCGAGCGGGTTCAGGAACGCCTCTTGCGTCGGCGCGATCAAACCGGCCGCGACGACAGTCGGTGCAAAGATCTGCGCCTCGACATAGTCGCACAGCGCGATAGCCTCTTTGTATCGGTGGTCCGGCAGTGCGGGCTCGGGCGTAGCCGGATTCGCTGCGCCAGGCGGGATCGTAGCTGCCGGGTTGCACAGGACGCCGAGCAAGTTCTCCGTCGCGTCCCAGTACCTGCGATCTCGTCGTCAGCTTTCTTTGAGAAGCGCGCGTCGTGAAGATCACAATGAAAGAGCGTACGTGGGTCTGAGCTTGATCGCCTTCCACCACCATTTCTCCGCCTCGCTCCACTTGCCCATGGCGCGCAGGGTCGTGCCGATGTTCGACATCGCCTCGACCTGTCCCCGTCAAAGCAGTCAGCACCAAGTATGCACATCCGAGGAAAGGTTACGACTAGAACTCACGTAACTCGGGTCGATATGCAACAGGCGCTTGTTGTAGTACAGGCTGCTTTCGAGCTCGCCTCGCGAATAGTACACGCAGCTGATGAGGAGCAACGTCGGCAAGTGGTCCGGATGCAGCGCCTCGATCGTATGCAGAAGCGGCAATAGTTGCGCATGCCGAGGGTCCGTCGAGTACAGTTGATGCGCGTACGAGAGGAGGTAGTCGCGCTTCTCGGGCGTCGCGAGAGCGGCGTATTCGGCGGCGGTCGTCGATTGCCCGGGCATACCGTACGTCGGTCGGTCGATGAGGCCCTGTGCGGCAGTGTCGGCTGCAGGTAGGACTTGTCCGGCGACGGCGGCAGCGGCAACACTGGACCCCGGCATGAACCCTGCGCTGCCGCTGCCGAGTTGCTGAGCGCCCGCCTGCGCGACCGCCGATGCCGGGATCTGCGCTGTCGACTGCGGCCTGTTCGCGTGCGGAAGAGACGCGAGCTCGGCGATCGAAGCCTGCCCTTCGTTCGTGACGGGCGCGGCGCCACTGCCGAGCGGAACGCCGTTCGAGGGCACCGGCCCAGTCGCAGGGAGGGCCGCCGCTGACGAAGGCACGGCAGGCTGACCGACGTCTTCGATCGACATGGCGTCGCTCGTCGCGCCACTCGACAAGGAACGGCTCATCTCGCTCGTCATCGCTCCGGCGCGCTCGTCCCGACTGCCCCGCCTCGACGAAGCGACCGCCACCGCCTTGCCGATAATCTCCTCCAGCTCGGCACTCGCTTCGAGACTGCCTCCGCTCCCTCTTCGATCGACCAGTCCGCCGACATGCTCGACGACTCGGCGCGGATCGACTCCAAACTCGACGAGCTTTTCTCCGGCCGATCGAGCGAGGTCCTGCGCGGCCATGACTTGCGCAGCGACCGCCGCTGCAGCCGATGCGCGAACGTGCATCGCTTCCGCCTGACTCCGCGACGACGTCAAGGTCGTCAGCGATTGGAGCGTGGGAGCTTGAGATGACGAGAGCGGCGTCGGGGCGAGCGCGTCCGTCGCGCCGGAGTAGACGCTCGCAGATCCGTAGGCCGTCGAGAGCGCCGACGACGTCGACTGTGGGAGGACCCACGCCTCACTGGCAGCGGCGGCGGCGGCGGCACCCGCTCCTGTGCTCGCGACACCGCCCGACTCGGAAGGTCTCCTCGACGATCCAGTCGAACCCGCCTCGCCCTGAGACGAGCGACTGCGCGTCTCGTCCTCGATCCGTTTGAGCGCGTCGCGGTGCAGCTGGGCAAAGTACCCGCTCGCGAGCGCGTCGAGCTGTTTCTTGTACGCCTCGGCATACGCCTGCAAGCCGTCATGCCCGAGTCCCGCACCAACGCCCGAACCCACACCCGTACCGATTAAAGTCGGGGTTGCACCGTTCGCCGCTGCTGCAGCAGCAGAAGTCGAAGCGACCGCGTCGCCGTTGCCGAGATTAGCTTGCGCCTGAGCCTGAGCGGCGAGGACGACCGCGGTCGCTTTCGCTTCGACGACCTGGACTTCGACCTGGCGCTCCTGCGTCTCGAGCGCCCAGTCTTTGATCTGGCGCGCCAAATCGCCGACATCGAGCAAGGGGGACCCTCCCGCGCCACTCGAAGTCCAAGTGGTCGGAGTGGAAGCGCTGTCTTGCCCTCGAGACGCAGCGAGCGGATCGGTCGTCGCCGCTGCGCGGAGTGACGCGGTCCGGAATGACCAGTCGTCGATGCTCGGGGCGAAACTGACCCGAGGCGTCGTCGGTGAAGTCGGGTTCGACCCTGCATCGGGGCGGAGGGTCGAACGGACGCCCGGGCCCGTCGACGTGAACAGCGACGAGACGGACCCGAGGCCGGGAATCGGCGCGAGGACGCCTGGCGTGAGTGGCGGTGGGGCAAAGACTTGGCCGAGCAAGAGCGGCAGCGCGATCTGGGCTCGACTGCTCCCATTCGAAGTCGCGTTGGCGACAGATCCGTTCATGGAGGACGGACTCGCTGAAGCAAAGGTCGAAGTTCCGGCGGCGCCGGCGGAAAAGTCGGGCAGCGAGAGCGGGATCGAGGGAGGGATGTTGAGCGTCGGCCTCGCCATGGCGGCGCTGGTCGGGACGCTGAGCGTCGGAACTCGACTGCTGCCGTTGTTAGTCGTCGTCGTCGTCGTCGGAGCTAGCTGCGCTGCGGCGGTCGAGGCAGCGACGTCGGCCGCGTTCTCCCTCGCGATCGACTCGACGAGCGAAGTCGGACTCGGCGGCGGGATGGCCATCGCGCTCAAGTAACCCTTGACGCCTCGTTTCTCGGCAATGTGGAGTTGTTCGGCGGGCGAGTCGGTCCTCGCGAGTTGCATCAAGAGGGGCGGCGGGAGCGACAAGATGGCCGAGACTTGGGACGGCGTCTGGAAAGTCTGGTCCGGTGCCGGCGTCGAAGGCGGCGGCAAGACGGGGAACTCGGGCAAGGGCATCTCGAGTGGGACTCCCCCCTGTGGTGCGTCTTTGCTGGCATTCGGACCAACACGGGACGCAGCTTGGTCGGTGGTCATGTCGCTGCTGCTGCCGGGTTCTGCAGTCGCGGTACGAGTGCCGGCGTCGTCGGGCGGTCTGGTATGACTCGTCGCCTGCATCTTGCGCGCTACTGCCAAGCTAGAGTCTTGCACCACGCGTCTGACTCAGCGGGATGCGAGGAGAGGACGAGGCGAGGAAAGCGAATCAGCTGGTCCTGTCAATCGCGAGTTGACACGCTCTTCGAGAGTCAGTTCCCGCTAACAGTCCGCTCGATGTGCAGTAGTCCGTGCGCGTACGTAGGGGACTGTACCGAAGGCGAGCGTGCGTTATAGCGAGCGAGCCGAGCGACGCGAGTCTCTCGCGACACGCCAATGACGGCGACGTCGGCGCGGGGGCAGAGCACTCTCGGCTCGTCTCTTAGCCCGCCTAGGACCGAGCTAGGACTCCCAGTATTCCTAGATAGCGGTAATTGACTCTTCTGAGCCAGACCGAGCTCTTCCGAAGCGGGTGTACGAGTTTGTCGGACTTGTAGCAGGCACCCGACTTCAGTCTGACTGTCATTGCGAGCGGCTTCGTCGCATTGGAGTCTCCTCACAGCTCATCTCCCGACCCCGTCGCCAGTCCCGACCATGGCACCATCTACAGGGAATGCACACCGAGCCCCGTTACCGACTCCTGGCAAACAGTCATCGTCGAAACCGCCGACCATCATCGGAGTCAGTTCTCTCTCTTCCGTCGCCCGTCCCCTTCGCTCGCTCGCTCGAGTCGCTGACCAGCGTACAAATGCCGGGGAATACAGGAGTATGAAATCATCTGTCAGTCCCGCACGCCCGTCTCACCCTCAACTCCGAGCGCAGTCTGGACAGAGCCCGACTCGCTCTCTCCCCCACTCGCCGCCGCACCTCTTCCCTTCTCCCGCGTCGCCCTCCGTTCGCTCGAACGCGGGACTCACTGCACCGACTGCTGACCCCTGGACTTGCTCGCAGCCACGCTGGGAACCGGCTCGTTTGGAAAGGTCAAGCGTGAGTTCCTATCGCCCTCTCCCTCCCCCCAAGACGAGTGCCCTCCAGTCTCTCCGCCTCTGTGCTCGTCCGCTGACAACCCGCACGCCTCTCCGGAATAACGCCCCAGTCGCCCGACACGTCAAGACCGGCCTCAAAGTCGCCATGAAGTTTATCAGCAAGCGCAAGATCTCGACCGCCGAGATGTCGAACCGCGTCCACCGCGAGATCCAATACCTCTCGCTCCTCCGCCACCCGCACATCATCAAACTGTACGACGTCATCTCGAGTCCGAGCGACATCGTCATGGTCATCGAGTACCTCTCGGGCGAACTGTTTGACTATATCGTCCGGAGGGGAAAGATGCCCGAAGACGAGGCGAGGCGGTTCTTTCAACAGATCATGAGCGCCCTCGACTACTGCCACTCGCACAACATTGTTCACCGCGACTTGAAACCCGAAAAGTGCGTCCAGACGAGAGCGGGGGGCCCTCTGGCCGTCGTGGTCGCCGGGACGGGTTGCCGCACACAGAAGCTGACTTCTGGCGCGCCAACCGTCGCCCTTTTCGCGCACAGCCTCCTCCTCGACGAGAACCTGAACGTCAAGATTGCCGACTTTGGCTTGTCCAACATCATGCGCGACGGCGATTTCCTCAAGACGTCGTGCGGATCGCCCAACTATGCGGCCCCCGAAGTCATCTCGGGCAAGTACGTCAAAGAGTTAAAGCGCGCTCGGCGACGTGTGCATGGACCTCTATGCTCTAAGAGGACTCTCGCTGATCACGCCAACATTCCGCGTACAGACTCTACGCTGGACCCGAGATCGACATTTGGTCGTGCGGTGTGATCCTGTACGTCATGCTGTGCGGGCGGCTGCCTTTCGACGACGACCACATCCCGCTCTTGTTCAAGAAAATCAACGGTGCGTCTATCGATCGAGCTAGCGGGTTTGAGGCGGGAAGCTTGGCTGATGGAAGCACCGCATTGGCAGGCGGCATCTTTTCCCTCCCGCCGTTCCTCTCGTCCGAAGCTCGGTCGCTCCTCTCGCGCATGCTCACCGTCGACTCGAACAAGCGGATCAAGCTGCACGAGATCCGACAACTCGCGTGGTTCCAGAAGGACCTGCCAAAGTACCTCTTCCCGCCTCTTGGCGGACCTCCCCGCGTCGATACGGATGAGTGGCGCGCCGTCGGCAGCGGCGAGAGCAAGCCCGAGTTTGAACACGTCGAGCATGGGCACGGGCACGCTGGTGTCGAACGGAGGGACCTGGGAGGGGACGACGCGGGGAGTACGAGCGGAGGGGACGAGCCCAAGACGCCGACGGGGATCGAGACGCCTTCGCTTGCGAGGGGCCTCGGACCGCTCACTCCGCGCGACGAGAAGGGGGTCGACGAAGCCGGGATCCGGTCCGCGCTCAGTTCGCTCAACGTCGCCGAGGGTCCGACCGCGGCGAATCCGACGCCGTACCAAGCCGAAGGGGCGCGCCGCCGCGAGTGGGTCGAAGGGCTCGGCGTCGTCGATCAAGAGATTGTCGACGACTTGTGCGACAAGATCAAAGAGCTGAAGAGCGACGACGTCTGGAAGAAGCTCAAGGAAGGCGGCGACAAGGAACTTCGGATCGCGTACCAGCTGTGCCGTGACAACAAGCGCATGATGGAGGGCTGTGAGCGCTTTCCCGCATACTTGACCTGGTCACCGAGAGGCCTGAGCTGACAAATATCGGTTCCAGCTCACTACGATGACGCCGAAGCGATTCAGACTTTTTACGCCCCTCCAGGCGACGTGAGTCGCTTTGCTGCTCGATCAGCCGTCGGAGATGAAATACTGATGGCTTTGCTCGCCGTTCATGCAGCCTCGGGCTCGGCAACCGACGACGAGGCGCAAGGCGCCCGAGGGTGAGTCCAAAAAGGAAGCCGAGCCGCCTGCTTCGCCCTCCCTGTACACGCCGCCAAACACGATCGCCGTCCTCGATTCGTCGCTCAGGAGACCCGCCGACGACGCCGAGATGCAGGCTTTGCTGGCGGCGTCGCCTGGCCGCCCTCTGCTCCACCGCTTCAACTCGCCGCTGCGGAACGTCGCCCAGCCTCTGACGCCAACGGCAGCTAGTCACACGGTCGCGGATGCGAACGGGAGTCAGGGCCAGTCGGCTTCTCAACAGGGCTCGAACAACGCTTCCGGCGGGTCGAACAACGGTGGCGGCAGCGGAACCGGCGGCCACTCGTCTTCCGCCAATACGGCGAAACGGCTCCGGCAACGGTGGCACTTTGGGATCCGGAGTCGGAGCGAGCCGATGGAGGTCATGCTCGAGATCTACCGGACCCTCAAAGCGCTCAAGATGGAGTGGCGGACTCGGGGCGAGGACGGCGACGAGAAGGTTGATCTGATCGGCGCCGATGGTGCGACCGGTGGGCGCGAGGGCAAGGAGAAGAGCAGGGACCGGCCCGAGGAGAGCGAGAAGAAACGGAGGCGGCGGGAAGAGGAAGAGCGTGTGAAGAAGGCGCAGGAGCTCTACTTTGTCGAGACGCGGTGTCGGATGGACGATGTCATGGTCAGTCCTCGGCGGCGTTCTCGTTTCAAGTTCTGCAGCGACACTGACGCTCTCTGTCTCCTCTCCGCTTGTACGTGCACAGGTCCGCATGGATCTCCAGCTGTACCGGATCGACGATCAGAACTATCTCGTGGACTTCCGGAATCTCGGCTACCGACCGATCCGGAGAGCGTCAACCAATGCGGCGTCGCTCTCGTTCCAGCGACAACAGCAAGCTTTCTCTCGCGAGGTGTCGCCTTCGACATCGAGCATCACCTCGCCCGCACTCTCGTCCGGCAGCGAACTGCCTTCCTTCCCGACGACCCCGGCACACGCCCCGACCATGCTCCCGGCCAACACGGCCGACGAACTCCGCGCCCGGCATCCCGAAATCCTCGGCTCGCGTCGAGCAGGCATGGCCATGACGAGCGGGGCCGAACCGACCGCGACTTCGACTCCGGCCAGTAGCGTCCCGACCGGGTCTTCCCTCTCGGCGCACAACTCGCTCAACAAGCCGCCGAAGCGGCGGACGGCCGCCGAAGTCTCGAGCCCGTACTTGTTCCTCGAGTGTGCCGTCCGGCTCATCGTCGAGCTTGCGAGCCCCGCCGCCCCGCCTGCGCCGGCCGCAGCGTGATCCGTCTGCCCCTTTCCTTTCCTTTCTGATCGCTACCACCCTTCTGTGTGCCGTTGTATAGGCTCGCAATCAGTCTTCACCAGTATTTGTCTTTGTTCCGCCCTATATTGCCCTAGTCCATTCCGTACAAGCGTGTAGAAATCCTGTAGGTAGCCTCCCTTCAACGCATATGGTTCCGTAAACGCGCAAGGTCTGGCTTCGCACGGGACTAGACATTGCAGATCGAGACCGAGCGTCTGATCGGGGCTACCTTCCCTTGAGCTTGCGAAACTCGAGGAATGCCGCCTTTTCCTTCCAACCCAAAGCGCCGACCCGCTTGAGCCGTGCCGTCGCCGCCAATGTCTCCGCCACGGCGGGCCAGTCGAGCTGTTTCGGAGATTCGGAAGGGTGCAAGCGCCGAACCGTCAAGGTGTAAGGGACAAGGCGGGAAGTGACGGAGTAGAGGTGAGCGAGCGGGAGAGGGAAGAAAGGGGAGACGACGGTCGGAATCGGGTGCGTCAGTGACGGGGCAAGCGGCGTCGGAGCAGGGTAACTGAGAGAAGGAGAACCGAGTCAATGAGGTTTGAAGCCGTAAACTCGACGACTGAATGAGCACGAACCGGAACGCGAGGACGTAGATCTGCCGCGGTTTGGCGTTCGCGGTTGCGGCGGTCGCGATCGCGTCGACCTTGAGTACGGCCCGATTGTTCGATGTCGTGAGCTGCGAGGAAGCGGCTCAGTCAGCCTCGTTGCGGCTTCCAGGGTCGACAACGAGGGCGTCGCACCTCGGGGAAAACGACGACTGGCCCGCGGGCATTCTCGAGAAGCTGCGCGAGCGTCTCTCCTTCCTGCCCGAACTCGGGGAGGCTTCCTGACGAGAAGATTGCCCGCGCGAGAGAGACCCGACGCCAGCCCACAATCGAGGCAGCCGACGATGAGGAAGAGGAAGAGACGGGTAACGTCAAGGTCGCGTTGTAACTGCCGGCGACTCCGCTCCGTCAGTCTCGAGATAATTGCACAAGAAGTCGGCACGCACCGGAACACGAGGTAAAGCAGGTCGATCCAGGAGGACGAGTTCGAGATGATGACATCGCCCTTTTCCGGGGCAAACGGGACTTGAGGAGGGCTCCGGCTGCAGACGTTTCAAGCGGAAAGGAGTCAGTGATGAGCCTAGCATGCGCTCGCGTTGAGGCGCACCCTGTCTTGCGGAGTTGAATCGTATCGACCTGGATCCAGACGATGCCGGCGACAGCGAGGAGCAGGCGACAGATGCCGGCGTTGATCCCTCTCGTCACGGCCGCGTAAACGCCGGGTATCAGCTCCTGTGAGATCGAAAGAGTGAGCAATTGTGATACTGCAAAGACGCGAGGACAAAACTCACGAGAGGTCGGAGGATCGCTTCGACGAGAAGCGTTTGTGCGACGAGGAGCAGCACAAAGACGAGCGTCCTCGCTCCACCGAGGACAGCACTGAAGGGCAGGAGCACGAGCGACAACGGCGAGCTGACATCGTTCCCAGGCGGCAGTGGGTACAAGAATGGCTGGACGCCCGTCGCTTGGTCCTGCCAAAGGGCTCACTCGGGTCGTCAGATCGCAAAGCTCGGGACACGCGGCGGACGAGCTCAAGGAGCTCGACTTGCCCTCCACCTGCTGTACTTTTCTGCCATGCTGTCTGTACTCGGCGACTCCTCCTGAGTCAAAGTCAACCTCTCGCAAATTTGACTTTGCGTGCCGCCTTCCGCCAGCGCGCCGCCGGGCCGTCACTCGCCGCCCCACTACGCTTCTGCCTCTCTTTCTCCCACTATTCACGACTCGAGGATGGGGACAGCAGCACCAGACGCCTCTCCTATGGCGATCCCGACTGGTCCGAGCCCTTCCGGGGATGCTCCCTCGATCCGGTCCTCCTCTCCGACGGCTTCGTCGTACCCTCCTGCTCCCTCGACCAAGGCTCCGAGCGAGCGCGAACTCGCTTTCATCCCCCCACCAGACCGAGGCAAAGCTGCCTACCTGTTCCTCGCCGGCGCCTTCACCAGTTGAGCCTGTCCTTGCTAAACTCCGCGTTCGCCGCGTCTTCTACAGCGTGGTGTCTGGGTTCACCTCCCCACTCGGTGCTGACTCAGGCGCATTCGGTATCTCCGCAACGCAGTCGAAACCGTTATTTGGGGGCTGCCCGCCTCGTATGGTCTCTTCCTCGATTACTATCAGCGTGAAGGAGTCGCAGGTCACCTCGCGGGAAGCCCGCTCCTCCCGCTCGTCGGAACGGTCGCCTCTGGCTTTATCTGCGAGTCCGAAACCTTTGGACCGCACTTGTGGCGCTAGAGCTGACGGATTTACCGCGCAGACATCCTCGGACCTCCCGTCGCGCTCTTGCTCAACCCGCGACCGCGATGGCGGCTCACTGTCATCCGTATCGGTTGCTGCCTGTGCCCGATAAGCTTGCTCCTCAGTTCGTTCGCAAAGACTGTGAGTCATCTCTAAGCCACATCTGAGGCCTACCACGCGGACTTAGACGAGTCCAACGCGCACAGCCATGGCAGCTCCTCCTCACGCAGGGACTGCTGTACTCGATCGGCGGCTCGATGGCGTACTACCCAACGTTTGACTACCTACAAGAATGGTTCCACGAACGCCGCGGCTTTGCGAACGGAGTCTGCTTTGCAGGCGAGTCTGCCGACTTCTTCCGACTGCGGAAATCTTCTCATGCCAAAAAGACCTGACTCGTGTTCAGTGCAGGTACAGCTGCTGGTGGACTTATCCTGCCGTTCGTAGAGGAAGCGCTCCTCTCGCGCTTTGGTGCCGAACGAACTCTCCAATCACTCGTCCGTTTCCCACTTCCGATCCCGCGCGGCTTCCGAGCTGACCCTTGATCCGCAGGCCGTGGCCTTCGCAATCTTGTTCGCCGCCGCTCTCCCACTGATCCGACCGAGGTTGCCCTTGCCGCCCAAGTCGTCGCTGCCGATCAAGAAGGCCGCTCGCGAGTCGGAACGGGAAGGCGAGACCGAGCGACGCCGTTCCGCAGCGAATGATACAGAACCGCTTACCGCCCGGGTCGTCGTCAAGAACATACGATTGTGGACCTTCTTAGCCGCCAATAGTACGCTCGGACCGGAGCGCGAAGTCCTCTCGTCCGAGATCCTATAATTGACGCTTGGGCAATTTTCTGCAGTCTTGCAAGGTTTCGGCTACTTCGTGACTTTCCTGTACCTGCCGACTTACGCAACTGTACGTCTCGGCTTTTTGAAGAGCGTGGAGGATTGCGCAAGCTGACGATGCCCGCCTCGCCCGCAGTCGCTCGGCCTTTCCGGCGCCCAGAGCTCAGGTGTTCTTGCTTGCGTCAACGGTATGCTCGCCCTTCCGAGCTCGATGACGGATCGAATATGCTGACAGAGATACTCCGAACAGGCGCTTGCGTCGTCTCGCGAGTCACGATGGGCGTTTTGAGCGACAAGAAATCGCCGCACCAGCTCGGCTTCGCTGCGATGGCGTCGTCGGCCGTAGCCATCTCGGTCCTCTGGGGCGTCACATGTGCGTCTCCTGGCGTCCGTCTGTGCCTGTCTGCGGTCGGAACCCCTGACTGAAAAGACATGCCCATCTCGCAGCCACGACTTTTGCGCCGCTGGTTGTCTTCGCGATCGTCATGGGCCTCTGTTCTGGCGGCTGGACGTCTTTATACTCGGCCATCATCAAGGGCTTCATCGGTGCGTCCCCGGTATAGGTCTGCGGGTCGTCGACCGCCGTTTCTCGTCGCGACCGCCTGAAACCGATCCTGACTTTATTCCGGTTCCCGCCAGCCGACGAGCCTTCCCTCCGTTCGCAGCTTTTCTCGATCATCTCGCTCACGCGCGGGCTCGGAGCCCTGCTCTGTGCCCCAATCGCTTCGGCGCTCATCTCGCACCCACTGACCGGAGCGTCGAAACACACGGCGTACGGCTCCGGGGACGGGAAATACGGCGGGATCGTCCTCTTCGCAGGACTGGCCATGGCATTGGGCGCGGCACTCGAGGGGCTGGAATGGCTGCTCCCTTCCCGGAGTTAGAGCCACTTGCGGTCGCCCCTGTCTCCTGTCCCAACTTTCTCGGCTCCCTCCCTTTTCACCTCATGGATCTGCGGAAAGCGCACTTCGGCGCTTTTCACCGTTTGCACTGAGAAACGCCGTCCGTCGAAGGTGCTCGTGCTCGCGCGTCAGGTGGAATGAGTCCAAGCCGCACGAGAACCGCGGCCGCAAGCGGGTCGACTTTTCCCTTACGGTGGAGGAGGGAGCTGCCTCTACAGATCGACTGAAGAGGTCCACGCCTTGCGTATGGGCGACTCAGGCGGCGCGAGCTCAATACCGCCGTGCCCACTTCTCACGTACTGCAACGGCCTTCGCTCGGCACTCCCATCCACTGAACCCCTCGAGACGAGCTTGATGCGTCGCGAATCTTTTGAAGCTGGGCTACTTTAATTAGCTTATTGATTCTCTCATCCACGGGGCGTTACCGAAAACCCTCTTTTTGTGTGAGACATCGTCCGTCCATTCACGCGGGAACGCGGCGCACAGCCGGGAAACGCCGCTGCCTGCCCGACTGGGCGGTGATATGTTTTCGCCGCTGCAAAATCCGAGCTGGCCGACCCGTCAGCTCTCGGCTGTGTAAATTACTGCCGGCCATTCCGCTACAGTATCATATGTGCAGGCCCGTCACCGCCTGCCCGGCCCGTGCTGCAGATCGTCGGCTGCCTCCGAGCTCGCCAAGTGCAACACGGACGCCTACGGTATATGGCTCCGTTAGGGAGCGGAAGCGAGATGCTGCAGCCCAGGGGATGATCTAGCTGTACGCGCCGCTGGCCATAGCACCGAGTGTGAGGTATATACGTGCGACATATCTGCAGCTCTGCCGGCACCGAGCCGCGCAGCGGCCGGCTCTGTATGCCCGGCCCCGGAGTCTCACGGTCGCTGTCGGTGCTGTGAGACCCCTGCAACGCCGGCGATCAGGACAGCTTCGGACAGAGTCGATCACTTTTGGAAAGACCCTCGGATCCGGCCAGCTGCAGCTGTGCAGGCAGCCTGCATCGCGAGAGTTCCGAAACGAAAACCTTAATTGACAGCTGGCCTCACCCGCGCCTCCCTGGCTCCGAGAACAGGCACGGGGCTGCGATCTCTCCCTTCCGCCGCCCTGATAACAGCAGACCCTGTCTCAGTCGCATTCAAGACAGCGCGGACAGGATGCCCAGGCGCATGACGCAAGAGCTGATCGAACGGTTCACCGTCGCGAAGCCGGAGAGATGTGTCCGACTTGCGGCAGAACAGGCGCATCCTCGGATGTCAGCAAGCTCTGTTCGGTTGTCTCTTCACGCTGCACGACGAGCACTACCAGCCTGACGACCACCACTACGAACAAGAGCCAGCGAGAATAGCCCTTCCGCCTCCCCCTGCCGCATCCGTCAGACTTTGTCCTCTACTTGTGGGAGAATCCACCCGGCCCGTCCGAACATGTCTTGTCCCGAACCTCAACGAGCACGCTTTGTCGAACAGCTCCACGAGTGCGTCTCCCGCTGCTCCTAATCTGAGGCTCTGGCTCTGGGGAAGTGAACCTGACAGACCCTTCGTTTCCGTAGCTTGCTCGAACGCCCCGCCGACGCCGCCAACTTTCGGTGGACCGCCGACGGCGTCTCGTTCGAGATCAGCGAGCAGCAGTCACTCGCTCTCTACGCGCTCTCCCCAAAGTGGTCATTCCGAAGGTACGATGGCGAGCGAACAACCAAAGCATCGCCGCCGCACATCCTGACTCGTTTCGACGCGCACAGTCTGGCCAGCTTCATTCACCAACTCAGCTACTATGGCTTCGTCCGACTCAGCGACCGACGCAAGACACAACATCGGCGCGGCGCTAGCGGAGACAATATCGTGTTTTTGTGAGTGGTATTGATGACCTTCGCAGGTGCCCCATCCATCTTCGAACAGTCCGGGCTGACCACGCCTCTTCCGCTAGCCATCCTTCGGGCTTCTTCTCACGTGGTGATGACTCTCGCCTGGAGATGATCCAGCGGAAACCTCGAGACCGATCGAAGAGCGCCAAAAGCCAAAACTCGCCAGCCGACCCCCGGAGCGAGTCACGCGCGACACTGCAACTCCCGCAAACGTACCCGTCCTTCGCCGACTTTTCACCGTCCGAGTCGTCGCTGTCGGGTTATGCCACGCCTGTGATGCAACCGGCGTGCTCGCCGCAGCGGCCAACGTTCGGGCGTGCCTCAACCTGGTGTGGCTCGAGTGGACAGCTTCCCTACAACCAGCCGGCGTACTCAGCAACACCACCTGCACCAACATACTCGCAGGAAGACGCCCTACTGTGGACGACTTGGGCCGGCGACCTTCACCTCCCTGGAGCTCCGCCCTTTCTCGACAGTCACTTGTCACCGTCCCCGGAGCGGGCGCACCGGACGGCCGCTGCCGCCGGACCTCACTGGAGCGCGTGGGCCCGCACTTGCGGCACCAGCGAGCCGGCGCTCGCGCACGTCGTCGCCCCTCCCGCGTCGGAAGCCGTCCCGAACGGCTTGACCATGAGGGGCTTCGATGAGTACCAACCCATGTTGACGCCACCGCTTCTCGTCGACGATGCCCGCCGTTGCGAGTACTTTGACGTCGCCGGCGGGATATACCCGACAGGCTCGCGTTCCGGACCGCCGTCCGTCCAAGGTCGACCTGCCGACCTCGAGTACGCTCCTCACCCGCCCATCTCGACCACCTCGGACCCGCGGAGCCTCCAGCGCCCTCATCGCCTCCGGACGGTGCCCCTTCCCTCGAGTCCGCTGTGCGGCTTAGGACTCAACTTTGACGGCCTATCTAACGGAGGCGGACGCTCGCGAATGTCGCCTCTACACTGCCGATGATCTCGAGCCCGCTTCGTTCACATTTTCATTTTTGTTCTCACTCTCCTCCCCAATTCCTCATCGTACGTTGTTGAGATTACTAGAGCAAGGCACGAATTCCACGATATTACAAGCTAGAGTACGGTCCGAGGTGGAAGGGCAGGAAGAGAGTGCCACGTCGGGGCTGGACCCGCTCAGCCTGCGTCATTTCGTCCGGACGGGGAAAGTGTCGACGACCGTCGACCGAAAAGCCGGGTCCCGTGGGCCGCCTACCGCAGCTGGCCTATTTCTTTGCACAATGAAGCCGCCGGGCTGGCGGAACCGACCACCTCGTCGCGCGCGCGGAACCTCTGCGAAGGGCTTCCTCCTTCCCGCTTCCCGCTGGCCAGCCTCCTCAAAGGAACCGACAGCTCTTCTGATTGGTCCTTTGGCCTCTCGCTACTCGACGCAACAAAGCGAATCACCGCTGGGTCTCGTCGACTAGAACTCTCAGGCATACGAGGCTCTCGCTAGCAACCTCATAGCATCCTCAAACTCTCGCGCCGTCGGGACCCGCTGGACCAAGGCTTGCTGCGCTCCCGCTTGACGCACAACCCGTGGACGACCGCCTCGACGACGAGCCTCCACCGCGAGCCTACTTCGAACGCCCACCTCGATCAAGCATGCCGGATATGGGAAGGGAGACGACCGGCGGGGGAAAGGTCAAACATGCCGCCATCAACGCGATCCGCCGTCCTCTCAATTTGCTTCGTCGGGCCGGCTCGGGTGAAAAGGTTCCGACAGCATCGAAGGACAGGCGGCGGGCGTCGGCGTCCGACAGCGTGTACGAGTCAGACGAGGCCCAGTCGTCGAACCGACCGAGCGAATCCCGCGACAGGGCGGCGGCCGCGGACCGTTACCCGAGCCTGCCGAGCCCGGTCCCTTCTTCCCTCGATAGCCTTCACGCCCAGCCACCAAAGCTCAACAGCTCGAGTCCGGCTTCCGAATTGCCAAAATCGTGCGTGAACCCTACTTTCGTGCGACTCCCGGGGAACATCGCATGCTCGTCGCCCGTCCAAAGGGCGCGCTTTGTTGACTCGTACATTACCCGCAGATGGTCGGAATGGAATTGGGCATATCAGAACGGCATGATCGGTGAGCCTTGTTCGGACACGCTACCTGGAAGCGAAACTCGTCGACTGATCCGCTTCCAATCCCGTAGACTTTGATGACCCGCCTCCGCCGCCGAGCGATCTGTGGGCATCCGATTTTGTGACCGCATCGGGCACGTTCAAGCCGCCTCGCCCCGCCAACGAAGCCCGTCGGCAGCGAGCTGTCGACAACCTCGGCTTGCTGCCCTCGAGTCCTCGCGGGCGCTCGACTCAGAAGCCTTTCCCTCTGTCGAGCCAGATCGATGGCGCCGAGCAGGATGCGGACGGCGCGTACGCCAGTGCTTCGGGCTCAAAGTCGCAAACTCAACGGCAGGCGGGGCCTCTCCACCCGGCCCTCCAGCAGCTCGCCATCGAAGCGAAAGCCCGGTTCGGCGTCGATGCGACCACGGTTTCGCTCATGGATAACGATCACCAGGTGTTCCTCGGCGACAGCAGCTGCAAGTTCATCGAACAGACGGACAGGCTCGAGCGTGATAGTGTGTGCACCTTCTCTCAGGCATTCGCCATACGACGGAGCCAGGAGCTGACTCGCGTGCTCGCATAGGTACGTGCTGCGCCCACACGATGCTGAAAGCGTCGACGACCCGGACCCAAGAACCGCTCGTCGTCCTCGACTTTTCGAAAGACTGGCGGTTCCGCAAGAACGGCTTTGCACCCTACGACAAAGGCTTTTACGCCGCCGCACCGATCCTTGTTCCTGCGCCCCTCGACGACGACGAGGAGGAGTACCCGGCGGGCATCTTTTGCCTTTTGGGCGAGAAGCCGCGACGGTCTTTCGATGAGCAGGAACGGCGTGACCTGGCCCAGATGGCGGAGCGCGCGTCGAACGAGATCCGCAACTATGTCGACGAGCAACGGCGCGTCCGGCACGGACTACTCGCGCAGAGGCAGACCACTTGGCGGCAGGACGACAAGGTCCGCAAGGCTGCGTTGCGCCGCACGTCTGCAGGCATACCCGATCAGCTCGCGTACACCCCGCCAACGCCGCCCGGCGCAGAGGCTTCTTTCCTCGCAGCCAGCATGCAAGAGGACGCTGACGAGGCCCGCCTCACTCGCCCGGTCGAACCGGATTCGACACTGCGTTCTACCGAGACGTCCAGGTCTCCGACCCGCCGAGTCTCGTCTCGTCCGCAGACGTCGCACTACCCTCCGATTGCGTTCTCTCCGGATGTCGTTCCCGGCTGGGCCGGCGTCCGGCCTTCGCGGAACGCCAACCTGGACCGGGACGTCCACGAGGCGCTCGATGTCTCGACCGAGCTGCTCAGCGCTTCGATCGAGATGGACTACGCGTACGTCGCGTCCGTCGCCTCGGGATCGGCCGCGAGGACGGACTCTACAGTACGCGATGGCGCCCTCCAGCTGTTGTCCTCGTTCGGCCTGTCGGGGCCGACGCCCGCCTTCTCTCCCTCGGCGCACGCGGAAGCCGCTCGTGCCCGCGGCGGGATCTTCCTCTACGTCCGTGACCCCGATTCGACGTCCCAGGACCGAAGGAACCGGAACCCGTTCACGACCGGACTCGTCGCTCACATCGCGTCGGTCGGCGGGCGAGACTACGTCCTCGGGTGCTTCAGCCAGGACACGCGGAGGGTCTTGGACGCCGAAGATGTCGACTTTACCAAGTCGTTCGCACGGGACCTGGCGCAGTACTTTACGGCCGCTTGAAGTCGGGCCTCGGATCTCTGTTCATTTGGCGTGGCGGTACTAGTTTCCCCCGGTCTTTGTGAATCCTACAGCGGTTCCTTCCGTTCGATGGTTGTGTTCTCTCACGCTGAGAAGTATTATACCTCGCTTTCCTTGCGTGCGAGAAGAGTCTATATTTCTACGACTGACGACTCGCGAACCGGCCGATGTGACGCGCGCGTCCTTGCATTTCCACGCACACGCCCGCACCTCTGCGCAACCTCGTCTACCAGCGCTTTAGTACCCATACACGCACACTTGCGTCGAGCTCCCTTTGCGGTCTCGCTTTGCTCGCTCGGACCGAACAAAACACGATGCGACAAGCTCCGTCGTCAAGACCGACGCGGTTCGCACGAGCCGTCTTGGCGCTCCTCGTCGTCGCGTCGAGCGCTTCGAGCCTGTTCGCCGTCGCCAAGAAGAGCTCGCCCGCATCGTCTCCACCGAGCGGACCGAAACTCGACTCGAACGGCGAACCGATCAGCCTCCGCGGCAACACGGAAAAGACCGTCCCGATACGGACGCACTCGCTGTACGCTCCGTACGTCGATAGCGATTTGCAGAACCGCTGGTTCGACTTTGGCGGGTCGACCATCATCAACACGAACAAGCACGTCCGGTTGACCCAAGACCGACCGTCCCAAGCCGGTTGGCTGTGGTCCCGCCTCGCGCTCGCGCCCAACTCGTTCGAAGTCGAGTTTGAGTTCCGCGTCGATGGCAAGAGCAACAACTTGTTCGGCGACGGGATGGCCATGTGGTTCACCAAGGCGAGGGCAGGGATGGGACCGGCGTTCGGCAATGTCGACTACTGGGACGGCCTCGGCATTTTCTTCGACACCTAGTGAGTTCCCTCGGTCAGGATCTCAAACAGCGGTCGTCCTGCAATCCATCGATCACCGCCTCAGCTCCGAGCAGCCAGTGCTGATCGGATCTCTTCTGCCGGAACAGCGCCAACTCGCGGCATTCGTACCAGTTCCCTCGGATCTACGCCATCATGAACGACGGGACAAAGTCGTACGACGTCGGCAAGGATGGTGGAGACCAGGAGATTGGCGCGTGCTCCGTGAGTCGGCTCGCGTACGAAGCTCGACTTCCCGTTTCTTTCCGCCGCGAAAACCGCCAGAAGTCTTGATGTTCAGGGTGCAGTCGTTTCTCACGCGTGAGCTTATCCCACAGGTGAACTTCCGGCGGACAGACGTGACGGCGAAAGCGCGTGTGACTTATTTCAAGGGCAAATTCCTCGAGGTGGGTCGTGCATGCAATACCCCCGGAAGTATGGGAGCAGATCAAAACGAGCCGCGACCACGTACTGAGCGCGGAGGTACATCTTTCCCACAGCTCGCGATCCAGCACAAGAAGTGGGACGAGTGGACGACCTGCTTCGCGGTCGAGGGTGTCGAGATGCCGTCGCAGCCGTTCCTCGGCTTTTCGGCCGTGACGGGCGATGTCAGCGGTCCGTCGCACGAGTTCCTGTACCTGCTTATGGATTTCCGCAATGGTCGGCTGATGTGGACAAAGACGAAACAGATGCGCACGACATCATCTCGATCACGACCTCGAACAGTGAGTCGAGAGAGGCTTCCTCTGCAAAGCTGCTTTGCGCTGACATCATGTTCTCTCTTGGCAGTCGTGTATCACCCGCCCTCGGCTGGTTCTGTGCGTCGTTATGCTTTGCTCCCTGCTCCTGCTCGTGTCGAGGTCGAGGAGGAACGTCTCGCTGACCCCGAGTCTTGTGTGCAGAAACCGCCGAAACGGCGCGGCATCCCGGGCGCCGGGTTCTTTGCCAAGGTGTTTTCGCTCCTCAAGTGGGTGTTCCTGATCGCCATTGTCGTCGTCGGCGTCATGGCGTACCGGGGCAGGAAGGCGACGCGGAGTGCAAAGCGGTTCTAGAGTTCCGAGGCGCATTTTAGCCAACTTTGCAAGACGTTTGCTTTCATTGTTGCTCGTGCGCGCCTGCGATGACCTCGAGCGAATACACGGCATCCCGCTTGATTCCGGTGTCGCCAGGGAGATTAGCGAGAACTTCCCCACCGACCAGCCGAGAGAGCGAGACATCTCATTTGCTAACAGCCACAACCCGCGATGCCGCCTCGGAAAGCGCGCGGCACGACGACGACGCCCAAATCGAGTCCGACCAAGCCGTCTGCGAAAGCTCGCGGCAAGCGGAAAGCTCCAGAGAGCGGCGTCGCTTCGCCTTCTCCCGCTCGTCGACGCGCCCGCCTCGCCGCTCCCTCTGGCGGCCACTCGGACGATTCGGACGGCGATGACGCTTACAGGGACGATGAAGGGCCCACGGAGCAGTTCGTGTCTGCTTCAGGAGGGGACGCGTACATGCTGTATTCGACTCAGACGAGCAAGACGACCGACGCGCTCTTGTCGACCGTCATCGACCCGGCGTTCACGCTCGCTTCGTACGCGACCGCGCTCAGGAACTATGACGCGGTCTCGTCACGCCACGTCGAGCAAGACAGGCAGGCTCGGTTCGACAAGGCGACGACGCGGTTCCCGAAATGGACGCTGGACCTCGAACAAGGGTTCAACGTTCTCGTCTCGGGCGTCGGGAGCAAACGGCGCATCTTGAACGAGTACGCCGAACGGGTCAGGTCGCGCGGGGACGTCGTCGTCGTGAACGGGTACGACACGGCCGCGACCGTCGTCGACCTCGTTGCGGCTCTCGAAGACATTGTCCGGTCACGAGGAGGAGGTCATGCCGCGACTGCTACCGCACAAGAGCAGCTGCGGACATCCCCGAGGAAGCAGCGCTCGCCGAAGAAGCCTACGGCGACGAGGGCGAACGGAGCGGCGACTGCAGCGGGCGGCGCCTATGCGTCAGCCCGACCCGTTTCGGCGCTCGAGTCTCGCGTTCGCCGCCTCTGCGCCGCTTTGAGCTCGACGACACGGCCGGTCTACCTTGTCGTGCATTCGCTCGACGGCCCTGCGTTGCGATTGCCGAAGAATATCTCGCTGTTGGCGTTACTCGCCGCGCAGCCTCTCGTTCACCTCGTCGCTTCTGTGGACCACGTCCGCTCGGCGCTCTTGTTCCCGACGGCGTTGTCGACGGCGCGACCCCCGTACGCGTCGACGAGCTCGACGGTGGCGGATGAGGCGGCGCTCGCCGATCTGCGACTCTCGTTCCGCGCCTTCACGTGGATCCACTACGACTGCCCGACCCTCGTCCCGTACGACACCGAAGTCGCCTCGCTCGGGACCCTCTCGACCCTGTTACCGCCTTCGATCTTCCCGGCCTTGTCAGACTCGCTCGACCCGACCGCGGCTTCGCTCGCGCAGTCGGCGACTCATGTCCTCGCGAGCGTGACGGACCGTGCGCGGCGGTTGTTCAACTTGCTCGGGCAGGAACAGGTCCGCGTCGCCGAGAGTCTGCCGAGAGAAGTCGAGAGGGGGTTGAGGTTGTTGGCGGCGTCGTCGTCGACGACGGCGGCGGGACAAGGGACGGCGGCTGGAGGAGTTGGTGGTCAGCAGGACAAGGCTCCCGTCGTGGCCGTTTCGCTCGCTTCGTGAGTTGTTTTTTTTTCCGCTTTCTCCCGGATCCTCGCGCCAGGGACTGTTTGCCAAAGTCCACGCTGAAACTGACCCTCGCGGGCCGCCCCACAATCAGCCTCAAGGAAAAGGCGACCGACGCTCTGATCGCGACCCACGCGGACCAAGTCGACGGGTTCCTCTCCGAGTTTAAAGATCACGGCGTCGTCCGAGCGTCGGTGATCGCACCTGACAAGATCCGAGGTGTCAACGAGGACGACGACGACGACGAAGAGGAGGAGGAGGCGGGCGCGGCGGGAGGGGAATGGGTTTGGATCCCGTTGGCGAGGGAGGCGTTGGAGGAGGTGCTGACAGAGCTCGGGATCGACGAGTAGTTCGCTCCCTTTTGTTTTTTTTGCATGTCTCTCCTGCCGCGCGACAGACCAGACTCACGAAGATCAAAGGAGGGCTGTACAGAACGGGGGTGGGGCTGGGGCAAAGGATGCAAAGGGGAGGACTACGCGTCGATCTGCATGGACGTGGATGGCGGTTGCGCCGCTCCTGCGCCGGACCCGAGGGGCGCGTCTGCGATCCCGCCCGCGACGACGGGTTGGATGACCTCTTCGTGCGCGACGACAAACTGGGTGACCTGCTCGCGCGTGTAGGCCGTGACGCCCCTCCGCCACTTGTAGTTGCGCTCCTTCTGAACCTTGTCCATCGGTTTGCGGTAGTTGCGCAGGTAGTCGGTCTTGGCCTGACCCGTGTACTTGCCGTCGGGGGTCACCTCTCCCTCGATGACGCAGACGTCGACGTTGCTGCCGGACCCCAAGTCGTTGTAGATGCCGGCCTCGATCGCGGCGGCGACGACGTCGATCGCCGCTTGCCGGTCCAGGTTGGGCCGCCAGTGCGTCTCAAAGACGGCCATCGCGGCGAGCGAACCGGACCCCATCGTGACGTACGGCAGCTTGTCGGTCGACCCGTGCGGCGCGACCGTGTAGAGGTGCGGTCCGGTCGGGTCGATCCCGCCGAGGACGAGGGCGGCGCCGACCTGGCCCTGGTACTGGAACAGGTACTGCTTCAACATGGTCATGGCGGTCGCGACCAAGGGGGGTCTCCCCGTCGACAACTGGTGCAACCGGATGTTGGAACTGATCATGTTGGTCGTAAACTCGGTGTCGGCGGCGGTCCCGGCGCCGCAGCACCGGATGTGTTCCGAGATGTAGTGGATCTTTTCGCAGTTCTTGTCGGCGATGATGGGACCTTCGGTCGCGCGGGTGTCTGCGCCGAGGACGATCCCTTGGTCGTACACGACGCCGACGATGGTGGTGCCGGTCGAAGTGGCTTTCGGCAAGGCGAGTTTGCCTCCGAGGTGGGCGTTCCGGACCGTGTTGCCAAAGTCGAACCCGGCGTCGGTCGTACTGGATGCGTTGACCATTTCTGTCAGGGCGGCGAGAGGTAGGTGGGTGTCGCAAGCGGGCACGAGGCAGTTCCGAAGTCGGGGGCGTAGAGAGGCAGAGAGGGAGAGGAGGATCTGGTTCGCTGACTTGCTAATCAAGAGTGCCTCGTGTAGGGGGTTCAGCTCGTGGGTGTAGAGTGCGAGCCGAGTGACCGCGAAACGACATCATCGCCCGCCGGAGTGGTCGACCCTCTGCTCCCTTCCCTCTACAGAACTCTCGCTCTAGCTCTATAGGTGCCTTTGCTCTCTCAGAAGCTCAGGATTGGATCCACCGACTGACTCGCATCAGGTCCTCGTCCTGTGTCTTGTCGCTCATTGCTCGCCCCGTCGCCCGTCGTCGTCGTCGTCGTCGTGTTCTCCTGCTCGTCCTCTCTGCACACACACTAGGACGCCCCCACTTGGAGTCCAGCAACTATGCAGTCTTGGAAGTGAGTCGCTTCCACGCTCGAGCAGCCAGACAGCGGTCCTCGCCGACTGACTCGTACCTCCCCCCACTCGCACTCGCGTCGTCTCACTCAACCCAACCTCGCAACGGCAATCGACAACGCCCGCAACAGATCCTTCACCACCCAGCTCTCGTCCGTCGCAGGTCAAGCCGCGTCCACCGTCCAAGGCGCGACCCAACAGATCGACTTGAACTCGACCGGGAAATCCCTCTCGCAAGGGTTCGCGACCCTGAACCAAACCCTCCGCGAAAAGACCGGTCAGACCCAGCAGGACGACGTCACTGAACTCCCCCAAGGTGCGCGCTCGTTGGCCCTGGCGCGCCCGCCCGCAGAAGAACAAGGCGAACCCTCGACTGACGCCAGCCGTGCCTGGCAGAGTACCTCGACTTGGAACGGCGCGTCGACGGCCTCCGCTCTGCGCACGTCAAGCTCCTCCGCGTCGCCAAGGCGTTCGAAGGCCACTACGACTACCCAGTCAACCTCGGAGAGTCGGCGTCCGAGATCGGAGGCAGCCTCGCCCACAACTTGAGCGCGTGGGCCGCAACCGCTACCAAAGGTGCGTCCTTCCTGCCTGCGCGGGGGGCCTCGCCGAACGTCGGGAAAAGAAAGACACTGACACTCTGACGCACGCTGTGCGAAACTCGCAGGAACCCACCTCCCGCAACCGCAAGTCGCCGAGGCGAGTCTGCCCTTCTCGCCCCAAGGGCCATCGCACAAAAGCTGACGCCCCATCTGTTCGTGCCCCCCCCGCGCCTCTCTCTCTCTCTCTCCCTCACGCGCGCGCAGAAGCCGTCCGAAGTCCAAAAGACGCTCCCGCACGCCCTGTCGCGCGCCGCCGCGTCGGGCGCCGTCGAAGTCGGCCCCGGTCGCCTCGCCAACGTCCTCAAGACGTACGCCGTCACGCAGGACAAGGTCGGCACCGCCAGGACCAGGATGGATGACGACATCAGGTGAGGGCGTGCGCGGGTGCTGTGCGGTGCGAGGTTTCTTTGCGTTTTCGCAGAAGCTCCCCTGGAGGTTACACGACTCGGAAGAACTGACTCGGAGACGCGTAACCGAACCCTCGCGCGCGCGCACTTCCAGCAAGAATTTTTTGCAGCCGTGGAGCGCGACGCTCAACTCGTCGATCCAGGCGTCGATGAAGGCGCGTCAGAACGTCAAGAGCGCAAGGTCAGTTCCCGCTGAGCCCGTCCGAAGGTGGTTCCGTGGCTGATGTGTGTCCGTCTGCGACTTGTGAACTGGCAGGCTCGCGCTTGATGCGACGCGCGCGCAGGCCAAGAATGCGACGGGCGCGAGGCTCGAGTCGAGCCGGATGGAGAGTGGGTCCCGCTTCTTGTTTTTTTTCCCTCGGAAGGACTACTGGTACACCCACTCGTGGTCTTTTGCTGATCGTGCACCTTTGCGCGCGGGCGTCCCCTTGCAGTCGAAGCGGCCGAGGAGAAGCTCGTCGACGCGACCGAACAGGCGATCAACCTGATGCGCCAAGTCCTCGAGAACCCGGAACCGATCAAGAACCTGCACGCGCTCCTCGTCGCGCAGCAGCAGTTCTACGCCGAGGCGAGCGAGGCGATCTCGAGCGTCCTGGGAGAGGTCGAGGAGGCCGGAACGGCGGCCGAGGCGGACTGGAGGTGAGTCGGGGCGGGGGGCTCGGGAGCGAATCAGTCCCGGTTACCACGCACGCTCGTGTGCGAGGGTTGCGCGCCCGCTGACTATCTTTTGCTGGCCCGTGTCGTGACTGCCAGGAAATCGCGCGACCAGCAGTGAATAAGCGGCATGCCGCCGCCGCCGTCGCCAGCTGATAACGGTCTCCCTTTCCTTTTTTTTCTTCTTTCTCCTCTCAGCGTCCCGGTATACCTCCCTTTGGAGCATTCGTCCTCTCGGTCCTTCTTGTGGTTTCTCTTCGCAATTTTTCTCCTTCCCTTCGGTCCTTTCGTGAAGCGCCGTACGGTCAGATTGCGGTCCGCAGCTGGTGCGAGAGGGCGAGGGGTACCCCTAGTCAAGATTACGATTGCACAAGGTTCTGTAGTGCATGACGGATTGCGATACCCCGCGACCGTTTCCTCCATCTATGATCGGTGCCCGCAAGCCGGTCGCGCGGCCGAGGAGGAGGCTCCGCAATCCGAAGAGTGGAGGACCGCGCGTCGTGACGACCTTTCGACCCGGCATTGTCCGTCTCCTTCTCTTGCCCAGTCTCGATAGCGGACAGTACTGTACTAGGTTGCAGGTGTCTTCCTACGTCCGCTTGAATGGCCCATACGGGCGAGGGGACGAGCGCTTCGAGGCTGAGCGCCGGTCTGACCGACGGTTCCCGACCGCGGTTCCACCGGTCGGCGACGTCGGCTTATCAGGGCGCGACGACGACGACGAGGGCGCCCCCTTCGCTCGGGTACTCGACGTTGACGACTCGCTCGTCATCGTTGTCGAGGTTGTCGATCCCCGGGCCTGACCAATCATGGTCGGCGGTCGAACCGTCGCTGTCACCGCAAGGAGGACGAGGACCGACGACGGGAGAACCTCGAGTCAGGTCGCCCAGCTCCGGCGGCGGCGGCGTCTCTCACAGGACAGCGGGCGTGGGAGTCACGGCGGGTCAATACGATACAGACGCCTATGGCGCTTGGAGGCGGAGCGGGAAGGAGCACACGCTCCTCGCCCGGGCGAGAAAAGCCGCCGGCGACGCGGGAGAGTTCCCTCCGCGCCGGGTCGACGTCAAGGGGAAAGGGAAGGCGAGGGACCCTCCGGCGGCGGTCGCGTTCGTCGTCGGGATCCCGAGCAGTAGCGAAGATGGCGGGACAGACTCGGACGGCGCGAGCGAGGCGGGCGGACTCCCGAACGGGTCGGCGGTGGTGTCGTCGTCGGTCGCACCGACGGGCCCGACCGTCGAAGAGATCATCCGCTTCCAGGTGAGTCACTTTCTCTCTTTGTGGCCGGCAAGGTCTAGGCTGATGAGTCGCCGTTGCCGTGCAGATCGCTCAGCCCGTCCAGCAGGTCGACCCGCGCGACCTCGACTCGCTACTACCAGACGGCATCGGCGACTACACGTTCGTCAAGCGCTTCCCTGCGAGTCCATCCGGCTCGTCGACGCCCGGCTCGTCCTCGAGTCAGGCGCTCCCCGCCGACGCGCCGAGACGGAGTTCCCTCCGGTCCATCGACGAGACCTCGCTTCCGCCTCCTCGCCTCCCCGAAAAGGTCGTCCTCGGCCGCGGCAAGTTCAGTCAAGTCGTGCTCGTGCGCAAAGACGGCGTCGAGTACGCCCTGAAGCACACGCCGCTCTACGTGCATCACCACCTCATTTCGGCGCGGTTGCTTCGCGAACCGGAAATCCTCTCGGAACTCATGCCGCATCCCAACCTCGTCAAGGTACGCTCGTCTCTTGCGTAACGAGAATCGTGACCGTGAAAGCTGACCCGTTAGCTTTGTAGGTCTTCGAGACAATGAGGACGGCGGGTCACGCCTACCTCGTCGAGGAGAACTTGCAGTCTTCGATCACGCTCGAAGCGCTCGTCGAGTCGACCCCGGGCGGGATCTTGCAGCCAGAAGCGGCGTGGTCAGTCCTCGAGCAGCTGTGCAGCGTGGTCAAGTCTCTGCACGAGCCTCTCCGCGTCTGCCATCGCGACATCAAGCCCGAGAACGTCCTCGTTCGCGTCGTACCTCCTCCATCCGACGCCCCGCGTGGCTCGGCCGCGTCTTTACATCTCCGCCTGCTCGACTTTGGGCTCGCGACGCACTTTTCCGGGTCGTCGGCCCAGTTGACGACATGTTGCGGCTCGCCGGCGTACCATTCGCCCGAGATCTGGCGCGGGTTGCGAGATCGCAACTCTGCCTCGGGCAGTCGCTCACCGGGCTACTGGGGGCCCGAAGTCGACATCTGGTGCATCGGGTTGACGATCCTCCGCTGCCTCGTCTCGGAACGGTATCCACTCGGGATCGGCCACACGTCGCTCCAGAGCATGGCGGACAAGGTCGTCACGGCGTTATTGCAAGTGAAGGACGCCTCGCTCCGGCAGGTATTGGCGACGTTTCTGCAGCTCGACGGCGGCAAGCGGATGCGCGCGTTCGATCGGTTCTGTCAGACACTCTCGGCGCGTACCGAGGCGCGGAGGCGGAGAGAGGGTTGGTCCGATCAGTCGGCTGCGCCCACGCACGAGGCCGGCACGACTCCACCACCAGAGCAGAGGCGCTCTTTCAAATCGACGACGTTTGTGCCGAGTCCGCTCGAGCACCGGCTCGAGCTGTATCTCGACGAAGCCAGCGCGACGGCCGATGACTGGCCTCGACTCGCTGCGGCGCCGGTGGACCATGGCGTTCCGTGCACCGACGGGTACGCTTTCCCGTCGACGCGCATCTCACGGTCGACTTCTTCAAAGCGGACACTACGCGCCGACGATGACGACGATGACGGCGCCGCGGGGACTCCGCGAGCGCACGACTGCCTCTCGCGCGAGAGCAGCTGCGCGCCGACCGGCCGACAATCACACGAGTCTAGGACTACCCTGCAAACGCGTCGGGTCGGCCGCTCTTCCCTGTCCCTCCTCGACCTCGGTAACGCGGTCGAGGACCCGTCGAGTCCGGCTCTGTCGCCCGTCCCCTCTTTCGAATCTCTCTCGCTTCGCCACCCAGTCTATCCCCCTCCGATCGAGCTCGTCCTTCTTAACCCGAGCAACGAGCCGATCCTCCGCGCCGTTTCTTACATCAAATACGCTCTCCGAAGCAAGGGCATCTTGTACCACGTCCGCGACGACCCCGCTACGCTTTCACGCCTTTCCATCTCGTCCGCTTCGCCTGGAGGCGGCTCGCAGCCTCCTTCGCTTCCCCCAACACCTTTCCTCCAGCCTCGTTCAGCCCGGCAGCTGACCGAATCGCCCGCCTCGATCACTTCCCCATTACCGTTCGGCGCCAGCGAAGAAGCGTACACTTGCTACTTGCACTGCGTCGTTGCCCTTCCGGATGACTCGACGGCGTCGGCGGCGTCTCGAGCTATCATGTCTCCGCCTGATGCCAGTAGCCGACTGCGAGCGGCACTCAAGCGCAGCTCGACCCCAGTTCCGGCCGAAGCCGCCGACGGAGGGTTCCGTCGTCCGGCTTCTTTCGCGGGACCGAGGAGCGCGTCGACCCCGCCCCTGACTGCCGACGACCGCGGACGCAAGACTCGTAGCAAGGCCGAGCCTGCGAAAGCGACTGTCGACGCCTTGACCTTCTACCTTTCGATCCGGCGACGAGCCCGCGACGCCCAAGGTCGCCGAGTTGTTGTCCTGACGCTGTCGGACCAACGGGCCGTGCCGCTCATCCGAGACGCGCTCGCGTCACCGGCCGACTCGAACCATAGCACGAGCGAGTCTTCGCAGGACGAAGGGCGGCGCGGGCGCGCCAAAGTCGTCGGCGCGAAGAAGAAGTTCCACATCCACGGCGACGGCAACAGCGGGTCACGCGACGCTCGTGCGCGACGTGACGGGCGCGTGCCGTCTCACGACGGTCCGCTCGGAGGCGATGCTCGCGAGGCCGAGTCGGGCAAGACGAACGGGCTCGGACTCGAGCTGGGCAAACCGGCCGGACTGGGGACGGGTCATCAAGCCGCTGGCGTTTGGGACTTTGCGCTGCCGAGCTGGGTCGAGAGGTTGGTCGGTACGGCGGCCGGTGGAGGTGCCGTGGGCGACGCCGATTCTGTCGCTGCCGCATCGCGCGCGCGGAGCGAGCAAGTCGCCGCCTGACCCGCCCTCGACGCGCTTTCCTTGTTACTACTTTCATTCAGTACCTAAAATCCGTACCTAACATGTTGTTTCCGCATAGTCTCTGCATTCGTATCGCATTTCAACGAAGGTTACCGCGACCGCAGCTTCTGGTTCGAGAATAGCAACGCGTCAAATCCATCCGGGCGGGAACATGTCTCCGCGCGTCGGGTCGCCGGTCCACTCGCCAGTGTCGATGACCTCGATCCCGCGCTCTTTGAGCAAGGTCTCGATCGTCGTCGGGTCGGCGCCCCAATCGTAACCGCCATCGCTGACGATGCGGAGGGTCCGAAGTCCGCTTAGCGCGGGCTCTGTCAGGAGGGCGCGATAGAGCACCCTAGCCGGTTTGGCCGGGCTGTCCAGCAGACACAGGTGTCCGATCATAGTCGCGTTGACGATCTCGGCGAGAGTGTGTCCGGCCGACAGTTCGGCGGCGAGCGCTTCAAACCGGAGCAGGTACAGGGTCGTCTCGGCCACGGCGGCCGAATCCCCGCGCGTATTCGCGCTGCAGACGACGCGAACCGACGACGGAAAGCTGGAAAGGTCGACATTGTTGGCGCGGCTAAAGGCGTGCGCGAGGTACTTGACGTTGGGGAGGTACTCGGCCGTGAGGAGGCGCGCGGCGACGTCGTCAAACTTGAGACCGCAGCCGGACCACGAGACAAGGTTGGGCAGGGGTTCCGGATCCGGTCCGAAGCACTCAAAGTCGGTCGCGTAGGCGCAGACTCTGGTCAAGCCTGGATGGATGGAGCGTAGTTTGGTCAGTCTCTTTGACATCGAGTCCAGGAGGAACACCTCGCGAACAAACCTTTGGCGAGCGTCGGCGTCCTGACGTCGAACGGCTTGATCTGGTACAACAACAGCTGCTCGAGCTTCTGGGCATGCGAGAAGACGGCTCGGAATTTCCGGTGCAGCAGCGACGAGTGCACCCAGTCGTCGGCATTTAGAGGCGCGGCCCACCGGCTGAGCTGCCGGTTCGGGACCACGGGCTGCGCCGCGTTTTCGACGCGCTTGTCGAGTCGGAGCACCTTGACGTTCTGAACGAGGTCGGGTCTCGTCTGGAGCGTGCGCCAAAGTGGGTCGACTTGCTCAGGAATCTCGAGGGCGATGTCATCGTCGACAATCGCGTTCCTGTCGTGGTTGACCTCGAGGGTCGACTTTCCGACGACGAGCGCGATTCGCTCGTACAGGAGAGGTTGGGCGACTGCGCGCCACGTCCGAGAGACGAGTGAGCAGCGGGACAGCGTCACTTGACGGTCGACGAGGTCATCCCTTTCGGTCGACTCGACCGGCAAAAAGAGCTCATGCAGGCACGCTCGGAGGAGTTCGACGGGAAGCTGGTCGATGTGCATCGCTTATCTCTCGCTGTCAGGCGAGTGTACGGTTGTCCGAGAGTCCGAAGGCCGCCGCCTCCACTTCGGCTCGCTCGGACATTGCGCCCCCTCTCTCTTTTACGCTCTGTGCTGCTGCTCCAGTCGCAACACAGCGACCATGTTCCGCTCCCGCTCTTTCTTCTCTGCTGCCGTGTCTCGCTCGAGTCGCCCTGTCCGAGCTGCACGCACTCTCGCTTGTATGGCCGCCCCACTTGTCATCGTCTCATCAGCCGGAGACGCGCAGCCGACCGCGGACAAGACGGCGGACAAGAGTCACCACAATGCAAAGGGAGGCTTTGTCAACCCGTGGCCGTCATTCAAGGTGCGTCGGGCGATTTCGACTTTCCGAGTCTGGTCCCGCGGCTGGCTGACTCGCTTATCTTGCGGATGGCGCCGTTCGCGCGCAGAGCGTCAACATGGGTGCGCTCACAAATCGCCAACTTCTATGCATTCGCGCACGAATCCGCGAGGGCATGCGTTGTTGATATGATGACGCGCACAGGCCCCTCGGTCCCGTATCAAGTCTGGAAAGACACCAAGGACCCGGTAGGTCTTGCCATCTCGTCGCCAGGTCGCGCCAGGCTAAGCTCGCGCCTCGAGGGCTCACTGATTGTGCTGGACCGACAGATCCCGCCGCCGGACAAACTCCCGCGGCTCGTCCCGCCGACGTTTGTCCCGCCCGCTTCGCTCTCCGCCGAAGAGACCGAAGCCTGGTATGCCGACCTCAAGACGACTTGGCTCGGTCACGCTTGCTTCCTCGTCGAATTCCCGGCGGAACCGACGTCCGAGAAGGAAGAAGGCGAGGAGAGGAGGCGGGGGTTCAGGGTCCTGTTTGACCCGGTGTGGAGTCATCGCTGTTCGCCGAGCCAATGTGCGGCGCTACTCGTCCTGCATCCGCCTGTACGCGCATCCCTTACTCGACATGCTGATGTCCTGTGCGGTGCTTGCACAGGGGTCGGGCCGGCACGGGTGACGAAACCGCCCATCTCGCTCGACGAGATCCCGCAAGTCGACGCTGTCGTCATCTCGCACAACCACTACGACCACCTCGACGTCGCTACCCTGAAGCATCTCTATTCGGCCCAGCCGAAGGGGAGCCTGCACTTCTTTGTCCCACTCGGGAACGAGAAATGGATGCGCGACGTGATCGGAGTCAGGAAGGACGAGGTGTCGGAACTCGATTGGTGGGAAGAACGGTCGTTGAGGAGGTCTGATGGCGGCGGCCAGAAGAACACCGCATCGGGTCCGAATTTGCGCGTGGTCTGCACGCCGTGTCAGCATGTGCGCCGCCTCTCTCTATAACACTTGCCCTGGGCTTGCCGGCGTCACGCTTCTGACTCTATTACTTCTCGATGTCGCCAGTTCACGGGACGAACTCCCTTTGACGTGGGTCCCTCTTCCATGATTCCGAGCAGTAATGGTGCAACCGCACGACCGGGACTGACTAAACTTGCGCGCGTATCTCACTGCAGCGAAACGACACGCTCTGGGCGTCCTGGGCCATTCACTCCAGCACGGGCGGCAAAGTCTGGTTCGGCGGCGACACCGGCTACCGAAGCGTCGCGCGCGACGCCCCGTCGGAAGACGGCCCGACCTGCCCCGTCTTTGCCGAGATCGGGCACCGTCAAGGCCCGTTCGATTTGGGCATGATCCCGATCGGAGCGTACGACCCGAGGTGGATCATGTCGCCTGTACATTGCTCGCCGGAGGACTCGGTCGAGCTGCATCGCCATGTCAGGAGCAAGAGGTCGATCGGGATGCATTGGGCGACGTGGCGGTTGACCTCGGAAGAGGTGAGTTGCCGCTGTCATTCACGGCCCTCTTTTTTTCTGCTCGCGTAAGTGAGCTGACAGCGTGAGGGACTGCTTACACAGATGACGGAGCCGCCAAAGCGGCTGCGGGCAGCGGGCGAGAAAGCCGGCCTCGCTCCAGGAGAGTTTGATGTGACCGACATTGGCGAGACTGTCCGGATCAAAGTCTCACAGTCGTAGCGCAGGCGTGGAAGTGTACCTAGTGTTACAGTGTCAAGAGGTGCCGGATAGAAATGGCAACAGTGGGGGATACGGCGAGTAATAGGGAGGTACAGCAGGAGCAGGGGAAGGGCAGGAGAAGTGTACGATGGAGGGACAACGCGATCGTCGCCTTCACCAGCCGTCTTTCTGCCCGTAGCGCTGATATTCGGCGACGCGGCAGTCGCTGGTCGATTCCTTGTCCAAACCGATCGCGCCTTCCCTCGGTGCAGTTCTCGACCGGTCGGCCACGGTCTCGTGCGCGCGACCTTTACCCTTGCGGTCCTCTGACGACTCCGCCTCGACATCGAACGCCACGCGGAACCACCCGCCTGACCGCGTGATGGCGACGAGCTGCGAGCCGGCGAGCTCGCCCGTCTGCGAGGGAAGACCATCCCCTTCGACCTCGGTCGGATTGATCCACGCGCACGTACAGATGTCGTCTTCGATCGTCGGCGCAGCGTTCGCGGACGTCGAGCTTGTGAATGCTTGAGAAGGGAAGTTGGTCGGGTTCGAGAGGGAGAAAGGGAGGCGGGACGCGGCGGGAGCTGGGGCCGGCAGGCGGAACTGGGAATGCGACCATTCGGACGAAAAGTACTTCGGGAGATAGGGCTTCAAGATTGACATTTGTCGCTGGCGAGGCGTTCTGTTTCATAGGGAGTTAATCTCGGTTCAGGGACGACCGCACCGAAACGCAACTCACGACGATCCGCTGTCGGACCCTTGTCCATGTTCGCGATCCGCCTTCTTCCGCTTCAGATCCCAGACGTGCACGGTTCCCTTGTCGCTGCTCACGGCGACTGCTCCGCCGTCCGCGCGCAACGCGAGACTAAAGATCTCGGCTGAATCGGTTCCCCGTCGCAGTTCCTTGATGAGGTGACTCGTCTTGGTATCCCAGATCCGGACGAGCGTCCCTTGTCTGCTGGCCGTAGCAAGAAACCGTCCGTCTGGAGTCGTTGACAGTGCAGCGAGGCCCGAAGAATGCGCGATGATGACAGAGACGGCGGGGTGAGGGCCGGCGTTTGGGTCGTGCGAAGGGGGCGGAGGGAGTGGCGGCGTTGACCGGTCGAGCGGTGGGAGCTTGACTAGCTGGACATGACCAGATTGCCGACCTGGAAAGGCCAGAATCGAGGATCCTGCGTCGGAAGCGATTGCGACGAGGCCTGTCCGGAAGAGGTGTCAACCGACGAGGAAACCAGGACCGGCTGTTTCGTCCGCGGAATGCGCACCTTTCGGGTTGTCCGCAGTTTGGTAGGTCCCTTCTCGCCAGATGCCCGTCTGTCCTTGGCCGAGGACAAAGAGGACGACTCTCCTCCGGAGCGCCACTACGAGCCGATCGCGTCGGGCCGCCAGTCCGCGCACCTGTTCGCTGAACTCGACTTCGGCGACGGCGGTATCGGCTTGAACGTCGTAGAGGATGACCTTGTTTGGTGCGTAGAGGGGCGAGGGGGGGCCGCCGACGAGGAAGACGAGGTTGGTCCGTTCGAGCGGCAAGCAGATCGACAAGCTAGCATCCGGTAGATCTACCCGGGCAGAGCAGACAGTGAGCAGCACATACTCGGGAACAGCAGTGCACGCTCACTCACCTTTCCTGGCGAGGACCTGGAGCGGGTGAGTGCTGTAGATGACCCACCCTTCCGTCGTCGAAGAACCAAACAGGCTCGCATCCGCGTTCAGGTGGACATTCGTAATTGGAGACCGCGGTTCATCGCTCAAGGTATGGGCAGCGAGATGCAGAGCCATGCAGCACGCATAGTCGGAAGCTGAGCGTGCAAAGTGGGGCGCAAACGGAACGGAGCGAGCAACTCCTCCCGGCACGCGCACTCAAGCCGACTTCCCTGCCCCAAGAATCTAACGGCTAGGCACGCTCGGAATGCACACTTCTGGAATTGCGCTATAGTTTTTGGGACGGCCGTCCACTCTCTACAAAGTCTTCTCGACCATGGTGATGCCCTCCGCCTCGAGCGCCTCCATGATCGGCTTGACAATGTCCATCGTGTACGGCGCGAGGATGCCCTTGCCCGAGATGACACCGTCGAGGACGAGCTGGGTCGCGATACCGCACGGAACACCGACGAGCTTGGCCATCGACGACGGACCGTCGGTGCCGACCGGCGCACCGTAGTCGAGCAGAGTCGAGGTGCGGGTCTCCTGCAGAGCAGAACCACCGCAAAAGAGTCAGTGGTCTCGAAGCGGCAGAATCTCGAGGCCCGGGAGCAACTCACCACGGAACCGTCCTTGAGCTCGCAGACAAACTTGTGCTGGAGCATGACGAGGTCCCGCTCGCCCTTCTCGTACTGCATCTTGGCCTCGAGCGTCGCGCAGAGCGAGTCGAGCAAGTTGCCGCGCGCGACGACCTTCTCGGACTGCGAGAAGAGGCCGATCCACCGGAGGCCTGACAGGATCCGGGCCTCCTCGGCCTCGGACGGGAACGACGTCTTGGCCTTGACGGCGGCGACCAGCGAGGCCTCGTCGGCCGACTGGGCGCCGAGGGCACGCTGGGTGACCTCGGCCCACGAAAGCGGCGCGGCGTCCTTGGCGAGGAAGTCGACCGGCGACTCGCTCAGGAACCCAATCTCGACGAGCGCCTTGATGAACTCGGGGAAGCCCTGGTACCTCAGCGTACCGCGGACGACCGTCTCGGCTTCCGGGATCTGGTAGAACTCGCGGAACGGAGTCGAGTCGCGGTTCGGGTACGCGACGAACGCGAAGGCCGGGTTGATGTAGTACGGCTGCGCGTGCTTCATCAGGTCCTTGCCGTCAACCTCGACGAGCTCGCCCTTCGAGTAGAGCTTGGCCGAGTTGAGGAGCGCGAGGAGGACGCCGCGCGACGACCACGAGAACTTGTAGCCGAGGGGGTTGTCGGCCGACTCGGGCGCCGGGAGACCGCCGCAGTACGAGATGAACTCCTTGATCTTGCCACCCGCCTGGTGGACCTCGTCGATCGTCTTGACGGCGTAGAGGTGGTCGATCTGAGCAGGAGGACGCGATGACGGAGTCAGTTACTCGAAGCGGGCGGCCGAGAGCCAGCAGAGAGCGGACGAGGACGCACACCCGGGTCGAGACCGATCTCGTTCAGAACGGTGATGCCCGCCTCGACAGCCTCCTTCTCGAGGGCCTTCATGGCCGGCGAGACGTAAGACGTCGTGACGACGTTCTTCTTGAACTTGATCGCGCTCTTGATGACGTTAGCGTGCTGCGTGTACGGGATCAGGGAGATGACCAGGTCGTGCTCCTTGATCGCGGCGTCGAGCGACGCCTCATCGGCAGCGTCGACCGCGAGCGCGGACGCCTTGCGCGAGAGCGAGTTGGCGAACGACTCGGCGGTCTTGAGGGTGCGGCAACCGACCGTGAGCGAGTTCTCGGCGCGGCGGAGGACGTACTCGGCGGCGGGCTGGGCGACAAAGCCCGATCCCAGGAGGAGGACCTTCTTCGGAGTCGCGTTCTCGGGAGCGGCCGCGGTCAGGCTCTTGTCGACGACGGCCTGAGCGAACGCCGGGAGGGTGAACGCCTGGCGGTGCACCGCCTTGGACCAGTACCGGCAGCCCTTGATGTCGCGGAGCGGGGTGCGCAGGTCGCGCTTGCCGTCGAGGGTCGCCACGACAAAGCCGATCGTGCCGGACGGGTACGTCGGGATCGACGTCCAGCCGAACTCGGCCTTGGCGAAGAGGCCGCGCGACATGGTCATGAGGTCGTTGATGAGCGGCAGGTGGAGCCAGATGCACTCGCCCTGGGTCGAGATCGTGCCGCCCTCGCGGAGCGACTCCTTCAGGAGCTGGAAGTACGGCTTCTGGAAGAGCGAGTTGGCCGGGCCGACGGGGTCGGACGAGTCGGTGATAATGACGTCGAACTCGTTCTTCTTGTCGTTCAGGAACTTGAAGCCGTCACCGATGAAGAGGGTGACACGCGGGTCGTCAAAGCCGGCGGCCATGTGCGGCAGGTAGGTCTTGGAGACACGCGGGACGGCCTCGTCAATGTCGCAGAGGATGGCCGACTTGACGGACGGGTGCTTCAGGACCTCACGGAGGACACCGCCGTCACCGCCACCGATGACGAGAACCTTCTCCGGGTTCGGGTGCGACGCGAGCGGGAGGTGGGCGATCATCTCCTGGTAGCTGATCGGGTAGCGAGATGTCAGCATTCGCGCAGCCAGTGCAGGCGGGCCGTCCATTCGCGCCACTTACGAGAACTCATCGCGCTCAACGCACTGCGCGATCAGCGTCAGGATGAGTCAGTTTCATGGACGCGACGACCGCGAGGCAGGACAGTCTAACCTGGATGGCGCCGTCGAGGACGAGGACGTTGCCGTGGTCAGTCGACTCGAAGACGAGGACGTCCTGGTAGAGCGACTTTTCGACGTGGACAATCTTCTTGACACGGAGGGTCATGGCCTGACCTGCAGTGCCATCCCCTTGCGGGTTTGGTCAGTGTTACCGCCCGGGGAGGAAGGACAGGAGAGGAGCAAGGGAAGGACGGCGAGTCGGAAACGCGGTTCGCTTCGCAGTAGTGTAGGCTCAAGACTCACCAGGCCATTGCTCCGAGATCTCGCTGTGATGTCAGGGTTCCACATTACAGGTCAGCGAGGCATGTTGAGAGACGCCAACGGTGAAAGGGAAAGCTCGGAGGTCGGCGCGAGACTCTGGGCTCACCGGAACCAGCCGTCTGAGGAAAAGCGCGCCAAGTCAGCTTGTGTGTGGACTCGAGGGCTGGCAGAGCAGGCTCACCGACGACGAGCGGGTGCGAAAGTTCGGCGGCCATTTTCGAGGGGAAGAAGGAAATCGGCTGCCGGCGAGTCAACAACGGCGTTGAGAGCGTGCGGCGGGTCAGTACAGGGCCCAGTGAGTTGTACCAGCTCTGAAGCATGTACTGGCTGCCTCTATACTCACCGGGAGCGCGAAGTGACGACGCTACACCGAGTCGACCCTGCATTCGACTCGGCGCCCGACCGCTTTGCGACTCTCCAATTCTTCCCGACTTCCCACCTGAACGCCAGACTGCCGGTGCCTTGACTGCCCTTGACATTGCTCTGCTACCCCGTCCGGTCTCGTTTACGGCTGGCTTGAAGCAGCTCAACGGCGTCGTGCCCAAGCTTGTTTCGCACATCGGTTCTATGCTTTGAGACGAACGAGGACTGCGACCCTACCATCACGTATGAGAGGAGCTTGCGATGGCTGTATGGCCTCCTCGCACGACTGGCTGGATGGGTCCTGGAACTGCCAGGACCATGCCGTCATCTCGCCGTCCCGCATTGCCCGGTCGAGACACCTCCCCCTTCCCGCTTTCTGATGGCGAGACCTTACCGCTTGCCTCGCTTGTCCGACGTGGCTGGAAGTCGCTGAAGAAAGACCCTGTAACCGGTAGGCTGCCATGCTCCCCGTGCTTGCCGTTCTCCCCATTCTCTCGTCGACGACGCAGCTTCCATTGAGGTCCTGTGCCGGCACCACCTCGGTCGACGATAATACACCATGTCCCCACTAGGACGAGTCGTTGGCCTCGGTATCAAAGCCCGATGGGGCTTGTCCCTCGACGCCGCCAGCCAAGCCCACGCCGAAGAACGAGCAGACGCCGGCGTCCGACAAACCGCCCCCAGTGGCGGGCACGCAACCGTTGCAGACGCTGACAGTCAAACCAAGTCTTCGCCAGGTACCGCGACGACTTTGTCGCCGACGGGGATCGCAGGGTGGATGCGCCGCTGCATCTCGGCGGGACCGGCCGTCTCGCTCAGTCCGCCGGGTTACTTGGCCTCGTCCGCTCGATCGAGTCTGCCGGTCTCGCGCCAAGACTCGGACGGCGACAGTTTGGGGACCTTTGACGCGTACGAGGCGTCGACGGAAAGCAGTGGAGACGACTACCCGCGCTCGAGCACCGACCCGACCTCGTCGCCGTCCAAGCAGTCTGGCTTGCTGATCGACTTTACCCCTCCTGACGGGGACAAATGTACCGCCCTGCCGTACCCGTCCGGCGCTGCGCGCCGCAGTCGTCACCGACATCGTCCACGTGGGGACTGGACCCTCGAGCGACCCAAGTCGCCGTTCGGCTTGACGCGCAAAATCCAGAAAGCAGCCCAGTACTGGGTCCTCGCCCTTCTCATGTTCCTCTTGCTCTTGCAAGTGGTCAACATCACGTTGCCTGTCAGTGCCGAGTCGGACCGGTTCCCGACTTCGGTCGAGTACAAGGTCGAGCAGCTCCGGAATACAGTCCGAGCCAAGAGCGCCGCCTGGATGCAGCGCATCTGGAAGCTCGCTTCAGGCCGCGCGTCTCTACGGCCGCATCGATCCGACCACGACAAGCTCGCGTACGGCCTCTGGTCCCCCGAGAAGTACGCCGACATCGCCCGAGCGGTCCGTGAAGGGGTCGCAGCCGGTCCTTCAACGACCGTCCCGCCCGACACGCGCTTTGGTCCTCCTCCGCACCTGGCGACTTTGCCGGAAGACTTGCTCAACTTGACCAAGGACGAGTTGACCGAAATGAGGAGGTACCGGCGAGCGAACCTGTGGGCGGCGCCGAGCAAGGAGCTCGAGACGTTTGTCTTGCCACCGCGCCAGGGTAGCGAGCACGAAGCGACCGTCATTTTCCTGCATGTGAGCCACTGTGTTTGGGTCTATGTCCGTCGTTGATCTCTCGCTGATCACCACCGTCTGGTAGGGACTGGACCAGCACGTCGGCCACGCTTTCATGGCGCACATATTTTCGCAGGTCCACCCCAAGATCCGCTTCGTGATGCCGCAGGGGTGCGTTTCACATGGGCGCCTAGCAGCAGATTGAGGCTGCTCACACTTGCTTCTCCACAGACCCTCCCTGCGCTCCGAAGCGCACGACGGCGCCATCGTTTCGGGGTGGTTCCACATCAAGGCGTTCCCGTACGACCCGAGTGATCGCGACGACGAGAACCTCTTCAAAGCCGCTCGCGGGCTCAAGTCTGTCATCGCGCGCGAGCGGACCCGCCTGATCCGGAAAGAACGCGGGCTCCGCGCTGGACAAGACGCGGACGACTACGAAGACGACGAGACGTTCGGGTTGCCGGATGAGCGACGCCGCGCGATGAAGCGGATCTTTCTCGCCGGCTTCTCGCAGGGCAGTGTGGTCAGTTTGCTGACGGCATTTACGCACCCCGAGGAAGTCGGCGGCGTCATCGTTCTGAGCGGGTTCCTCCCCGTCCGGACCGACTTGGCCAGGGTAGGTCTCGACTTGCGTCTTTTGTCCTTTGTCAAGGCATTGACAAGGGCTTCACTTGTGCGCTCGACCTACAGCTCTCGGCCGACCTGGACCGGACCGAGCTGCCCATCTTTTGGGGTCACGGCGTCGATGACGAGTTTTGCAGGCGCGTGATTGCCCTGTCATGGCACACTAAGGATCACACTTGACATCCTCTTCGCTCTGCAGCTTCAACGACGCCGTCCAGTCCATGTCGCTTCTCTCGCCAAACGCGCTGCCGACCCTGTTCTACCCGTCCGAAGCTCTTCCCGAGACTTCGCCGTTCTACACCAACCCGTGGTACCGCCTGAACAACAACCGGACGACGTTCAGGTTCTACGACGATTTGCGGCACATCTACCACGTCCAGCTGTTGCAAGACCTCGAGCGCTGGTTCGACGAGGTCTTGCCGGCCGAGGCAAGGACCGGAGACATCGTTCCAAAGAGGCGGTACATCCGTGCCGCCGAGCATCCACCGAGGCGCTTGGCGAGGCGGTACGTCGTTCCGCGATGCCATGCCTCGCCGGTCGAGACAGCGTCGATTGCGCTCTAGCCCGCCAGGCTACATCTCCCTGTTCTTTCGCCGCCTCCTCTCGTATTCTCAGCCCCTTCCCCAACTCCCGTGTGTAGACGTCTCAGCATTGCCATGCCTTACTGGTCGCTCGTCGTCCTAAGCTCGTTGTGCCGAGATGCTCCGCCCGCGAGAGCCGAGCCGCAGTCGAAACGACCTGACAAGGTAAGAGTCAACCCCAGTGCTGGCGGTTTCTGTTCAAGTATTTGGAGCGCTGTCAAAGAGGAACGACCTGGTGAGGACTGTGGTGGCAGAGTGGAGGGGAAGAAGAGCACGAGGCCCCGCGCCGCGCATTCGAGAGGATGACGATCCCCGCGCCGACCGAACGTCGAAACGGTGACCAGCTGGCCGCGACGAGGCGGATCGCTCCCGAACGCTTCCGACCGCAGAACTATACCCGCTGCCGCCGCCCTCTCCAGACTCGCTTCCGGGGATCGCGAGCTACCAGTTGATCACTCGCCAGGATGCTGTTCCGTGAGTCTCGCTGCGCTCCGAGACAGACACACGTAGGGGCAACGGGCGCACCGGCCGCACAAACTCCGGGAACGTCGGCTCGCACCGACACCTCGAGAATCACCTCCGGCCAGCGTGGACAAGGGCGCATCAGGATGACACGAGCTCATTGAGTGGTGCCAGGATCAAGCGGAAGGCCCGAGAGACGGACGGCGGTTGCCGCGGTCAGACCCCCACCCGCCCGCAACAAAAAACCGGCCCAGCGGTTGCGTCAGGAAACGGCGAAAGTGGTGCACTGGCCTCTACAGCGGCTTGCGGTGCTCTTCGCTGGCACAATTGCAAGGCTCGCCGCGCGCACAGTAGCCTCGTGCCGTCTTTGACCGGCATACTGACGCTTTTAGCCGACGCCTTTGTACCGCGGCAGCTCTCCCTCTCCCCCTCGCCCCGCTGCATTGCGACGCGCCATCCAATTCGTCAGCGTCGCACTTGGCGCAAGAAGTCCCTTCGAGTCGCGCCCCGACGACTTCGAACGCCGAACTCGATCGGTGGAGAAAGACGTTCTACAACTTTGCGACGCGGGATACGGTCGACGATGGCGAAGTGTGAGTCGAAGTGTCCTTCGTCGTCGTATACACTTCGAGCTCTGGACACTCATGCGGAGGGTCCAGAGTCGGTTTTCCCCCCTCGGCAAGGCTGGGGGCGAAAATCGCGCTGCCAAAACTCGTGTTGACGCGAGCGCGCACACCCACAGCTACCTCACCCCGCCTGACTTCGTCGCCGCCGTCGCACCCGAAGGCGACTTTGCCAAGATCAGCCGGGAACAGTACGCGCTCCTGTTCAAGGTTGCCGACCGGAGAAAATGCGGCCGCGTCAACTTTGACGACTTTGTCGCGTTCGAAGAGGTCCTCAAGAAGCCGGCTGCAGAGTTTGACGTGCGTCACCAAGCTCGCCTGGCTTCGTGACGTCGGATGAGTGAACCTGATGCATCTCTTCTGCGGGTCAGGTTGCCTTCCGGATCTTTGACCAGAACGGTGACGGCGAGGTCAAGTTCGACGAGTTCAAGCAGGTCTTTCAGTCGATGCGAGGGCCAGACTCGATCCCATTCGACTTTGATAGCCCGTGGTGTACGCTCTATCTCGGCAAGGCGAACGGTGGACACGTCGTCGGGTTCAAGTGAGTCGGCGCGTCCGCCTTGTGCTGCCTCCCCGCCACTGAACCTACTTTGTCCGACAGCGAGTTCACGCAGTTGATGAAGGGTCTTCAAGGCGAGCGACTCCGGCAGGCGTTCCGGTACTTTGACAAGAACCAGGACGGCTACATCGACAAGGGCGACTTCCGCCGGATCATCTACGAACTCGCGCGGCACAAGCTGAGCGACACGGTCCTGAACAAACTCGAGGACTTGGCCGAGCTGTTCAACGCGGGCAAGATCTCGTACTCCGAGTGCATCGCTTTCCACAACGTTAGTGATCGGCGCGGGCGGGCTCGTTTGCGACAATGGGAACTGACTGACCTGCTCATCGGTGCAGGTCATCCGGGAGATGGATCTCGTCGAGAAGGTCGTGCGGGAATCGTGCGCTCGTTCGCCGGACGGCAAGATCACCCCGCTCGACTTTACCAACCATGCCTCGCGGACGATGCGCTACGGCACCTTTTCGCCGATGGAGGTCGCCATCATCTTCCATTATGCGCGGCACGGCCTCTCGCCAGAGGAGAAGCCGCGGTTGGGCGTCCGGGACTTTGGGAGTCTGCTGGATCCGAAGTGGGGACCGCCTGGCGGGGCGGAACCGAGTAAGGGAAAGTCGACGGCTGCGGGTGGTGCGATGCACGAGATTGGAAAGGTGCGCTCCTCGTGCTTCCCATCATTCCCCCAGTGGCGCGGCCTTGCTGACTTGAGGGAGCTCTCGCGCAGTCGGCGTACTATTTCGGTCTCGGCGGCATCGCAGGCGCGCTCGGTGCCACTGCCGTCTACCCGATTGACCTTACCAAGGTGAGGCTCTTCTTTCGTCACCGTTCCTCCTCTCGCGAGCCCAATTGACTCGCTCTTCCCTTTTTTTTTCAGACTCGCATGCAAAACCAGCGGTCCAAGGTCGTCGGAGAGTTGCTGTACAAGAACTCGCTCGACTGCGTCAAAAAGGTGTACCGGAACGAAGGGTTCAAGGGGTTCTACCGCGGTCTGCCGCCACAACTCATCGTACGTTTCTGCACACCTCGAAAATCAGATAGCCGAGTTTGCTGACGAACAGCGACCGTACCGCAGGGTGTTGCGCCGGAAAAGGCGATCAAGCTGACGGTGAACGACCTCGTGCGCGAGTATGCGACCAATAAGGAGACGGGACGCATCAAGTTGTCGTGGGAGCTCCTCGCCGGTGGTCTCGCAGGAGGTTGCCAAGTCGTGCGTCGTAATCCGCATTCGTTGCCGCACTTCAAGCGTCGAGTTGACCACGCCGAACTCTTCCGCAGGTCTTCACGAACCCGCTCGAGATTGTCAAGATCCGCCTGCAGATGCAGGGCGAGAACGCCAAGGTGACGGGTGCTGCGCGCCTCAGCGCGGCGCAGATCGTCAAGTCGCTCGGTCTCCTTGGCTTGTACCGCGGCGCTGCGGCTTGCCTCGCACGAGACGTGCCCTTCTCCGCCATCTACTTCCCTGCGTGCGTTCTCTTTCCGCCACGTGCAGAGCATCCCTGACCGTGCGCACTAGCTGACATGCCGTGCTCGCGGCAGACACGCCCACTTGAAAAAGGACGTCTTCCACGACGGCCGCGACGGCAAGGTCCTCTCGTACGGCGAGGCGCTCGCCGCCGCTGCCATCGCCGGCATGCCTGCAGCATATCTTACGACGCCAGCCGACGTCATCAAGACTCGGCTGCAAAGTGAAGCCCGCAAGGGTGAAACGCACTACAAGGGCATCACCGATGCGTTCCGAAAGATCCGTACGTGCAGACTCGATCGGCGGTCGTACATAGCCTTGTATGCTGACTCGCACGCATTCACAGTCCACGAGGAGGGCTTTGCCGCGCTGTACAAGGGCGGTCCCGCTCGTGTCCTCCGGAGTTCTCCTCAGTTCGGTGTCGTAAGTTGGCAGGCAGGTCCTTCGAATCAGGTCAGGTCTGCAGCTGAACTTGCGCGTGTGTGCCGCAAACAGACCCTTGTCGCGTACGAGAACCTCAAGAAGCACCTGCCGTACCCGGATCCGAACCAGAGCATCTCGCTCACCGAGCTCGTCATGCCGAAAGAGGAGGACCTCGCTCGCGTTCGTGCCCGCAACGCGCTCAAGGGTGCGTTTCGTCCGGGTGTGCGCTTCACGCGAGCCAGAGCTGACTCGCGGTCTGATCTGCAGTTCTTCTCGATGTCGACACGAACGTCGGCATGTCGACTGTCCTCGCTCAGCCGAGCAAAAAGGCCTAGAAGCGTGAACCAATCCCGAGACCAGTACATTGCACGCACACATGAGGGCCGTAGAAGTCTATCGTAACATTGTCACTATCGCGCATGACTGGCGGTCGCGTTCGTGGAAGGAGGTGTATACAGAGGCATTGGAGGAAGAGCGTCTGGGTCGGAGGGCGTGTCTAGATGCAGCTCGTCCCACGCCGACGGCTTGCGTCGCACTGCTGTGCGGTACTGATCTGCGTTGGCTCGAGGAGCCGATGGCGCAGGAGCCGAGTCTCTGTGCGTAGGTGTCGGCGAAGAGCTCAACGAGGGCGGTTCGACTCCGAACGCGGAGTGACGATGCGGACGATGAACGGCTCGGTCATCCGCAGGAAGTGGAGATGGCCGGTATGCCCGATACGTCGACCCGTTCGATGAAGCTCGCTTCAGCTGAGAAGGCAGCCGATCGCGATTGCTCCCGCTCGCGGCCGCAGCCCGCACCTGCGCCTGTTTTCGAGCGTGGTATTGCTGAATCCATTCCGGAGGAGCTGATACGAGGCGCAAGCAGGCAAGGGGGGAAACGGGTTTCAGGGTATGTATTTCTGCGCATCGAGGTCCCAGTTGCCAGTGTAGACGGTCTGCGCACCGTTTTGTATCCGGACCGGAACGGTGAGACGCTGCGGCGCACTCGCGCCGGATGGAGGGTAGGGCGAATATTGCGGCGGAGGAGGAAGTGGCGGATACGCAGACGTCGGATTGGGATGCACAGCTCCCGATGAGCTTGCCGCACGGTGCGCATTCGGCGACCCTGCGCCGCTGCCTTTTGCGAGCAGCTGATGTTGATCGTCATCCGTGTCCGTTCGTGCTGAAGCATCAGTGTCGGTGTCCGACGAGCCGGTCAAGTCACTGGCGATATTGCGGCTTGACGGCGGCGCCGGCTTCCCCCGCGTTGACACAGCTGTCTTACCAGGCCGACTAGCAGATCTCGGATTGCTGCGGCTCGAGCGGATCGGCGCCGCGGAGGTGTCTGAACCAGAGGCGGCCGAATCGGTCCCGCTACGTTTCGAGGCGGCGACACGCGTTCTTGACGATTTCGCCGTCGAGCTCTTCGTCAAAGAGCTCGACTTCTTCTTCCGCGTCCCCGAATCGCTTGTCGGCCCCGACCGTCTCGAGTGACTCGAATGCGCCGAGCTTCTCGAGAAGCGGCGACTGACCGCCTGCGACAGTTGCCGCGCGGGCGTCTTGATGTTGCTCTTGTCCTCGAGGTGGGCTGGGACCGCCCGGACCGGCTTGACGTAGCCTTGGAAGTAGAACCACAGTCCGACGAGAGAGCCGCCGACGCCGAGGATCGCTTGGACCTGCGCACGATGGATCCACTCTGGTCAAACTTCATCGACTCGAATGGCGTTGCGATGAAAAGGAAACGCGGCGAAAGGAAAGCTCACCATGAGGAGGGCATTCGCACCGCTTCCTTCCGGCTCCGTCGGTCGCCAGATCAAGTAGATGGCGAGGATCGCGAGAAAGTACCCCGAGACCCAACCGCCGAATGCGAGCGCGAGCGCAACGATGACTTTGGCGTTGCGCGACTTTTTCCGTTGCGTGTAGAGCTCGTTCATGATGATCCCCTGCGAAACACAACGACATCAGGCTTGAGAGGTCCGCCGGGTTTGGAAGAGAGCCTCACCTGGATCACGAGGAGGACCCCCCAGCCGGCAAGAGTTGCAACAAAGATCCAGAAGTAGAAGCGGTCGTCTGCGCGCCCGCGGCAGAGAGAGGGAGAGAGGGTAAGCAGCCGCCTCAAGTAGCGCAGAGGACCCCGCCGGCGACTCACTCCACCCTCGTGTCTTGACGATCCCGCCGCCGCTGCACCCGACCCCGATCGCGAGCGTCGCGACAAACGTGACGGGCCACAACACCATCTTGCCGCGCGCGACCGCATTCGCGAGTTGCTTCTCTTCGACAGAGGCGGTCTCTCGGTCGAAAGGGAACTCTTCGTCAGTGGCGACAGCGTCGGTCGCCGAGGCGCGGTTCTTTCTATCGGCGGGAGGCATGGGCCTGCGGGCAAGTGGTTCTGGTAGAATCGGTCACGCAGCGAGCATGTCTTGAGACCTGGATAGCTGGGTGTTAGGGAAGCGTCGCGCTCGATCTGACGTTGGCCAATTCGGCCGGAGAGTCCGCGGACAAGCCGCACGAGACGCGAGACGGATGTGTTGCTGACGGGTCGTGGCGTCTCCGCTCTGAATCGTTCGCGTATGGACGACGTGCTTGCATAATGGACACAATGGTACACTGGGTCGAGTGGAGGGTATCAATCGGAGCGGTGGGTGGTTATGCGAGGAGGATCCGGAAGCCCATGATGATGCACGCGAGGGCGACGTAGGGTGATAACCGCTCTCCTGCGACCGAACAGACAGAGGTCAGCCCCGCAGATGGCGAGGAGTGCGATCCGAGAGGGGGGCGCACCTATCCGGGCGCACTTGAAGAAGACGCCGAGGAACCTGCGAGACGTCGGCGCCGAGTGGGAAGCGTCAGCGTGGCACTCTGCGGTCGGACGCTGGTCGATTCGCCTCCTGTCCAGTAGAAGTCGTGTGTGACTGCGCACGGCGTGCCAACGTGCCCGCGTCGGCGTTCTGACTAGCCTGCTGTGTCTCCCTTTTGCAGCTCCACATCGACTCGCTGGCCTGGCTCACGCGATGCACGAGTCCGACAGAAGAGTCGGTGACTCACCCTTCCCGGTTCCTATCGACGAGTCCCGGTGCGGTTGCCCTGGCGTACGTGCACGTGCAGATGACGAGCAAGATGACGAGGAGCAGACTCTCGAAATTGAAAATCGCAGTCTGCACAGAGACGCCGGGTCAGCGAGCGAGAGACAGCTTAGCATGTGCGTCAAAGCTCACCATGCTGCTGGCCTTGTTCGGGAGCGACTCGAGTCGGTGTCCGTACGATGCAAACGCTGAAAAGACGGCGAAAGTCAACCGGGCGACTTTCTTCGTCCGACTGTACGCTCCCATTTCCTCAGTCTGAGCCTCGGAATGCATCGCAGCTTGTCTCTACAGCTGCTACAACGGCGCTGAGCCCTCAGTGACCCTGCGCTCAACCGTCGTTGTCCGTTCGCTGCCATCCGGCCTGTCGCTCGCTGGGCACCCCAACTCTACAGTGTGTCTCTGGCGCTCTTCCTCGTGTGCTAGACTGTGAGCGCGCCGTCTGATCCTCCGCTCGCAAGCAGACCGGTCACACAGCCAAGCGGCTCAAGGGACCAAGAATCGCTTCCATAGGCTGTCATGCCCCGACCGACGCAACCCGCCCGTGCGCATGGCGGTCGCTCCGAAACTCGAGAGGTCATCATCGTCGACTCGGACACGGAAGAGTCCGATGGCTCGATCGAGATCCAACCGGTGCCGACGAAATTCGCTCCACTGCCGCCGCCGCCTCCTCCTCGGCCCGCAGCACCGGCTCGACCCCGGACACCACTGGCCCCGGCAGCAGTCAAAGTCTCTGCATCGGGTGGAGGCCGTCCGCACACCGAGCTGCAGCTGCCGAGCTCGTCCGCGCCTTCAGACACTCTCGCCAACCGCCCTCCCTCTCCCGACCATCCCCTCCCACACCGCCCCTACCCGTTCAACATTCTCAACCATGCGCCCGCCCGGGACCCTGCGCCGCCGTTGGCGTACAAGGCGCCCGAGCAGATGACGACGGCAGAGCGCGCGGAGGAGCATTTTCGGGAGGAGGAACGGGAAGAACGTGATCGTGCGCAGAGGAAGCTGCGGGAACCGGCCGGTGGCGAGTGGGAGTGGGAGTGGAGCAAGGTCAAGGTCAAGGGCAAAGACAAGGAAGAACGGAAGCATCAGCCCGTGCGCCTCGATTTTCTTTGCTTGATTTCCTCACTCTAGAAGGCTCGGAACCTGATGGGCTGACTCCCTGGGTTACAGGCGCAGACTCGTCATGCAGCCTCCTTCTTTCCGCACGTCCACCTGCCAGGCCTTCAACACATGCGGAACGTATTTGCAGTCGTTGGCGGGAACACAGTTCGTTGTCCAGCTTCTACCGGAAGCCCTCGCGGAACCTGACCGCGCTACCGCAGATTGAGCTCCACCGTATCGAGGACGCGTCAACGTCAAAGACGACGGACTTGCCTACCAAAATTCTCGCCAGGACAAAGCTGAACCGAGACTACGTCGATGAGGTACGCCAGTGCCTCCGGCGGTGCGCGTCACTGCCCGAGCGGAAGGATTGCTGGACTGACCTCACGACCGACTTGCAGTCCGACAAGGAACAGCTGTTCACTTGCGCTTGGTCGGTCAACATCACGACGGCGCCTTATACACCTGTGCTGGCAGTAGCTGGACGCGGTCGCGCGATCGAGATCTTCCTCGTCGCGCAACGGTCCGACGGCGAATGGCTCCTCTACCACGACCGGTCCATTACAGGCCATGGAGGAGTGCGTGCATTCTCGCTCCTCTGCGCGGCTCGACCCGGCTGACCTGGGCACACGCTGGCAGTCGATCTTCCACTTGACCTTTCATGCCTCGTACCCGCATGTGCTCGCATCGTGCAGCGAAGACAAGACGGTCCGGCTGTGGGATGTCGCCGTACCCTGGGGCTCGGACCGCGCTTTACAGACTCATATGGCGGCATGGCGGCGGGCCGGCCGCACGTCGAAGCGGATCTGGACCGAGCGGCCTCGAGTCGAAGGCGAGTTGTTGGCGGTCTTTGCGGAGAAGGGCCACGAACGAGCCGTCTTCTCTTGCGTGAGCTTTGGTGTTTCCTCTGCACGCCGACTGCCGACTGACCGAGCCTGCCGAGCGACAGGACTTGCACGCCGTACAGCCGTTACTCGTGACGTGCGGTGCCGACGGCTACATACGCATGTGGCACATCCCCCGAGCGGTGTTCGAATCGACGCCGTACTGGCCCTCGACGCCGCTTTTCACGCCACCCGAGAAGCCGCGGTCGGCACCGCGTCAACCCCCGGTTCTCGGTCCGCCATTCTTCTCGACTCTTGCCATCCACCCAGGACAATGGCCCGATCAGGTCCTCTTCGCGTCGCCGACGACTTGCGCCGTCATTTCCAAAGCTGGCGTCTCGCACGAACGGGCGCAGCACTCGCCTCGGAAGAGCGTCAAGGTATGGGTCCCAACTATCCTCGACGTCTTGCCCGACATGCTCGCGGGGCCTGCTGCTGCGCTACAACTTCGACCAGACAGCGGAATTGGCGCCGCGTCAGGGCCGTCCGAGATCCTCGACTTGTCCTCGATTCAAACGTGCTTGCCGACTGACGCGAGGAGCGACGGCGCTTTCCGGATCGCGTACGAGGCCGTGGTCGAAGACCAGAATTGTGTCGGCGACAAGATCGGATGGTATCGACCGCCGCGTCTGCGTCGTCGTGACGCAGCGGCCCTCGTCGAGGACGCGTTCTTTGCGATCCCGACGGGCTCAATATTGCCGCTTTCGAATAGTGCGTCGAGCTCGAGCGATCGACCATCGCTCTTCTTCTTCCGGCCCTTTGCGCTTCCACCCTCGCCATCTCGCGTGCGGTCGCACACGAAGACCAGCGGCGAGTCCAGCACAGCGATGCGCCGAACCGCTTCCCTCGGCACCTCGCAGTCCGGCTCGAACCTTGTCCCCTCTCACATCCACACGCCCGAAACTCTCGCCGAAGCGCTGTTCCCGCCTGACCGCGATCGCGACGCCCACGATTTCACGCCGAGGCTGTTGCCTTCCTTCGTTACGGACGAACTTGCGGGAGCGGGAAGTCGCGGTCAGGAGCTCGCGCACGCTCGTTGCGTCGCTGTCGACCCGGACGAGGCCAAGCACGTCGTTGCGGTCGGCGATGGAGGGCTGCTTGCGGTTTGGACAAGGAGGCAGCGAGTCTGGTAGTAGTTGTCTGGCGGCCTAATTCTTCGCGGCAATTAGCCAGTTTCTTTTCTTTTCCCTCTCTCTGGGCTCGCGCTCCGACGGCCACAGCGAGCGTTGAGACGACAGCGAGGCATATGTGGCAGAGGTACAGTGTGTGTGCTGCTCTAGAGTCGAAAAATGGAATTTGCCGCACGTGCGCCCCGCCGGGTTTCCGATGAAAGCGTGGGACGCGCACTGTACGCACGATCAGACCCACTCGCCTGTGCATGGATGGTGCTCTCACAAACACGGGAGCAACAGCACGAGACCGGAACACGATGATGGGCGAGACCGCGCTCCTCGTGTTTGTCCGGCTCGCGTACTTTTTGGCGTGTCGGCACTACGTCAACGCGTACCTCTTTGCCGACTTGAAGGACGTGTTACGCGAAGACGGCCTCGCTGAGGACGATGACGCCCAAGACGGCGATGCGGTTCGGCTTGATGACGCAGAGAACGGCATGTTCGGCGGCGGTGGGGCCGCTGCCATGGTCGCAAAGGCGAGGGACGACCGTACAGGCTCGAGTCTCCTTCCGGTCTCGACGAGGAGGCCGAGCGACCCGCCTCGACGAGATTCGACGCTGTCGCTGTACGGCCGGACGCCGGCGAGCCGGGCGTACTCGACCCTCTCGACGGCGTTGTTCTGCCTGTCATTCTCCGAGAGCAGCATGCTCTTCACCCTCTTACTCTTTGGCGACGCGGTCAGCGAGAGGTGCGCTCGCCCTGCTGAATGGTCGTCCTGCGTCCACCTATCTGAACCTATTTGACCCTGAGAACCCGCAGCGCCCGAACCTACAATTGGTCGCTGAGCCTCCTGAACCTCCTCGCCCTCATCGTCTTTATCATCCCGTTTGGCCTCTGCCTTCTCCTCACCCAACGGAGCCGATCGGGAATCCTCCGGACGCTCGCGTTCACACTGGTCCCATTCGGCACCTACCTGTTCTTCTTTTACGAGGTTGGCTCGATCGTCGCCGACCAACTCGTCACCGAAGGCTCTCATTCGTTCGGTGCGGGCAGGAGACTCGTCTTCCGCCGGCGCTAGACCGGGCTGACCTACTTTGGATGGCACAGGCGTCGTCAACAGCCTCCTCTCACGGATCTGCGTGCCCGGCGTTGTGTTGATCGCGTCTCTGTCAGGCGGTGGAGCAGTCAACACGGCGTGGGAAGCCTACGAGTGGCGCTCGGTGTCTTCTGCGTATGTCCAGTTCGGACCAGACGGTTCGTCAAAGCACTTGCGCTGACCGTCGCGAACACCGGTGCAGTGAGGCGGTCACCGATGGCCACATCGACCAAGCCGTCCGCGCCCTCTCTCGGACTCGCCTCGATCTGCAACAGCGCAGACGCGCTCTCGACCTCGCGAAGGGCTCCGCCGAGCGGGAAGCGTCCGAAGCCGCGTCGCGGTCTCTCCTCTCGCGGTGGACGTCGTCGAACCCGGCGGCGAGTCAAGTCAAGTCGCTCGAGCTCGAGATCGGCGCGCTCGAAAAGATGGAACGCCAAATGAGCGACGACGTGGCCCGACTCAAGAAACGCAAGGTCGCGAGGGAGCTGGGCAGGAGCTTGAAAGGGCGCGCGTGGCTCATGTCTGGATGGTTGTTCAGCCTGTACTGTATCTGGCGGGTATTCATCGTGAGCCACTTTCTGTGCCTCAATACATGTGTGCGCCTCTTTTGCTGACGATCGGCTCGTGGCCGGGCAGTCCTGCATCAACTTGATCTTTGGGTACTCGCGCAAGAGTCATCAACGTCTCGACGGCGCCGACCCATCTACCGTTCCCGACCAAGGCACCGACCTCCTCACTTCGCTCCTGACCCGTCTCGCCGTCTTGCTCAACGTGGAGCTCGACATCGCGACCTGGTCGCGCATGATCGGACTCGCGTTGATTGGGGGCATATTGGTCGCCAACATGCGAAGCGTCCTCGGCAGCGTGTCCCGGGTATGTCGCCGGTCGCAACAGTGTACCTCGGAATGTCAATTCACGAGGCGCTGACCACCCATGCCGCTCGCGCAGATTTTCAAGGCGACCTCGATGGGCGTCAGCGCATCTTTCATGCTTCTATTTCTCGCGCAGCTGATGGTGGGGCCACCAATGACCGCAAGCGTTTCAAGACGCGCGCTGACACATGCACGCCTGGCGCAGGCCATCTACTTACTGACGTCGCTCATCTCGCTCCCGTCCTCGCCGAGCGCGACGACCACGAGCCTCCTCGACACGCTGCCCGACTTTAACGTCTTTTCGCGGTTGTTCGACAGCGTGTTCCTACTCGCAGCGGCGGGGATCTTCGTCTCGAGGTGGATCGGGAGGCAGTTCAGGGACGATGCCGGGTTGGCGGCCATGTATGCTTGAAAGTCGGGACGACCGCCAGCATGCTCTCTCTCTCCTGTCTTAATGTAGAACCTCTGTTGTGACATCTTGATGCCTTCATAGAGACCGCTGGGTCGGACGAGAGCGCGGCGAACCTTCCGATTGCGAGCCTAGTGCTTCGCGATTGCTACTGGAGTGATCGTTGCCTGTCGGAGAAGATCCTTTGCTCAGCATACCATCCCGCCGTGCATCTCCCGATGACAGTGCCGCTTACCCTGCTCATGTCCCATGCACCGTCTGTCGCGTAGACGTCCTGGGCGAGCCTCGCGCGAGCCTTTTCGAGCGATTCTTCACGGAGGAGGAACCACGATCCGGTCATTTGGGTCCGCGAGTCGTCTGCGAAGGTTGCGCCGGCTTGCACTGCGCGCAGGGTCCGGGGGTAACGGATAGGCATGTCATCAGCGGTGAGGCGAGTGGTCAGTGGAGAGAGGCGATCGGAAGGAGAGGCTGTACCGATCCAGCCGAGTTTGAAACCTTCCGCGGCGTGTTCGAGGTGCTTTGGTCGGATGCTCATCCTGTGCGAGCGTTCCCTTGGAGGACTATCAGCACCCGGACGTCTCTCTGTCGCCCGGCCGACCGAAATAAACCGCAGAAGAAAGTGCCTCGCACCTCTTTGAACCCTCGGCAAAGTCTGGCAAGCTGGCGAGGTACGAGTTGAGCTGGTCGGCCGGTTTTGGCAGTTGCTCCGCCCACGGGTTGTGCTTCTGAGCGCTGGATGCAGACATGCTGAATGAGCGGAGAACGGGCGATGTGGGAAAACGGCGAGAGAGGCGAGCGGGCTGAGCAAGGCAGAGACCAGAAGTGCGAGCAAGCGGACGAGCGAGAGAGAGCATGCAGTGAGTGACTCGAGTCTAGTCCGAGCTCCGTGGAGGGCGGTACGAGAGCACGCGGTTCGATGCGCGGTGCCGACCATGCGGCTTCCTCCTTCTTCGACTACGACATCTCCGCTGAAGCGACTTGATAAGGGCTGGAAATACTCAACGAGCGACTTGTGCATCCTGCGCAGAGTCCCCTGCGGCCCCGCTTATGGAAGAAGCGAGGACACGCGCCTCCGCTCTTTGCTCTTCCCTCTGCTTGCTTTGGCGTCGGACCGAGAATGATTATTACGCTATGCTAGACTATACGCTAGACCAGTTTTATCTGCCCGCAAAGCTCACGACTCGAGCTCACGCCAGCCTCCTGCGAGAGGCTCCTCACTTCGACCGAGCTACACCGTGCTCCTGTTCCTCAGCGACGCCGAGCAGCCGCCGTCACGGTCCGCTCGACCGTCACCACCTCGGTCGTTGTCTTCGCTGCTCCACCGGGCTGCGTGACCGTGACCGTCTGCGTACTCTCGAACGTGGTCCGATACACGGTCTGCACGCGCGTACTCGGCGGCAGCGTCTCCGAGACCGTCACGATCGGGGTCGCGCCTCCACCGCCCGCCAAGGGAGCGCTGACAAGGACAGTAGAGCCGCCAATGTAGGAGGTACGTGTCTCGAATGAGTCGGGTCGGCCGGCGACGCTCACTTGAACGATGGTCGTCGAACCGTCGGCGGTCACGATCGACGACTCGATTGCCTGCGAAGGGACGGTCGAGGTGCCGCCTGTGGATCGCTCGAGCCGTCTCAGCATCACTCTCGAGATCTGACCGAGACGAGAATAGAGTCCTCAGTCACCTCCTCCGCCTCCGTTCGCCATGGCTGCGTTCGACTTTGGGTTGCCTCCGTCATTCTTGGCTCCGAGTCCGACGCCGAGCCCCACTCCGAGACCGATCTGCTCGCAGCTCGATCAGTCATCAGCTCTCGTTCTGTCCCGCATCTCGCCGTCGTCGTGACGCACCGCTAAAAGCAGCGCCACGATCAATCCAACGATACCCGCCCACGTCAAATACCACGGCGTTTTGACGCTCCTCCCGCTCGTACTCCGACCTGTACGGCCCGTCGTCGTCCCTGCCGCGCTGAGAAGGGGTATCGACCGCGGCCCTCCAGCGCCACTGGCAGAGGTCGGAGCGGTCGGGGGCGAACGAGGCGTCGCTGCAAACAGGTCAGAGTCGTGGATGCCGGGAGGCTGCGGTGCTCGATGCAGTCTTAGCTCGGCCGTGATCCGTGCAGTGTCCGCCAAAGAATCTGAGGGTCTGCACGGGAGAAGAACGGACGCACGACGCTGTTGGTCCCTTTCGCCGCAAACGGGTCCAGGTCGCTCATGTCGGCGACAACAGAAGCGCGGATACAAGCAGCTATAGCGCCGGTATGGAAGGGAGCACTGCAAGACGACGGTATGAAGCGAGCCGCATTACTTGCCGGCAGGTCCTCGGACTTGCGTGGGTTACGAACGATGGAGGCGCGTGCGCGACTCTGAATCCTTTCGTCCGTCCGTCAACTGTCCATCGCTATGCTTTCGCTTGGTGGCGCCTCGAGTCGGAAAGAGAGCGTGCAAAGCGAGGTGAACAATGTATTGAGACCGATTTGACCTTCACCAAGGTCCGCAGCGCGCTTCGCCGAGGTCGCCAGGGGCGCGAACTGGGCCGCTTTACATGGCGCGGTACACAATTGACATAAACAGAGGCAGTCTGCGTTCAGGGTATATGACGGCCAACGCAAACATGAACGTAGTCGACACTGGTTATCAGACGTGGCGACCGAGTTTGTTCCCCTCGCGACGAACCGACTTGGCCTGCGCAGAACAGACGATTTGAAGACAGTCAATCAGCGGGTGGTCCACGCAGTTGAGTTCGCGCAAGAGCCGTCCGAGACTCACCGCCTTTTGCTTTTCGTGCGCCGCTTTCGCCTCTGCTTCGGCTTCTTTCTCGAGCCTGACGATCTCAGCGCGAGCGTCCTTGACTGCGTGACTAGCGCGAGCGAGAGCCTACCGCAGGGTCACCTCTCGTCAGCCTTGTGAGCGGCGCGAAATTAAGGAAGAAGGACGGGGGGAAAGCTCACCGCATCCGCAGCGGCTTCGGCGCCTTGGGCCGTCTTTAGTTTCGTCTTGGCCGCCGTCAGCGAGTCGTTCCTGCAGCCGATGGAGTGTCAGCTCAAGATAGTGCCGCCCAGAAGGGCAGGCACCGACCTGGAGAACAGGTGCAGTCCCCTCCCTCCTCCGCCGTCGCCGCCAACAACCGTCGCCGCCGCCCGATGTCCCGACCGCGACTCGTCCAGACTCGACCGATTCCTCGAAAAGACACCATGGCGCTCGGTCTCAGTTGAAGGGCGGGAAGATGTGCTCTTGTGACAACCGAGGAGGGAGGTGCTGTGATTGCTTGCGGGCGGTGGCGCAGATTCGACCGGGGTCGACGATTTGTTGAACAGGCCCATGGGGTTTCCAGATACGAGCAAGTAGACCCAGGTGGTGGCGACGACTAGGCGACGCAATGGAGTATCGGTGTCGCAGGTCGCGAGTAAAAGCGAGAAGCAAAACGAAAGAATGGAAGCCAACCTGAGCTGGTCCGGCTGAAGCTGCTGTCTGTCGTCCCGATTGCATGACTTCATCGCGTCATACGACCGCGCGGTCCTGAGAGCGAATCAGGTGGGGAGCAACGGCTGCGGGCGGGGCGCACAGACCCATCCTTTTTTGTTCTCTCCCTCGAGCGTCATCTCGAAAAGGAGAAAGTCGATCTATTTGCAATGCGATTCGAAGCCGACTCCTCGCGTACGACAGCAGCGGTGGCGACGCTCAGAGGGGGCGGATGTGCAGACTCTTGGCCTTGGTGACGGCGTCGTACCCGTATCGCGAGAGCGAGATCCCCCTCCCCGAGTCCTTGAAACCGGTCCACGGCAACGCCGGGTCGAGGTAGTCGCACCTGTGAGCGCGTTCCACAGGACAAAAGCATGAGTTTCAATCGCCGAACGAGGTCGATCCGATCGAAACAAGAAAGCCGCCGAAATTGCGAGCGCACCGGTTCATAAAGACGGTCCCGGCGTCAATGTCGTCGACGAGCGCGGCGTACGCCTGTTCGTCCTTGGTCCAGATGGACGCCGTCAGGCCGTACGGCGAGTCGTTGATGAGCTCGAGCGCCTCGGCGTCGTCCTTGACCTGTAGGTCGGACATCACGGAAGACGCCGTCAGCCGTCTTGACCATCGCAGATCCGGAAAGACTCAGCGCGCGATCGAGGGGCTCGCCGCACCTTCATGATCCCCATGACGGGGCCGAACGTCTCTTCGCTCATGACCTTCATCGAGTGATCGACATTGACGAGGACCTGCGGCGCGACGTACGTCGTCCCTTCCTTGGCGAGCGGGAACGCCGATTCGTCGATTAACGCCGTGGCACCCTTCGAGACTGTGCGTACCGCCCGAGATCGCAGCAAACATCAATGCCTTCTCTTATCGCAAGTAGAGCGGAAAGAATCTCTGCCAATCGGATGGAAGCCGCACCTGCTTCGGCAATGTGTTCGCGGATCGTCGCCGCCGACCGCAAACTGACCACCGGACCGAGCGTCGTCTCCTGCTCGCGCGGGTCCCCGAGCTTGTAGCCCTGGACGGCGTCCTCGTTGCAGCATCAGCCTCCTGTCTCCGAGCGACTGGCCTAAAGCGAATGCCGAACGAAGAAGAAAGAGGCGACCCCGTCCGCACCTTGACAACCTTGACGACCTCTTCGACAAACTGGTCGTACAGCGACTCGTGGACGTAGACGCGCTCGATGCCGCAGCAACTCTGACCCGAGTTGAACATCGCTGCAGCGTCGCAGGACAGCGGGAAAAAAAGATCAGTTCGTGAGGTCTTTTTCCCCTGCGCGAAGAAAGAGGGGGCCGGGAAATGGAAACGCACCTCCGTCGACGATGTTCTCGGCGGCGTAGGCCGGGTCCGAGTCTGTAGGAGCATAGTCGGACTCGTCAGCGCTGAGCCGGATCCGACTTGGGCGAGACTGCCTGTGAGCGCAAAGCAAAGACAGACGCACCCTTACGAACATAAGCCGCGTCTTTGCCTCCCAACTCGAGCCCGACGACCTTGAACCCTCCCTTGTAGCCCTCTTGCGCCGATGCGAGCGCCGCCGTCTTTTCGACGCGTTTCCCGTTCGCGACGGAACCCGTAAACGAGATGAACGGGATGAGCGGGTGCGCGACGAGGTAATCCATCTGAGTCGGGTTCAGGTGCAGGGTCTGCAAACGGTGCGCGCCGAGAGCCGGGCCAGAGTTGAGTGAGTCAAGTGAAGTTGAGTGCCGAGAGAGAAGTGGCTCGGGTGGGAACGCACCTGAACGAGCCCCTCTGGGAACCCGACCGCTTCGAACGACTGTTGGATCCGTTCGGCGACGAGCGGGGTCTGCGGCGACGGTTTCAAGAGGACCGAGTTACCCGCGACGAGTGCCGGAATGAGAGCGTTCACTTGAATCATGTCTGCGGGCGCGCAATCGGTCACGAGAGATTAGTCGGTCAATTGAAACGGAAAAATGGCAAAATCTCAGAGGCGTAGCGCGTACAGGGGAACTGCGAGTCGGTTCGCCAGAAAGAACGTAAGCACTCGTTCCATACGCACAACTCGACGACGAGTGCATGCGCGACAGTCCAGACGGACACGACTCACGTTCCACGCGCCGACGAGGAGGCAGACTCCGACGGGGGCCCTCCGGATGACGCGCTTGATCCCTTCCGGCCTGCCTTGATCGACGCTCTGGTCCTTGAGGGCGGCCTCTGCCTGGTTCAACAGCCAGACGGCGCGGTCCTTGTAGGTGGCAAACTCTGCCGCGGTGTACCGCGCCGGTCTGCCCATCTGAGCGGTCAGTTCGGGTCCGAGTTCGAGTGCCCGCGAGGCGAGGTGGTCGACTGCTTTGTGGACGAGGGCGATGCGGTCTGTGAGCGGGACGGTGCGCCATGCGCGGTGGGCTGCGTGAGCCGATGCGATGACATGGTCGAGGTGAGCATTCGACGATGGGTACTGCCGCGAGACGACCTCGGACTGGTCGACGGGCGAGATGGTGGTCAAAGTCGAGTCGTCGAATGCCATGGTGTCGCTGTGGAACGGTGGGAAGGGAGAGCAGGCGAGAAAGCGAGATGCGAGTGGGGCTGCCCGAGTCCCGAGTCGCGATTAGCCGCTGCCGCATACACTCCCCCTCCTCTATGCACGGGCAGCGAGAATGGACTGGGACGCTCATCTAGATCACCTCCTCGCCCAAGTGTACCCGCGAGAGCTTGCTACGCCTCCCACTGCCTCGAATGTCGCCGCCGCTGCCTCTGGCCACTCGCACTCGCACTCGACGACGACTCGTCCGCCAACGAAACCGTTCGTGACTCTGACGTGGGCCCAATCGATCGATGGCAAAATCAGCGGCCACAACGGCCACCAGGTCGTCCTCAGCGGGAAACAGAGCATGCTCCTCTCGCACAAGTACAGTTTCTCTCTCTCTTGCTCTCTCTCCTCGCGAGCTCGGCTACTCTCCCGCTCGCCTGCTATGGTTCTTGTGTGCTCATACGGACTGTCACCGTCCGCAGACTGCGGCGACTACACGACTCGATCCTCGTCGGAGTAGGGACAGTCGTGAACGACAACCCGTCCCTCACCGGTGCGCTCCTCCCTTGCTCGTCCTCGGTAGCAGCGTGCTCTTGACTCGTCTCGTCTCGGAAGAGCCAACACACTGACGTTCAGCTAGCTCGGGCGCACAGCCCGCCTGCCCGACTTGCTCCCGCTCGAATCGCAACCGACTCCCATCGTCCTCGACCCGACACTCCGGACGCCCGCCTCGGCCAAACTTCTCGAGAACGCTCGGACCGGACGGGGCAAGGTCCCCATCATCTGTATCACCTCGCATGACCAGGATGCGGCGGTCGAGAGGAGCGCTTTAGCAGAAGCGAACGAGAGGGGCGAGGTCGAGATTGTGCAGGTTCCCGCCGAGGCAGGTGCGCTCGCCCGTCGCACTCGTGTCGCTCGGTGCCCGGGAACGTACATACGAGCTGTTTGAATGTTGAGTCGAAAACGTGCGCACAGGCTCGACTCGGATCTCGCTACCGGATTTGCTCGACCCCTCTATGGACCCGCGCCTCTCCCGCGCGCTCGGCCGCTCCCTCATGGTCGAAGGCGGTGCCTCTGTCCTCTCGTCGTTCCTCTCGGCCACGGTCCCTGCGCCGAGCGCGACCCCGACCGACGAGCGAGTCCCGCTCGTCGATCTCGTGATCGTCACTGTCGCGCCGACTTTGATCGGCCGGGAAGGCGTCGCGATCCCCTGGCTTGCAGCCGTGCGTTCTTCTCCCTCTGCGCTATCTCTCTTTCTCTCTATCGAGCGCTTTTGTCAAAGAGCGCTGCATGCCCTGAATGAAGAGCTCGCGCTGATTCGCATGCGTGCATGCTCGTCGCACGAAAAAGCAGGACTCGATCCCTCGCCTCGAACCGATCCGGACCGAAGTCGTCGGGAACGACACGGTTTTCTTCTGCAGGCCCGTGTGGCACTCAACCGCGCTGTCGGTGTGATGGGCAGACTTTCGAGACTAGAAACTTAGAGTGGACGGGTACCAGAACCGCCCGTAGAGCGGGTCGAGATGTTTTCATTATGCATAGACCGGAACTTATCATCAGCCGTCATGGAGGACTCGCTGCGCTGCATCGATGGCATCGTTCGGCGGGGCGAGGTCAGGCACTGGACGAGCGGATCCATTCTGCACTCTCGCGGGGCAAGACCCCAAGGTCGCAGCAAACTCGTCTGCCGCGCTTCACAGGTCACCGCGCTTTCACTCCCCTTTGCCCGTTCACCTGCTACGGTCCTGCCTCTCCTGGGTTGCGCGCCTCTCGTCTCCGCTGCGCCCACTCGCGCGCTTTCGCCGCGCGCGCTGCCTGCCGCAGCCGCTGCTCCTCAGTCAGGCCGTCGATCGATGCGCGGTCTCCAGAAGTCGGGACGGACGAGTCGGCGGCGGGGACCTCTGCCGGTGGTGCCGCCGCAGTGGGAGTGTCTGCTGCTAAGGTCGATGGGACGGGGGCGGGAGAGGCGACTGAACTGTGGCCGGCGTCGGCGGACTCGGTGCCGTCGTCGCTATCGCTCCCATAGTCGGCGAGTCCTCCGAGCCCCGTCGTCGTCGGGTTCTTCTCCTCCCGCTCCTTGTCCGGACCGTCCCCCACTTCCGCGACCACCTGACCCGACCCCTGACCATGACCTGGACCTTGACCGCGCCTCATCGTCTCCCACGCCTCTCGCCATTTCCCATCCCGCTTCAAGAAACTCGCGAACCGAACGTCCGAGCCGTGGTTCGCGAGGATGCGGAGCTCGAGCAGGGCCGGGTTTGGGGACCGCGAGAGGGTCGTGTGGAGGCGGGACATTAGGAGGTGGATCTCCTTTGGGGGCTGTGCGTTGCGTCGTGACGTTACATCAGTGCAACGAGTCCAGAGAGGACAGTAGCCGCGAGCCGTCACCGGCAGGACGCACCTCGTCTCCCTCGGAAGCACCCAAGTCTTCAGCCTCGTCGCCATCCTCCTTCATCCGTTCTCGGACCCGTCTCTCCCGCTCCTCCTCCAACCGCCGCCGCTTCTTCTTCCGTTCGACTTCGGCTCGGTCCGCTCGCGAATTGAGGAAGAACATCTCTTCGTGGTCGGATGGGAGGTCGTCGAAGCCGCTCGACTGGGTCGCCATTTGTGCGGGATCGGGGGGCGCGAGGCGCGGGATGGGAGGGATGGAAGACAAGAAGTGAAGGAGGTCGTAGCTGTCATGTCAGAACGCGGGCAGATGTCAATTGCAAGACAGCAAGGGGGAAAGCGGAGAATAGTCAAAGGTCGGAACTGAAAGTCTTGCAGACGGCATTCGGACTTGGGAGCAACAGGTCCGATAGTACGGCTCATGTCCATAGAGTCGCTCCACCGAGCAATCGCAGAGTATGCGTCGATAGCAATCCTCGCACTCATCTTCTTGAAGTTGGACCTCCCAGAAGCAGCAAGCAAGTCGCCCCCTCCCGACGCTCGGTTGACAAGCGCGCAATTCCAAGCCGAGTGTGGACACGAAAGAAGGGCGGGAGGGATGCTACAAACGCACCGGTCCGTCCACACGTGCTTCTGCTGCTGCTGCTCGCCGCCGCCGTCATCACCGTCGTCGTCGCCGTCGACCCAACCGGTCCATTCCACCTGAGAGCCCCGACTCGCTTCGGGCCATTCGAGCGGGTCGAGCAGGGTCGCCTCTCGAGCTTCGATCATGTGGAGTGCGAGGTGAGCGAGTGCAGGGTCGCGGTTGGCGAGAGCTGTCGCTGATGCTGATGAAGTCGAGGCGAACGGGAGCGAACTGTACAAGTGGGCGGGTAGAGTGGGCGACGGCGATCGGTCAGGTGAGGTACTCTGGCGACGGCGAGGTCGCTTCGTAGACATGGCTACGGGTATCGTGACCGAGAACGATGAGAAGAACGCCGCAGATCCGCTCTTCCCAAGTCGAAAACCTTTTCGAGCAATCCGCTTCTCCGCACGGATCTGAACGAGTGCGAACAAATTGCAGTGTAGAGAGTACAGACAGGGTCAGAGGAGAAAGGGCGGTGCAGGGTGGCCCGCCACAGAGGTGGCGCGGAGCGGGTCAAAAACGAGAGGTCGCGCCGGCAACCTTTGTAACGCAGAGCGTGAGGAGGTCCTGTCGAGGAGACCCTAAGGGTATGTATGCAAGTAATGCGATGGGAAGGGCAGTGCAAAGGAAAGGCGAAAGCGGGACTGGTGGAGGCCTAGGTTAGCAGGCGGCGGATGGCGCACCGCCGACTTGGGCGATGTGGACGTCGAGGCTGAACGCTGACAGCGTCAGCAGTCTGTCCTGTTGACCGACTGGATGTGCGGTTTGCGCTGAACTCACCATTCCTCCTATGCGGGGGCGGATTGTAGGGACGGGAGGACCGGGAGCTTGTCAGCAACTAGGCGTAAGTTCGTCCGAGACACCCCGCCTCGCTTACCTCTTCAAAGCCGAGCTGTGGGAGGAGGAACGTCAAAGAGTCAGGTCCGGATTCGCGTCAAATTGCGCGCTCGTCGTTCGCGCGCCGGGCGCGGAAGGACGGACTCACCTCTTCCGGCGTGGCGTTCTTGTCGACGCGCTCGCCGTCGTACGTGATGATAAAGGACCCGTCATCCTTGCCGGTCTGATTTGCGACCGCCTGTATGACATCCATCCACGGCAATCAGCACGCGGAGAGAAGAGAGAGAGAGAGAGAGGAGCTACAATCACTTACTGCATAGATCTTTCCAAACTTGGTCGTCCCCTTGACCTGTCGATTCGTGCGTGCATCAGCGGTACTCCCACATCTCGAGACACGATCCGTGCACGCAATCAAGGGCGCGCGACTCGCCTTGATCGTCAGCTCTATGAACGGGAACCGGCGCGAGAGGTCAGCCTCAACAAAACTTCGGCGGACCGACCACTTCCAGTCCACTCACCATCTTCGTTCCCGCCTAGCCTAATCGTCAGAGTGTGCTTTGGCGTTTCGGGCTGCACAGCGAGCGGTTTGCGTCAGTTGCCGGTGCGTACAGTCGCTTCAGTCGCGTCGAAACGCGCTGATGAAAACGGTGCGAAGTGGAACGCGGGCGGGCGCACCTTGACGTCGCCGTTGGCCGCATCGGGGTCGCCTTTGACCGCCATCGTAGCAGCTCTGTCTGGGTTCTGAGCAGCTGGAGCGCGCCTGGACGATGGGAAAGCGGTCTCTCGAGGCAAAGAAAGAGTCGCCAATCGTTTCGCTTCCGCGCAGAGTCGCCGACTCGAAGGGAAAAAATAGAATTGTGGTCCTCTATCGCGTCGCGGCTTGAGGCGGATTCAGAGAGGCAGTGAAGGCAACAAGGACTCGCAGTAGAGACAGGCTCGCTTGCGCATGCTTGTAACGAACGCCGGAAACTAGAGACTACAACCCGCCGGGCTGGAGCTGGTGCATGTAGACTCTGCGCGGGGGCGCAGTACGTCAGCTTCAGTACCGAGCGTGCCAGACCACGCAGCGGTCTGATACGTACTCAAGCTCCTGCAAGAGTCCCGAGCGGTTCCGAGGCATTAATGGTTAGCTGCCTCCGAGGCGGCCGATTCGGCGCAGGACGCAGCGTCGAGAGTGTGCGGGACTTACCTCTTCGGCATCATATGCATGTCTGACTTCATCCCCTCTCAGAAGCTGCAAGGATGGAAGCCGAGGCATATCAGTGCGACTGGATCATGCGAGACTGAACGATCGCATCAAACGGATCTCGGCTAGACAGGTCTGATCCCGCAAGCGGAGACCGTCTAGAGATAACCCAATGTGGGACGGATTCCGGTTGTATCTGCGCGCGAGGACCTGGGCTCGTCGTGTCAGCAGATCGCCATAGATGACCGAGCCCTTCTTACCAGGACGTACCCTTTTCAACTTTTGGCAAACTTGGTCGTCTCGGCAAGCTGTACAGCCTTGTGGTTCAGTAGCGCAGGTGAAACCATATGGCAGCAATAAAACCAAAACGCACTTTGATCGTAAGCACTGTGGGCGTACGAGGATGTCAGCGTCAGTCGCGGTGGGAGAAGAGAACCCGTAACGTGCAGTCATCATAGTGCATGTTGGCCCTGAGGAGCACCGTACGGCGCTTCGGTACGTCCGAGTTCATCATCTACAGCAAAGTGATCGGCAGTCAGCCTCGTCCCGCCGTGGGCGCAGTCCGAGGGAGTCGCTCACAGGTATCGATGTTGCAGATCGCGTTCCCTCCTGGCGACACTCGCACTTGTCCCGCCAAAAGCCGAGCACCGATTCGACGATTTCGGGCCAAGTGTCCCCATGGGGCTTATGGTCACTCAGAGGCCATTCGCGTCCGTGCATGGTGACACAGCGGAGGCCCTCGTCGATCTGGTCGCTGCCGATCTGAGCGAGCAGATTCTCGTGCCACGGGACGCCTCGGGAGATTTGTTGCCGCCAGGTCCCGACAGCGTCAATGACCGGACGGCGTATGAACCGCCAGTTGCCGGGCCGCCGCAAGCGCATCGAGACCTGACGGATGAATTGGTCCGTGTCGGCCTGAACGGCAGCTCTCGCACCGGCATCGGTACAGAGCGTCTCGCGAACGAGCAGCACAAGTTTGGCAAACGCAGACATGAAAGTCTCGAATTGAAGAGCCTCGTCAGCCCAGGTCCAGGGAAGCCACGCGTCGAAGCAATTCGCGTTGCTGCAGCGTCGACGCGGCGCGTCCCTCCCCTCTAGATCGTCAAATTCGTAGTGCGTCGTCCAGAGCGCCGAGTCCGTTGCGAGCGCCTCGAGGGCATCCTCGGTCAAGAGTGCGAGTGGCGGTACGAGTCGGTTCTGCGCCGCCCAAACAAGGTATGGCGAGATCGGCGCGTCGCCGATATTGTGTGACAGGGCAGCACTTTGAGTCCACCGCGGCGTAGTCGCTTGGTGCTGGACCTCCTGCTGTCCTCCCGACGCCGTTGCGAGACCGATCCGTTTCGACTGCGACGAGCGGACGTTGCGGACGGGCGGCATGCGGGCGCGCACGTTGGTCGGCGATGAAGCAGAACTCGAGAGTGATACGGGGTAACTATATACGCTCGACAGCCTGTGCTCAGCGGGGCTAGCTAGAGGACCGCGACTGACGAGGCCGCGAGCACGTGAAAACATGAAAACGCTGCTTTGCCGCGTCGACCACACGCGCCCAACATCTAACGCTCGAGGCAGCAAGATCCGCAGCTTGCTAGAGCTCAATGAACAGTATTGCACCCGTGCGCGAATGGAGATCCTCTCGCGAGAAAGTCCGAATCGAACCATTTCGCCCGCGGCCACCCTCAACTAACCGCCGACATGATGACTCTCCATGACGAGGCTGGGCACAGATGCACAAGCATCAGTGTGGAGATAGCGCGGAAGAAAGCGTCGAGCTCGACGAACTGAGGCCGCTGTGGAGGGCGGCGCCACAAACCGGGTCAGTCTGCAATCGCGACGTGTCATCGGGAACAGGAGCAGCACGGCAAACATGGGATCTGGAAAGAGTCACTCACGTCGTCGTCGTCATCCCAGTCCTCGAGCTATTCGGGGCTCGGAGGAAGGTCAGCATCGAAGACAGTCTGGAGAAGGAAAGGCGCGGGATGGCGGACCTCGGCTACGCAGCTGTCCTGGAGGCAGCGGCAGCCGTCCTGCCTCAGGACAAAGTCTACAGGATTGCGCCGAGTCACGATTGCCAGGGCCTGTGATAACTCCGTGGGTGAGATGCTGCGGGCAGACGACATGTTGCAGGCTCGCGAGCTCACTCTCTTGATTGTCGCCATTTTGGTCTCATCGCAAACCTGGCCAGTCGGTGGTCAGTTTGACGCTCGTGCTACGCTAGTGCAAAGGTAGACACCACCGTCACTCGCATGTCTGTGGGCGACGTTGTCAGGCTCTTCCCTAATTCTCTGCGATCGCAGCGACTACATACCATTGTGCGGGCGGAAGACGCCCACATAGAGCATGCGTCTCTTTGACTCGTCGGGACCCAATCCCTGCGTGGCGTGCGCAGTTGGCAAAGTGCGTGTTCCTGCGGAAAGCGGAAGGGCTTACGGGCATTACAAGCAATTTGCCGCCTTCTTGGAGGCCGCATTCCTCCTGCCAGAGTTCGAGCGCCGAACTGACAACGTCCGACCAATTCTCGCCGTGAGGGTCGTGATTGTGCTCGAGAATCTCGTGCCTTAAGTACCCGTCCGGAGGGAGGTGTTGAGTATCTTCGAGCCGAGCGAGCGAGTTGTTGTCCCACGCCACACCCTCCGCGATCTTTTGACGCCACGAGTCGATAGCACGTAGAGCTCTGGGCCTCATCCATCGCCAGTTCCCGGGTCGCCTCAGGCGCATCGACACCTGACGCACGAATTGGTCGGTGTCGGCTTGGAGGACGCTTTGCGACTCCTCGTCGGCGCAAAGCGTCTCGCGGATGAGCAGCACCAGTTTCGTAAACGCCGACATGAAAGGCTCGAACTTGATAGCCTCGTCAGCCCAGGTCCAAGGCAGCCAAGCGTCGAGACAAGTCGAGTGGCAGCGTCGGCGCGGCGCGTCTTTTCCCTCCAAGTCGTCAAAGTCGTAGTGCGTCGTCCATAGCGTCGGTTCCTAAGCGAGTTTTTCGAGGGCGTCTTCAGTGAGGAGGGAGAGTGGCGGTACGAGGCGGTTCTGAGCCGCCCAAACCAGGAACGGCGGAACCGGCGTATCACCGATACCGTGCGAGAGGGCCGCGCACCGTTGCCAGCCCGGCGTCGGCACCCGCTTTGCTTCTGTCGAGCCGGTCGGTTTCGGCGCGAGCCCGATCCGCTTTGTGCTCGAGCGCGTGTTTCAAGTCGGCGGCATACGGGAGCGCGACACGGCGAGTGACGCCGACCAAGAGGGGACGCGGGCGAGCTGCCAGGTGTACGTGGAGTCTGTCGGAAGGGGTCGACAGGGTGTGAGCGACCCGACCTATGCAAGTTCGAAGCGGGAGCGAAGCGGACGACGAAACCGGCATTGTCCGACCGCGAGTTGGCGCGTGAAATCGACGAGAAAATCCTTCCACCGCTCGAGTCGCAATTCTTGACTGCACAGGTTGATCGACGGAGTCTCTATCGATGCAGAGTGCAAATGAGGAGCCACGTCTCGAGCGTCCCTACGTCCGCTTCTGCTCATATGTCGAACTGCGGAAGGCGTGACATTGTCTCGACCGACCAAGATCGCTTTGCGCCCGCGAGGTTGAGCCGGATCTGCTTCGTTGCCGAGGAGACCATCGCTTCCTGTGCGGCGGCACGCGCGGCGAGTGCGAAAGCGCAAGATCGGAAGAGTGCCGGCCGGGGCGCCGCTAAGAGCTTTTTCAGGCGCGTTGTCGAGGTGGCAATAGATACTTGTACGTATGCCTCAGGACAACGAAGAGCCTGTGGGAGCGGGTTCGGGTCAGTATGCTTGCGCGTCGAAGGAGCATGACAGCGCGTCTTACGAGGCATGCTGTCGCGCAAGCATTCACTTCGCCGCGTCAGCTTGATCACGCAGGCCTCGGAAGGAAAGTTACGAAACGCACCGTCACCGGACCGAGCTATTCCCATAGCCGCATCATCAGTACTCAAGCACGCGGAAAAGCAAAAGATTCTTGCCGGCGACTCACCTCGTGCATAGTCATGCAGCCGTACCAATCCTGCGCATTCATGACGAACCGAAAGAGGTTGACGTCGATGATGCCGAGATGATGGCAGATGACCTGCTGTCCCCGCAAAGTCAGTCTAGGGAAAGCCCAGGTCCATCGGACGTCGCGACCGTATCGAGAGGAAACGCACCTTGATGACGCTCGAGAAAGCAGTATTCGAGGCGACCTTTGAGAACAGGCGTAAGTCAGTACTCGAACGTCGAGCGAGACTCGAGCGCGCTTACCATGAGGTCGAGTCGTTGTGCGATCACCCACGACTGGACCCGCAAGCAAACCTGGATGCGGTAATGCGCCGGGACCGACTGCAGCGGGCAGAGGGGCGGTCAACCGTCATCCCGCGTCGTGAGCGCGCTCGGGACGCGCGCACCTGCTCGACAGCAGTTTCGTGTGTCATGTCGAGTAGTTTATGCTCGGAAGTGGGTGCAACCTCATCGGGAGTGGCGACAATCTCGACGCCGGCCTCGTCGGACCCGGTGCAGGCTTTGGTCCAAAGGCATTCGTCCCACGTCGAGAGGACCATACGGGTCCAGAGCTTGGATTGGTGGATCGCCTGGCGCCACTCGCGCAACTTGAGCAACGCGTATCGCCGAACGGTCTGCCACGAGCCCGGTACAGTCAATCGGACGCAGAGTTGCCCTAGGAACAAGCCCACGTCGCGATCGACAGTTTCCCTAGTGCTGATGGCCGCGCAGAGCGTCGCCTTGACGAGGAAGCAGAGTTTGGCAAGCGCCGGGAGGAACTCGTCAAGCGAGAGCCAGCAGATCGCTTCGAGCCAGCGTTCCCAAGGCCGCTCCTGACTTGCCCAGTCCGGACGGAACTGGAAGTCTAGGTATCCCCGACTCGTGGCGGCGCCCCTCTTGAGTTCGTCGTTCGTCAGCAGTACGAGCGGAGGAACATAGCCGCGCTCGGTCGCGAAAACGAGGTACGGTGGTATCGGCGCGTCGCCGTTACCGATCGCGATCGCGGCCGTATGGGTCCAGTCTGCGCCTGCCGAGGGCTGCTCAATTTTGATGGTCGGTTTCGAGTTCATGACAAGTGTGTGGACGAAGCGAAAGCCGGGCGGACGAGATCCCCGGCTTTCCACAACTCGCGCTCGGCTCACAACTGGCCGGCTAAATGCCCAAGGCAGCTCGTCATGTCAGTGCTCTGGCTCATCGAGCTACTGAGCACAAGCGCTGGTCTGCAGATGCGGCTCAAGATGCGTCGACGCTGTCAACTCGTCGTCATCATCACGACGGCCGGAAGCAGGCGATTGAGCGGGTGCAAAGGCAGCAGGACACTCCAGGCGCCAAGACGAGACCGAGAGCGACCTTGACGACCGCCCTCGAATGGACCGAAGTCGGCTTGCAGCACTATGACCGCGCAACGTCGCGCTGGACTCGCCTCGACCTGTCGACCCTCCCCGATCGCGCGCCGCACTTCACGGACAGCACTTCGACGCTGCGGCTCATGACCTACAACACGTACTCATGCGACCCGTCGCATACCCAGTCTCAGACTCGCGCTCTCCTCGCCGTCCTCGAGCAGGCTCGCGCCGACATCATCGCCCTCCAAGAGGTCTCGGATGGGTTCTTTCGCGCCTTGCAGAATTGGGCCGCGCGAGATTCGACATCAAGGCGCAAGGACGGTGGGCACGAGTGGGTTATGACGGCGGCGCAGGACTTTTGGCACGCGGCGGGACCGAACGCTGCGAAAGGGCCGAGGAGGAAAAAGGGGCAGCGGGAGGCATGCCTGCTCCTATTGAGGCGCGGACTCGTCGGTACTGGGAGCACGGTCAGAATCGGACGCCTCGACAAGGCCAAGGACGAAGGCGGAAAGGCGGCGCTCGCTCTCAGTCTCGTTAGCGATGGACAAGAAAAGGTGAGCTGCGCTTCGAGTCACCCGCTTGTGCTGGTACCTTGGTCTGGGTCCAGCCCATCATTGTGTCCGAACTCAGACTCGCTTCTACACGTGCTTGCAGCTCCGACTCGTCACGTCTCACTTTTCTGCCCTCCCGCAAAACGCCACCCTGCGCGAGCGACAGTTTCGCTCGTGCTACGACTTTCTCGCTCGCCCGACGGCGACGAGCTGTGCTCGCTTGCAGCTCGGAGCAAAGCCACCGCTGTGTGTCTTTCTTGGCGACACGAATGCGTCCGCTTCCGCCGAGCTCGACCTCCTTTACGAGCCGCCCCTTTCGCTCGTCGACGCTATGCACGCGTCAGCCGACTCGCTCGCTCGGCAGCGTGATGCTCGCAACATCGGCGGATCGACCAGCTCCGCCGCCGCCGCCGCCGCCGCCGACTTTCGCGTCCGGCCGACGTTCGGGCACTTGTACCCTTACGTGACGGCGTCGTCGCGTGGTCGACCTCGCAAACCTCGCCGCATCGACCGGATCTACCTTTCTTCACATCCGCTCTCTGCATCGCCACCGAATGATCGTAGCGAGACACGCGACGCCGACCGCGATGCGATCGAGACCCCGTGCGGTCCATCGTCCGCAGCCGCTGCAGCTGCGCGGGTCGAGGCGTATTTTCACCTCGGTCAGGAGCCGCTCGTAGGACGCGACGAACGAGATCGCCTCGGCAAGGATGGCCGGCGCTACGCGTCTGACCATGAGGCGGTCTGTATAGACTTGTCCTTGTCGTAGTTGAACAGAAAAAGGGGGAACCAAAGAGATCGACATGCGACGTTCATTTTGATTTTTCGTGCGCGTCATCTTTCTGATCAAATCGCCGCTCTCAACGCAGTCGGCCGCCTCTGCAGCAAGCCGGAAAGAGCTCCACCCTGTCGCGCCTCTTTCGAGAAGACTGCCTCTTCCCATCATTCCTGCGGACTGCCTTGAGCCTCAGACACTGCGATCAAGGCAGAGCGTCTGCACAGCTCGTGCGGCGTCCCTTCGGTGCCCCTTCGCGGCGTTCCTCCTCGTTCGAATCGGCAACTCTTCGCCCCGATCACATTTCTGCTTTCCTGCGAATCCCGCCCGACCGTCTCGCGCTCAAGGTCGTAGCCGTGTAGCCCAAGATGCCGTCTCTACATGACACGAGGCTGCTCAACAACCTCCTCAAGACCGAGAAGGATACGATGCAGGCGTGAGTGGCCCGCTCCTCCTTTCGCGAGGATCCCGATGTGTCGATCGGCTGCGTGTGCGAGCGAGGTCGAGCTCATGTGCAGGTCGTTGACACACTGTTCTGCACAGCTTCCGGCAGTACACGAATACGGCTGCGTCGGCCGGCGCTGCGCTGAGTGCGTGGAGTGTCGCCGACAGCGCCGACACCGGCGATCTTATGGTGAGCCAGGCGCTTGCTGTCGAGTCTGACCGACGAGCTTGTCAAGCATTCGAGCTAATACTCGCCATGTTCTGCGTGCGCTCACAGGACGCCGCGATCCGGATCTCGCAACTCCTCGCGAATTGCACCGACGCGCAGCGCCTGTACCTTCAAGCCCTCGGCACCTACCGCAGCTCACTCAAAGAGATCATGGCGCGCGAGACGGCACTCCGCACGGTCGTCCGAGACCGCGAGATCCTCGTGAACCGGTTGATCAAGGTCGGCAACAAGAAGCCCAAGGAAGGTCACGAGCGGGAGCACGAGATGAAGCTCGAGGACGCACAGCGCGAGTTGCAGGCGTGCGAGAGTGAGTCGCTTAAATACATACGACGCTTGAGCAGCGGAGGAAAAGCGAGAACTGACGCTCTTTTGCGGTGATAGCTTTCCTCCAGGAGGAAGAGGCGGCTCTCGCGCACGTCAAGCGTCTCTCTTTCCGCGAGTCGCTCAACAACCGCATGAAGGAGATGGGCCACCTCGCCCAGGTCATGGAAGACTCGGCGGCCGAAGCCGTGGCGATCCTCGACTCGCTTCACGGCCCCGACGGCGATTTCACCCCTTCGGCGCATCACTTTGACCTCGGCAGCGACGATGGCTCGATCGCGCCGAGTCAGAGCGCAAGTCAGGCTATGAGTCGGTCGTCGAGCTCGTCGAGCTTGGCGGATCAGCACGGACGTCACGCGAACGGGCCGGCCGTGCCAGAAGACCTGCCAATCGACCCGAACGCGCGGCCGACTTCGGTCGTCCGCCGCGAGCGGTCCTTCTCGCCGACTCGGTCGCCAGACCGCGCCATGTCGCAGGTCTCGATGGCTCAGACGTCGGCGTCGATCGCCGCTCCAGTCAGGGCACCTGCTCCGCTCGACCGGCCGGTCATGCCCGCCGTCCCGACTGCGCCGCCTCCCATCGCGCACACCGTCTACACCGAGCGCGTCCCTGGAATGCCGACCTTTGACATCCCGCGCGCGCCCGACTTGTCTCGCCGACCCGACTATTCGTCCGAATCCGAATACGACGACGACGAGCAGCACGGTTACGGCCGGGGAGGCGGTCGCAACGGTGGTGGCAACTCGCGGATTCAGCCGCAGACGAGCCGACGAAGCATGCGCTTCTCTTCGGTCCAGCCGCCCTCGATGAACTTTTCGCCGCGGTCGCAACGCTCGTACGGTCGGCGCGCGATGAGTGAATCGGGCTCGATCGATGGCCGGGAAGGACGCGGCCGGAAACGCAGCGGCTCGTTCTTTGGCGGAATCGCTCGGCTCTTTGGTCGCGGCAAGAAGCGAGACGAGGAGGACGACGAGCTCGAGAACGACTACGGTCGTGGAGGAGGCGGCGGCGGCGGCTACGGCAGGTCCGCCGCGCAGGACGAGTATGATTATGCCGGTGCGAGGAGTCAACTCGCCCGGCAGCAGCCGTCGGCTCCTTCTGTCCGCAGCCGCAACACGACAGTGACGGATGCTCGCGTCGACGCCGTCATGGACTCGGTCATCAACGCTGGCCGGATTTCGCGACCGGCGACGCGGGCGGGCAACGACTCGTCCGACGACGAAGGACCGACCAGCGTCGTCCGCCACGTCAATGACCCGAAAGCGCGCATCAAGGCGATGAGCGACGTCGGACGGTCGCCGGCCCCGCGACCCGCTTTCACAGTCGCGCAGCAGCAACCTTCGGCAACGCACCGACCCAAACTGCAGCGCAAGGGGACCAGCTCAAGCTCGGTCCGGCCGATGAGCGCCGTCGGGGCGCCCGCGTCCGACGTGGCCGGTGCGAACCAGCGCCGTCCCCGCAAAGCGGCGAGTGACATTGGCATCCCCCCGTCCCGGATGAACCCCGCCCTGTCCAACTCGCTGTCGTCGCCGACTCTCCAGGTGCCGCGCGCTCCGAGCGGTCCGGGCATCGCCGAACTCGCGAACGGCGCCATGCTCCCGCTTGCGCGACCGGCCGGTCCCGCCTTTGCCCCTCGCGGTGCCAACACGGGGACGCCCTCCGCCCCGGCCGAGACCGGCACCTTGATGCGCAAGAAGACCAAAAAGACCAAGGTCGACCCGCGCGAGGCGCAACTCGCCAACATTGTCGCGACCGTCGGCACGGTCCAGCCGCGCGCCCGGCCCGTGTCTCAGCAGCGTCCGCCTCAACAGCAGCAGCAACAGACCGTAGTGATCTCGGCAGAGTCGCTCGGCATGCCGACTGCGGCCGGTAGTACGCAGCCGAGTACGCTGGCCCGTAGCAACACCTCGACTTCGGCGACTCTGGCTCAAGCGCCGGCTGCGAATGGAACGCTCAAGAAGAAGAAGACTGTCGTAAAGGAATCGGCGCTGCCTCCGAGTGCAGACGACCTGGCGGCGTCTCTGCCTCGCGCTGCCACGGGACCGTCGTCCTTCTCGGCGCAACTGCCCCGCCCGGACGACGACCCGACGACGTTCCAGCCTGGACCTCCGCAATCCGTGGCCGCTCCCGTGGCAGCTGCGTCCGCAAAGAAGAGCGAATCGGCCAAGCCGGTCAAGACGCTCGCCGACAAGGAGAAAAAGTCGAAGCAGATGACGGCGCTGCACGGCGTCAGCGATTCCTCCTGGGTCGCCGCCCCGTCGTCGAACAGCACGTCGGCCGCTTCGACACAGCGTGCGACTGCCATGCCGACACCGCCGCGTCGCTCAGATGTCCAGAAGGGTGACGAGTCGCTGATGAGCATCGTCGACATTGCCGAGGGCAACGAGAACGTCAAGACGTCGCGCTCGTACGCTTCGGGCACGGTGACGCCGACGGGTAGCACGCTCACCGTTCCCGTCGCGACGCACGGCAAGGCGACGCCGTCGTGGTTGTCAGGCGGCAACGGGCCGAGTTCGACGGCGATGACGCCTCAGCTCTCGAAACGCAAGTCGGTCCGGCTCGCCGAGACGGACCCGAACGCCAAGCCGGTCGCGCTGTCGCCTTCGCCGTCGATGCGGAGCACGTCGAGCTCGGCCGCCGCCGGGCAACCGCGCCACGGGATCTTGGTCCACAACTCGCCCGGTTCCGTCGCGGCGTCGTTGTCGAACGGGACCGCGGGAGGCAAGAAGGAAGACCTGTGGCCGACGCGCGCGTCGTTCCGCCAACGGATGCAAGACTCGGACGACAGTTCCGACGAGGGCGAAGGGATGAGGGCGTACCGCGCCGCGCGGAAAATGCTCGGCAAGGAGACGCGCGGGATGGAGTCGGCGATGCAAGGGTCGGCGTCGCGCGAAGAGAAGGGCAAAGGGCGGGCCGACTAGACAGAGTTCCTGCTTTCCTAATTATCGCCTATACCCGCTGTAATATCTGTACTCTCTCCCGTTCGAGACTGACGGTCGGAAGTTGAGTCGGAATTGGTATTTGCACGGGATGCAGGTATGCAGCGAGAGAAAGAAGGGAAGAGAAGAGAAGAGAATGTACGACAGTCCGGCGCGTTCCTTCTGACGGAATACCCTGATCTTCCGCACCGATCGAGCAGACGCATGCGCAGCTTGCGCATCTGGCAGCAAAGAGCATCGCGGCCAGAGCTGCCAGAGCGCGGAATGGAGGAGACAACACGGCACGAGATGACGGACACGGGAAGGTGAGGAGGCGAGAGACAAGAGGGTCCGCTCAGAAACCGTGCATCCTGCACGCGAGAGAAGGCGGTCAATGCCACTGTTACGATCGCACCCGAATGTGACGCACTTGACCGTCTCCTTGGTGGCGATGCCCTCCTTCAGGAAGAAGTCCATGCTCTTCTGGCGCTGGTCGCCCTGCATTTGGAGGACTGTCGAAGTTGGGGCGGGCCGAAATTAAGGTGAGCATGCCGTCCACTCAAAGTCGGACGGGGACCCGCAGAACGCACCCTGACCGTGCACCTCGTGCTCTTCAATCGAGGCGTTGCAAGCAAAGTCCTCTGCGACAGGTCGCGCGCCGGGGCAACGTCAGTATCCGCTTCAGTGCCGGGGTGATCGCCGCCGCCGACTCACTCTTCATCGCCTTGGCCAGCTTCTTGAGGTCGAAGTCGGTCGGAATTCCCGAGATGGTCGTGATCGTCTTGCGTCCATTGCGCTGCTGAATACGGATGTGGATCGAATCGGCTGCAAAAGAAGAAAAGAAAAGGAGGGGTGGCGATGGGTGATTGTCGGGCGGACGGGCGTCACGATGTGTGTGTGCAAACTGGTGCCAATGGGGGACTGACGCTGCTTCTTCACCGCCTTGGCGTCGAGTTGGGTGTCTTCGTCGGCACCCTCGTCGGCGAATGCGTCGTAGGGCTTGTTGAGGAGTTGGCTCACTGCAAGTGGGCGGTGCACAGCGACGAGTCGTACCGGAGGATGGGGCACGCAGAGGAGGAGCGAGAGCAGTCAGCCCTCGGGTCACAGCGACTACTTACCCAGCGGCGGTACTCACTAAACGCGAGACTGTCCAGGAGTGGCGCGAGAGACGAGAGCGCGAGGGATAAGGCGACCAAAGTCAGCGTCGCGCGCCGAGCACCGCGGCTCGCGTGGCCATAGGCAGGGAGCGCCTCCGGCTACTCACAAGTGTGACTGCGTAAGAGCCGAGTCGGTCTAGAGAGAAGTAGAGCGAGTCGTGGGAGACTGTCCGGCTGTGTCGCCCGCACACACGCTCAACCCGCAACGCACTCGAACCCGACAGGGGGCAACTCAGCCGGGGGGGGGGCGTTTTGCTTCTCTCCTCGTCTCGAGTCATACGGCGGTCCAACAGCTTATTGCCACCATCTAACCGTCCTGCTTGAAGCTCGAACTAGGGACGGATCTATGAGCTGCGCCGATCGAGCTGATTTTCTGCGAGGCAGCACTTTCGATCGCCGTTCGGTCTCCTCGAGCGCCGCTCACCTTGTTCCGCGAGTTGGACCTCACGAGTACTTGACTTTTCCGCTTCAAGGTTAAAGTGAGCGTCATAGACTTGAGGGACGAGGACGAGGAACCCCGCACAACGCTGCGCGTCTGTCCGGCAGGCTGCTGCGGATCCCGGGGCAGACGATGACGCGCGCTTCTGTGGCTTCCTTCGCGAAAAAGCTTCTCTGTTGCCTGTGAAGCTTGTTTGCGTTGCGCAGCTCTCCTTCCTTGGCTCTCCTACACCCCGCACTCACACCCACGCTTGCGCAACTAAAGTCTCGCCCCTTCGGCACACGAACCGCTGTACGCTGTCATCGGCTGCTGTTTCCTTTCTTTTTCTTTCACGTGCACTGACTCTTTCGTTCGTTTGTGTGCCCCGTGACTCCGTCCGCCTGCGTTGACCGACTCTCTCTCTTGGTGCGTCTATAGCTCAAGTGCTAGACCAGACTCGATACTAGAGACTGACCCTGACTACCTACAGCTCGCTTCTGGGACGACTACATTGCCTCGAAAGAAACGCCTCCTCACAGCCACCCTCGCCTCTCCTCCACGCAAACAGCAAGATGGGCGTCGTCTGCAGTGCTGTGAGCGACGTCTCTGCGAGCCTACGGTAACACCGCACGTACGCTGACCCGTGTCGAATTTGCCCGCCACCTCAACTCGTCCTCGCTCGCTTCTTCTCCCCATTGCCAGCTCGCCAACATGGTCTCGGCCATTGGACGTGGTATCATGGCCGTCTTTAGCGGAATCGCTTCCATCCTGAACGCCATCGTCTCGGTGAGTTGCTTCTTGCGCCGAGTTCAGGTGGAGCATCGACCCGGACTGACAGAGCTTTTTTTTTTCCGAATCTTTGACAGGCGATCGTCAGCGTCTTTACGACCTTCTTCAACTGCCTCGGCGACATCCTCTGCTGCCGCTGTGGAGGCAGGCGGCGAGGCGGCGGCCGCACGTCCAAAGTCTGAGCGCAATCCGCCAAACTTCCCGTCGTTTCCTATCCCTGTACATACGTTCGGAAACCGCTGCGGTTTCGCCTTACCCACCTTTAATTACGATTCCCCCGCGGCTTTTCCTTTGACTCGAGGGATACTCTCGAGCCGATCAGGCGCTCTCGATCCCAGTTTACCCTTTGCTCGTCGCAATCCCTCCACTATCTTCGCGCTCGTCATTATTTTGCAACGCCTATGAATACAGTGCTACAGGGGAGACCAGCAAGGTGCCCCTTTGAACGATGGGCTCGACCCTGTAAAGACTCGCCAGTCGAGGCCTTCCGAGAGGTTCGAGTCGCGGCCATGGACTCCGTTGCTCACGAGATCGGAATCGCATTTCGTCGATGAGAACGCGAGGAGCAGCACCAAAGACTGCCTGAGCGATGAGTTCAAAAGTGATTGTGTATGCGGGACACGCGCGCGCGCGCGCTCAGTCTATCGCGGTCTACTCGTCATCGCCATCCGCCGCCCTCTCTTCCTTGGCAAAGAACTGCACCCCTTCCTTCCTCCCTTCCTCGCCGACGATCCGCCAAAACAGGTCTTCGACGCTCGGAACGATCTCGTCGAGTGTCGCAATCAGGCTGGCGGTGCGCGAGACGCTCGGTAGCGAGGGCGTGATGAGGAGGTTGAGCGGGAGCGTGGCGTTCGAGTTCGAGTTTGAGGGATTCGGGGTGGCGATCGTTGGCGCGGATGAGGGAGTCGCGAGCGTCGAGTAGGGCGACCAGTACGCGGCGGTGTAGACGGGTAACGAGTCCGCCGCGTCGTCTTGCGCTGCCGCCTCGGAAAGCGACAAGAGGGCGTTCAGGTACGGCTCCAAACAGGCGCGCGCGTCCGCTTGACAAGCTTCGCCCGTGTCAAGCAAGCAGCCGGAGAGGTACAATACATCTGCAAGACAGGATCATCCGTACATCAGTTCTTACCGTGGGAGGACCTCGCATGAAACGAAAAGACCGAAACGTGAAGATCTGAACTCACGATATCCCTCGGGGCAGCTCATCGTCCCGTGGCCGGTCTGAAGGGCCGTCACGCTTGACAGGTCCGGATGGCAAGCCGCGGGCGGGAATATGAACAGCTGCGAGTCGGGCTCGTCTTGCTCGGCCGGCGGTTCGGCCTCGCTTTGCGAGTCGCCGCCGAGTTTTGCACTCGCCCGAGGCGGGAACGGGATCGGTCGCCTCAGTATCGCGATGAGGTAGGCCCTGCGAGATGTCGTCGAAGCGAGCTGTCCGGGCAGGGCACGAGAGGGAAACAAGGTGGAAAAGAGGTGCGGCGACGTGATGACCCAGTCGCCGGTGAACACGGTCGGCTCGGCGTCGGGACGGTCTTCAAGTCGAACTGGAATCCCGAGGGGTCGACTCGCGTCCTCACTGGGTGAAGCGGAGGACTCGGCAGGTACGGCCGGTCGCGGAGGTTGACTATCCGGAGTCGAGAAAGGCGGCTGAGAGGGTGGGACCGACGCGCCGACTGGAGGTTTCAGATCGAGCGGGAGGATCGGACGGCCGAGGATTTGACCGCCACCCCAGACGGCGCAGATCCTGTCCGAGGCGTTTGTCAGCGTTTTTTCAGCTCGAGTTCCTGTTGAGCGCACAGGCGCACCTCGAAAACCCGCCGACGAGGTCGCCCGCGCCGCCGTAATGTCCGACCAAAAATGGCGACGGGCCGTACCGACCGACCGCATGAATCATGCTCCGGATCCTTCGCAGTGCAGGAAGGGCCGGATCTATGTGACCAAGAGTCAGGTTTTCCGGCAACCCGAAACGCGCCCAGGCTTGCCGAGCGCACCTGATGCATCGGTACAGAGGGCCGACGCGTACACGAGCGAGTCGGCGATCGAGCCTGACAGGTTGTAGCCCTTTTTCAAGTAGTCGACAAAACTGATTTCCGGGTCTGCGGGGGCAGCCTCAAGCGGTCAGTCGGGTGTCCCCTCCGTCGCACCAGTGAGAGTGAGAGTGACTCACTGGCTTGCAACATCGCGTCGTGCTCGAGCGGGTCTTGACCGGCCGCAAAGAGGAGCAGTTTCGTCAACCTGCGCTTCTCGACGAGCGACAGGCTCGCATCCGTGAACACGTCCGACTTGCTCGCCGGCACCCGCTTTACTTTGCCTTTGCCATGTCGGTTGTCCCCCGTCGTCTGGTCGGCGGATGAATCGGATTCAAAGAGGCCGACTCCGCCGAGGAGGCCAAACTGGAGGTAACTCGCGACGCGACTCCGCACGAGTAGGTCGAGGCCGGGCCCGTGCGCGCGTAGTAGAACAGGCTCGAGCGACAAGCTGAACCGCTGCGAGATCCGCTCGAGGTCGTCGGGTAACCGAGTCGTCGAAGTCGACGCGACGGAGTCCCTCTCGGTCGCCCAGTCGTGGAGCTCGGTCAGGGACAGCGAGGCGTGTTCGGTGCCATAGTACGACGCCTTGTCGAGCTGCAGGACCGAGTAGCCCGCTTTCGAGAGCGCGCTGTTCACCAACCAAGGGGAAAGCCGATGTGGAGCGCCCGGGCCATCAACTGTCAGCCAGCGTCAGACAGCATCGCTCGAGAGGACGCACGCGGCGAGGATCGACTCTTGCAAGCCGGTGCCGGCGATCAGCACGTTAAAGTGCGTCGGTTCGCCCGGGTCCATCGAGTGCGAGAGAAAGGAGAACAGCCTGCAGCTGGCTGAACGTCTTTGCTTGGACTGTAATGCACTTTTCTTTACAAGGCTGGGACTGTCTATGGACCTGAACGATGACTACCTTGGACGCTAACCACGACCGCCAGATGATCCGCTTCAGAAAAGTCGAATCGATTGAGAATCCGGGTTGTCTCCAACTGAGAATTCGTCAACCGCTGGAGGGCGCAGACGGCTCGCAAAGCTGTGTGGCCACGGAGCACCTGACTCTCTACCAGGGGGCAGCGTGTCTGTGCCTCGATCAGTTACGGTACACTCGTTCTTCAAGTCGCGGCAGATTTGCAGAGGGATACAGTTGCAAAGCTGGGAGCCACAGGTCTGGTTCATCCAAGCGTCGCCGACGTGGCGACTGGAAAGGTGCAGCAAGATGCTCTTATCAGAGGAAGAAGACACTTGATTGTCGAAGAGGAACGCCGACGGTTCGGAGTAACGCCTGGAATCGATTCGGCGGTGTATTGTACATCCCTACGGCAGCAAGTTGCGGGCGCCGTTCCAGTCAGTGGAAAGAGTCTCTGATGAAGGAGCTGGATCCGCGCATGCTGGATTAGCGACTATCGATCGCGAGTTGTTTTGTCGAGCGATTCGGCCGACTTGCAGCGGGCTTTGGGACAGCACCAGCGTGCCAAATCCTCGAATACAAGGCGAGGCGATCGGCGCTGAGCGTGGTCTTAGCGGTTGTGATTCGTTCGTTAGGCGGGCTCTCCCTTGAGCGAGGACGAGAAGTGAGCAGGAAAGGGGGGAAAGGCTCGTCGCACAGCTGTGCCGGAAGACGGAAACGATCGCCCACGTCGCTAGACAGCAGCAGCGAGCTTTCGCGCACAGTGCAAGTGTGACCGTGCAGCGCGATATCCAGGCTGAGGGTCTGGGGCAAGGTCCGAGACTGAGGAATCAAGCAGCGGGAACGAGGGCAAGGACACGGATAGCGGGACGAGGGATTGGACGTGCTCAGCCTGCGAGCGATCCAAGCACACAGCACCTTGTGCCTCGTGCAGGGACACAGCCAGTGCGTGGTTGAGAGACGGAAATGACCGCCGCCCCCACCTCGCGTCACCTCGTCGGCCCCGTCGACGCACTCCCCCTCCCCGCTCTCCAGCGCTTGTCCAGACCCTCCATTGAAAGTATGGCAGACTCTCGGGCAGGTCTCAAGAGTGAGTCCGCTGCCATAGGGCGCACGCGAACGACACACTGACCTCTCTCTCCTTCGCTTCGACAGCCATCATCTTCCTGTCGTTCGTCCTGTCGCTCTCGTTCCTCTTGATCATCCTCGCGTGCGCACTCTGGTCAAATTGGCTGCCCCTCCTCACCGGTGAGCTCTCCTCGCCATCTGCTCTCGCTCGGCCCCGCGATCCCGATCGACCGGGCTGACCACCTCCTCCGCCTCCCTCTCTCGCAAATACGAAGCCCTCCTGTTCGCGTTCGCGCCCCTCCCGAACTGGCTCTGCAGCCGCTGCGCCGGCGCCGACGACTTCTCGGCCGACTACTCATCCGGACCGCTCGACTTTGGGCACTTTCTCACGTCGTGCTTCCTCGTCAGCGGCGTCGCGTTGCCGTACGTCCTCGCCCACTCCGAGGTCATTCACCCGGCGGCGGCGTGGATGAGCGCCCTCGGAGGCGCAGTCGGCTATGCCACGAGTGAGTCTCTGTTTGCTCAAAGGCCGGGAAAACTCGAGGGGCTGATCACGAGGGGACTTCTCCTGCAGTCATCACCTATTCGCACTTTTTCTCGATACAGATCGACGAGTTTTGAGGGCGTCTATCGCTCGAGGGGAAGTGGAGTCGGCATCGAATCGCGTTGCCCATCCACCCCGGGCTCCCGGCCTGTGCTTGTTCATCCTCGCACCGCTTTCCGAAATGTACTCTATCTCTTCCTTTACTGATCGTGCCAGAGAGAGCGGGGGCACACAAGCGCCTCTCCGCGCGCCTCTTCCGAAGCAAGTCTTACGAGAGTTACCACAGGAATGGGACGAGAGCAAATGCAGGAATGGCACGGCGGTGGCTAGTTTGCTCGGCTCGAGAACCCGTTTGGCTCGGTGACCCCATTTGGTTTCGCGGCGGGTTTCGCTTTCGGAGGCGACTGGCTCGACGAAGTGGCCTTGTCGATGATCGATTCGAGTCCAGGTAGCTCGCGCTGCCCAAGCGGTCGAGTCGCGAAAAAGTGACCTCCCGTCAGCTTCACTTCTGACACGAGAGAGGACTGACAACGAAGGCAGACTCACGACTCCGCGACCGAATTGAGGATACAGAGCCGACAGCTCGAGAAAGTGCGTCGTCGCGGCGGACCAGACGACCAAGTCGGCCGTCGGGTCCCATAGCGCTTGCTGTCGCCACGCGTTTCGGATCTGCGAGATCGACGGGTCGTACGGTAGGATCCGGTCTACATAGCGTCGCGCGCGAGAGAGTCTCAACGTCAGCTTATGGGTTTCCAGACTTAGTTCTGGCACAGCTCGAAGCGGAAGCCCACCATTCCGACTCTTGCGGCTCTTCTCGAGCGCGTCCATCACGGCTTTGGTGTCGTCGCACACGCTCAGCAAGTCAAACTTGGTCAACCGGACGCCGCTGAAACTCCGGACGGCGGATCGAAGCAAGCCGCCGTGCGAGGCGAGGAGGAACTGCCGGAGCGAGTCCCAGTGTGCGTGGAGGGCGCGGTCGATTAGGACCGTCTCGAGCGCGGTCGGGTGAACGGGTGGGGGCAAGTCGGGCAGGATCGTGATGGTCGCTTCCTGTAAGGGTGAATCAAGTCGATCAGTCAGCACCTTGATCAGCGCAGGTGCGACGATTGGTCTGGCAGACTTGGACGCCTCACCTGTCCTTCGACGAGCTCGGGATACCGCACACACAGCTGCAGGTACGTCTGTACGGCGTGGTGCCACAAAGACTGGTCGTCGTACGCCATGAAACCGCACGTGTCGACGAGCGCGATCACGGGGCCGATCGCGAACGTCTGCAGGCGGTCAAACACTGCGTGGCGATGAGACGAGGTCAGCTCCAGTCGTCGAAAAAGCTGCAGAGGAAAAGGCGAGCGCGAAACGCACGGTGGCCGTATTTCTGCATGCAGTCGGAGTCGCGGAGGAGGATGACGCGGCAGAGCTCGGCACCTCGGGCGTGGAAATCGAGCGGCGACAGTGAAGAGTAGATGCGCATGTCTGGCGAGATAGCCAGCGGGTCAGCAAATGACACGTTGCCGGGCTGTCCTCCTTGTGCCGGTGGGCAACGCGAAGCAACGCGCCGCATTTGCCGCAGCCGACTCACGCTCGGGGTCGATCTTGGACTGCCACTCTTTCCGCTGCGCCTGATGCGACGGATTCGAAAGCCAAGCTTGCAGGACATCGGCTTGAAGAGTGGGGACGACGAGCGTGCCGGTCCAGACTGACGCTTCTCGAGGGGCAGACGTGACGTGCGGATCGGGCGGTTTCGACAAGGCGGCGTCGAGTCGCTGCGGGCGAACGGGCAATCGTGCGATGTGAGTCTCTCTGCATACAGAGCTGATATGTTTGCGAGGCGTACCTTGATGTCCGAGTTGGCTTCGGCGTAAGCCTCGCCGTATCGGTTCGTGATGTTACGGATCACCTGTTGCACCAAGGATGAGGTCAGCGATCGCTCCGCAAGCCCGGCGACGAACGCTCGCTCACAGATCCTGCTACTGCGCCTTCGTGGACATGCGAATGTAACTCGCGAACAGCATGGGCCTGGGATCAACGATGAGGGATCAGCTTTCTGGAAAACGGATTCGCGCGGTCACGCGCAACCGACCATGCTGCCACCGTCTCGCCCGAGAGCGCCAAGGTCTTCCCACAGGCGGACAACTTCGTTCGGACCCTTTTCTGGCTCGCCACTGCCCGACTCGGCGGCCCACCGTCTGCGAGCCTCCCGCAATAACCGCAACCCGAGATCGCCTCCCGTTGTCGCCGCGCTTCCGTTCTTCGCTGCAGCTGGATGAACCGCCGCGCTTGAAAGGACCGGCTCGTCGAGGGAGAGGAAGTCCTCCATTCGACGTCGGTGCTCGAGCGCCAGGACTCGCTCGTCTTCCGCCTGATCCGCAGTCGATTCGGACACGTCTGACAGAGCCGTGAACAAGGTCGAGAACGACCAACGCTGCTCGTCGAGCCAGTCGAAGAGCTCGTTCAGTCGAGTGGCTCGGTCTGTCTTCGCTGGGTCAGCGTGTGGGCTGCCTCGAACTGGACCACGTGCGGGCGGAGGCGCAGATCGAGCTCGCTTCCGCTTCGGCGTCTTGATCGTTCGGTCACTAGCCCCACGCGCCTCGCTGTCACCCGCTGTGACTTCCTGAGCAAGCCCCGAAGGGGTCGGACTCGAGACCGACGCGCTGTAGTTCGTGCGGGGCGTCGCCGGGGAACAGTTGGGTGCAGGTGGCATCGGCGGTGTTGGCGTGTCAGGCAGAAGGACGGTCGGTGGCGAATTTGCTGGCGGGTACAAGACGCGGGAGGCGTTGGCACCGGGAGATGCGTGCGCAGACGAAACGGACGACCAGGTTGAACCGTTTCGAGTCGCTTGCGGTCGAGGCACGGTCGAGAATGGGGTCGGCGGCTGCGAAGTCGCGGTGTGGAAGTGGTGCGGGGCGGGGACTGCCATCGGTACGGAAAAGGGCGACTGCGAGACGGCGCCGAACGAGCCGAACGAGTTCCAGTCGATTTGTCCATCCGCGCCCAAGTACGCCGGGATCGAGAGTCCATTCGACGTGCTGGCGATTCCGTTGACGTGCGCGTTGCCGGCCGGATACTGATCGACGGCGTGCTGCTGCTGTTGCTGTTGCTGTTGCTGCTGCTGTTGCTGCTGCTGGAGCGCGAGTTGTTGGAGTTGTGCGGCGGACGAGAGGAGGTTCAACTGAGCATGCGGGCCAGGTGGACGAAGCATGCGTTGCGCTCGGTCGGCAGGAAGTTGGTACGGGTGGAAGCGGGCTTGTGAGACGGGCGGGAAGGCGTGTGGCTGGAAGGGGATCGTCCCGTTTGCCGCCTGGGGTGCACCGGTCGTCGTCGCCGTCGCGTATGGCGGTCCCGGAATTCCTTGCGGGCCTGAAGCGAGCGAGAGCTGTTCCTCGAGCCATGATAGCTCGTCCTGGGAGAACGCCGACAGCTGAGCGGTTGCGTCCGCCTGCTGAGCGGAAGCAGGCGGGCTTCGCTCTCCTGCCAAAGCGGCCAGCCACGGGTCAAGGCCGTTCATGGCGAGCGGACAGCTTTTCGTTCAGAGCAATGCAGTGGCTGTTGTGTAGCGAGGCGAGGATGTAGAGAAAAGGTTGGATGAGGCGAGCTGCGCGGCGAATGGCGTGCGACAGGTTCGCCAAACTTGCGGAGGCCCGCGTTTTCCCGCTTTCAGCTGATAGACTCAAATCCGCTGTAGCTCTAGCTGTCCTCCTGCATGCATGTTTCGGAGCGGAGGGCTGTCTGGAGTGAGCCTCACCAGGCCGCATAGTGCGAGAAGCCTACCCGGCCGTCGAGGCGGCCCACTTCAAACGACTTAAGATTTCCAGTCGAGCCAAACTGCAAGTCTGGCTGTAGTCTGCACGGACTCGTGAGCGGACTCGTGAGCGAAGTGAGTTGTACATTATTCTCCTAGCCGAAGTGTTACCAAGCCGCGAGGCGCCGCACGTAGTGGAAACGCAACGCAACGATTCACTGCTTGTCGACTTTCCGCCCCTTGCACTTGACGTCTACAGCACCGGACCAGCTCGGATGACGTCGCAAGCGCACATACCGACGTATCACTACTCGCAAATGACCTGGACGGAACCGCCCGAGCCGCTCTTGGGTCCGTCCAACTTGGCCACCTCGCCGACTCCGTTTGACCCGCTTCCGCCTCCTGTCCCGCCGACCATCGGGGTGGCTACCACGATCGAGAACCCGCTTTACTTGAGTATCGACTCGGGTGTCAGGAGGGTCAAGGCGTGCGTGCTCGACAAGGACCTCAAGGTCGTCTGGACGGACCAAGTCGAGCTGGACACCGACTTGGCCAAGTACGGGTGCGCTGCGAGGAGTTGGCATGCCTTCGGATCTTGTCGGACATGAGACCACGAGGCTGAATACGCCCTCCTGTGCCCAGCACGCGCGATGGAGTCTACACGTGCGGCGACAGCGTCACTTGCCCGTCAATTGTCCGCTTGCACGCCCTCGACCTCGTTCTGACCAAGATCTCGCGCGACTGCCCCGATCCGACGCTCCTCAGCCGCGTAGTCTGCGTTTCCGGAGCAGGGCAGGTGCGTCCGAAGCTGGTCCGAACTCTTGCGAGGCCCCCTGGGCTCGAGGCCGACACGACTTGGGAAGGTCGTCGTTGATACGCGGCATCCACTGGCACACAGCCCAACGCACTCCATTACCTCGCGCCAAACTTTCTGCATACGCTTCGCGCCATGCCACTCTCGGCGACGCTGAGCCTGCCCGAGCTGTTTACGCCGATCCCGCCGTCCGAACCCGTCTTTTCCGTCTACGAACCGACGACCGACGGCGATGCGACCACGAACGACTGCATCCAGGCGCTCGAACAGCGCTTTGGTCAAGAGCAGTACGACACGTCGACCGAGCCCGAGTACACTGGCGTCGGCGCGGTCCCGAGGAGCAGGCGGAACTCGAACGTCCTTGACCGCAGCAGAGACGAGCTCGCACGTCGGACCGGAGGAACGCCATGCTTGCGAAGTGCGGTGGCTCAGCTCATGCAGACCCTCAGGAGTGACGAACTCAGGCGCGAGGAGAGTACAAAGCGCAGCAAGAAGGACAAGCCGTTGCTCGACCGGACGGAGCGGATCGTCCTCGAGAGCGGGTTGCTCGCGAGCGTGTTCCTCGGGAGGTGAGCCTGCGCGTTCGGTGACAGCTGGTGTATAGATTGGTCCATGTTCTGGTGCACGCTAGCTTTTGAGACTGTGCTGACACGATCTTCCGGCAGGATCGCCCCCATGGACGAATCTGACGCCTGCACGACTGGCATGCTTAACGCGCTCACGGTCGAATGGGACCAGGACATCCTCGAGTTTGTCGCAAGCCAGGGAGGGGCCAACGGAGACCGTTTGGAGGCCGTCTTGGGCAAAGTCGGCAGCGACGGCGGGAAAGCGGTCAGTCTGGTGGCATGTTCGATCCCGACTGGCGGAGCGCGCCAGCTTTGCGGGATATAGATCGCTTATGTCGTCCTAGGACTGACTCGAGTTGAACCTCTGCAGCTCGGCACGATCTCGATGTACTTTGTCGACCGCTTCGGGTTCAGCCCAGGTGCGGCTTCTTCCCGTTACGACAAACGACAAAGCTCATCGTTGCTGAGCATGCCGCGATGACCTAGACTGCCTAGTGTCGCCCTTCATTGGTGCCGAAGCCTCGCTCTCGCTCGTGTACCCGCTGTCGCGCTCGAACGGCGACGTCCTCGTCTCGCTGTCGGGAGTCGCCGAAACCGACTCGCTCATCGCGTCGGTCCCCGACGGGCAGTATGTGCCGAGTCAAGATTGGGCGATGATCAGGAACCCGGCGAGGGCTAGCTGGCAGCCCGAGGCGGATGATGCGGTCACACAACAACGAAGCGAGGACGAGGATCCTGCATTCCTCGCGGTCGTGCAGTGAGTCCGAGATACGCGCTGATGTGGGATGACCGTAGACCTTTGTCCGCCGTGTTTCTGACTCGATAGTCGCTCGATCTCTCAGGAACCGCGATGCCGGGACCGGACGCATGCTGGTCCGCGAGATCTACTGCAACAGCCGGTGGGATGTCTTTCAGCACTTGGCGTCCATCACGCCGCACGGAGGGACGCTCGGGTGAGTCGGCTTGCAACACAGACGTCTCGGCAGGGTGGTCGCATGACCAGGCAGATCGAAACTATGTGCTTGGACGTAGGCAACTGACTGGCGACCGCCCACTCTCGCGCTTAGTGTCGACGAAAAGTACTATGCGTACTTCTTTCCGCACCGCGAGATCAAGCCGGCGCAAGCTGTCGTCCGCTTCGTCGCCGGCGCCCGTGTGCGCGAGTTTACGGATCGCAAGGTGAACCCGCGCCTGCTCATCGAGTCGCAGGGTGAGTCTGCCACCGAGACTACTCGCGGGGGCAATCAAGACTCTTCTTGGTGCCATGCTCAACAGTTGAATTCGGGACCCACAGCCCTGCTGCTCCGGGTCGGACTCGGTCGTCTGCTCCGTTCGATGCAGCCGCCCCACGAAAAGGCGCAGGACGGCGTTCGCCCCTTTGACGCGGCCGGCTTCGCTCCTCTCTCGCCGGCCTCGCACCCGAAGCGCGTCATTGTCGTCGGAGGCGCTGCGGTCAACTCGCCCTTTGTCTTTATCCTGTCGTCCGTTTTTGGCGCGCCGGCTTACACGCCTGCTCCGCTCGGTTCGACCGAATCGAGTCACGACAAGCCGAGTACGACTTTCGGACAGGCTGGGAAACCGAGTGCAGTCGCTCTCGGCGCGGCGTACAAGGCCGCCTGGACGTACGAACGTGAGACGACGAAGAACCGGATCGGCTTCCAGCGTTTTCTTCGCCGGGCTCTCGAAGCAGTTCCGACCCAGACCACCGCTGAGCAGAAGCGGTCCAAGCACGAGAGCAAGCGATCGATCACGTCGTATGCCGGCACGCTCGCCACCTCGTCGTCAGTCTCGGGTCCGCCGCCTTCGCTCCTCTCGCTCGGAGGTCCGAACCTCTCGCACGTTTCTACCGCGAGCTTGCTTCAGGCTCCCGGACCTGGACAGGGCGCGAGTAACGGTGGCGCCAAGACGTTCAAGCTCGCCTACGGTGTTCGCGATGAGTATGTCTTGGCCGACGAGGCGGACCAGCTGTCCCGACTCGGACCGAACCCGCCCGGACTCGAGCTGGTCGCGATCCCGGATGCCGACGAGCACAAGTACTACGCGAGTAGTAAGTCGGTCTGGCTCCCAAGGCCGGCAGGTGGCGAAATCCTGACTGCCTAATTCGCGGGCGCCAGGCTGACGCAACCGAGTGCTTTCCTTGCGCAGTGATTCCCGAACACGTCCGCCTGAAGCGTTGCGCCCTATCGGGTGCGCTCTAGCCGACATTGTCGCGTCCTGCTTGACTCATGGCCGCCTGCCCGCTCGGCGCGATCGCGTTTCTCTCGCCACGCCTCCGACTCGGCTTTCCACCTGCATTGGCCTCGACTCTTTTCTGCCGCTTCGACTCTCTTGGATGTCTCACCCGCTTGTTGACATAGTAACCTACTCTGTATCAAACTGATGGAGGACTTGGTATTCGAAAGAGGGATGAAAAGGAAAAGCTGCCCGAGAGCCGAGGCGCCGACTGGAGTAAAGCTGCTTCAGATCCGCTCGCCCTCTCATCGCTGACAGCACCTCTTCTCTCGCACGGAAGTCATCTACGGCCGAATCACTCTAATCGTGCGCGTCCGTCAGCGGATCCTTCAACTTTCTTTTTCGTTGGTCCACGAACCTCGTCTCGCGACCTGCACGGTCGACAGCTTGCCCCGGACGCCAGGGACGCTGTGACAAGCTGTCATAGACTGTCTCTGAGACGGACTGCTGCGTCCACGCCTCATCGTAGAGTCTGCTCGTTTGTGCACGACCCGCTCCCGAAGCCGAATCGGTCAAACGTCCGCCGGGACCTTGCGACGCGCGTCGATCGCTCTACCACAAGCGTGACGCCTACTGTAGGACCTACGGTCGAGTACCGGTGAGTACAGCTATCCGGCTCGGTCAGCCATGCGAACGGAATAGTGCACCGTCCGCTTCCCCCCACATCGCTGACTTTCGAGGCTCCTCCTGTTTCCCAGCAGCTTGCGATTGAAGGGACAGGGGCTACCCAGCGATGTTATGACGGCTGTTTCCACTTCGGCTGAGCGGGATGGCGCGTTACCAGAGCCTGGGCCGAGGCGGTCAAAGTTATTGAGCGAAAGGTTGAGGACTGCAGGTGAGGAGAACGCCCAGGTACCATGGTGTCTTCGTTTCTCGAGGCCTTGTGAGCTGACAAAGCTCTGCATGCGCAGGAGGCCCGTCCGAGGCATGGGACGACGATTTCTTTTTTCAGCAGCCTTCGACGGCCTCGTCTTCTCGCGCCAGCTCGTCAAAGCCAGCGCTCTCCGAAGAGAGCCCGCCTCTCCGGAAACATGCATCAACTTCGGCATCGACGACTACAACGCGGACCCTCAAACCTGCGAGCCTCGCTCATAATCGCCCTTCCACGCTGTCTCTCGCCTCGATCGCCTCTTCCGCCTGGACCACCGGATCCGATCACGACGCGACAATCCAACCTTCCACTTCACAAGCGACTCCGCGTGCACCGACCGTACGTGCTCGCACGGGTACACCTTCGACCGTTCGAGCGAGTCCTGCATCGAACAAGACGCCACGGTCTCGATTGCCTGTTCGCTCTGCCGTTCCGCCGGTCCCGCCACTGCCTCGCTCGGCTTCGCAATCGACTGTCGAAGACCACAATTCGATGACGACGCCGAGTCTGACTGAGGATAGCCTGACGACTGGCGAAGACGATGATGAGCTCGCGACCGAGACCGACGGATCCGGAACCGAAGTCGCGATGGCCATGCCCGACGTCGCGGCGTGGTCCCGCACCGGCAAGAGTCGTTGGAGCTTTGGTCGGCGCGCGAGTCAGAAGCATCCGGTCGAGGAGGGGCGGGTGACTAGTCACCCAGTCGACCTCGCATCGCCAGTGCGCTCGAAACATTCGAGTTTCACTTCGACTTCGAGCGGTCAATCGACGGATCGGGGCCACCATCGCATCAGCTTGCATCTCGCCTCGCTACGTCCTCGTGACTCGCCTACGGTGCCGGTCCCGCCGACCCCGACGAGCATTGCCAGCTGGCGCGAGTACGCCGGGACGACAACCGAAGACGACGAGACGACCGGTTCGGACGAGCCCGTCTCGCGTCCGGAATCTCGCCACGTCTCGCGGTCGGAATCTCGCCACGTATCTTCCACGAGGCCGACTTCACCTGTCGAATCGATCCTCGGCGGCGACAAGTCTCGGTGGAACTCGAGCCAGGTCTCGTTTGCATCGACCGCTTCGGCGTTTGCACTGCGCGACCCTGTGGAACCGACTGCAGAAGCGCTGAACAATCGAAAGCGCAAGCTCGTCAAAAAGCGGCCTGGATCGCAGTCTCTCGAACCGGAATCCCTTTCGGCTCTCGGCCTCGCACCGGGAGTCGGCACGAGCGAAAGGCCGCTTTTGGCGCCTTCGATCTTTTCGACTTCGTCAGGTGGGAGCTCCCAGACTGCGCGCGAGAGTCGAATGCGGCCGATGCCGTCGACCTGTGCGCCACCGAGTCGGTTGCCGACTTCGTCGACGGCCCGGACTCCTCGACCTCGCTCCGTCACGACTCCGGCTCGAGCTGCGCCATCACCATCGACGGTTCAGGTCGACCAAGATTGGCTCGGTGTCGTGCCCTTCCCGCCCTCGCCACGCCAGTCGACTGATCAACCGCCGCCCTCGCCGAAACCGATTCGTTTGGTTCGCAAAAGCTCGTCCACGCGGACGCGGCCACCGGTATCGAACAGTCGGTCGCAGACCTCTCTCGGCTCGACAATCGCCAACTTTCTCAGTCGTTCCACTTCGGCCGCACCGTTGAGTGGGAAACGCGCACCGAGTCCGGCTCCTTCGGCCAAGTCGACCAAGTCGAGCAAGAGCATGCTCTTTCGGCGGTCGTCGAGAAAACTGCGCGTCGACGAGCCCGATGTCTCGCCGCCTGCTACTGGGACCGTCTCTCGCAGGAGATTCTCGGTGGCGAGGCCGTCTCCTCACGAACCGGTCCCAGCTGTGCCGGCCCTGCCTCCTGCCGCTCAGATCCCACGGTCCGGCTCGGCCTTTTCCTTTCTTTCTCGCTCGAGACGACTCTCGCGAGTCGTCAAGCCGGTCGATGCGCCCCCATCGCCGACCAAAGCCGCACCTCAAGGTCGCGCGCCAACCGCCGCGAGAGACCCCTCGACCCAGGACAGTGTCCGTCGACGTCCGCCGGTCACACGCCCGCTCGGCGCGAAGCATCGTCCATCCGCTTCACTGTCGTCTATCATGCCGCTGCGGCCAGTTTCCCCGATGCCTGCCGTTGCCGTGACACCCGACTTTGGGGATGTCGCTGGCGAAGTCGGATCGTTGCGGAGGAACAGCCTGGGCGACCTGAGGATCCCCTTGCGGATCACGACGGCGCAGAAGAAGATCGAAGAGGACTTGGAACGGGTCAAGCAGTTTGCCCAGGCGATCGAAGGTGTGCCTCCTCCGAGTGTGTTACTCCCGGTCACATGACGAGCTGACTCGCTCCCTCGCGCAGAGCTGAAATCGCTGCGGTCTCGCTTCGAGGCAGTCTCGTCGGCGAATCCGTCTGCAGGCTCTTGCTGGGAGCAGGCTCAGGTTCTGGTCGATCTCGGCGACGGCAAACCGCCGACTGATACCGCCTCGCCTTCTGCGGCGTCCCGCCACGGCTCAATTCGCTCCCGGCCTTCGCCGACCGCGTCGAGAAGCAGTCTCCTCTACGGCCGGACACGTAAGCAAAGCGCGTCGTCGATCGAGTCGGACTTTAGCATCGCGGCCCGACAGCGAGACATGCTCCGAGGCGTCTTGGCCAACGCGAACAAGGGCGCTTCTTTGCCGGTCCGCTCGGCACCTACTCCAAGGCCGGCCCTATCCGTCTTGACCGGTCGGCAGTCGGACCCCGTCGTCTCGAGGCCGACTCCGAAAGAGATACCCTTGTCGCCATCTCGTCGCGCGAGCCGGCAGACGGTGCTCGGCATTCGTGACCTCCTCGCCCGTTTACGAACCAAAGCTACGGGCGAGCTCGCTGCTTCGATCACCGAGTCGGTGGTGCCACAGCGGTCGGTGTCCGATTCGGCGGCGCGCTTGTCTGGCCTGGCGCATTCCGGACGACGGCCATCTGCAGGCAGCGGCGAGTCGGACGAAGACTGGGATCGCGAGCTCGGCGCGAGTCAAGAAGCGGCCGTCGGTGACGTGGCGCTGGACGGCAAGTTGGCCTTGACGCCGGAAGCGATGCCGCAGCTCCTCGCGAAAGCTGCCGAGCTCCGTCTGGCGTGTGAACAAGATCTCGCTCGCTTACCGATCGCATAGCTACACGTTGCAACAAGACTCTATACACAGTTGCTCTTTGAGTGCGAATCAATACTTGCTCGGGTGGACGAGGAGCGTCCCGCCGTCGACGAGGATCGATTCCCCGTTGATGAACCTGTTCACAACGAGAGCAAGTGCTGCAGACCCGACGTCTTTTGCTTGACCGGACCCGCCGGCGGGAGTCTTGAAGCCAAAATCGTCCGATTCCATCGCTGCGGCGACCCCGAGTCAGCGGGTCCGTCGAGATGCATCTGCCCTTGCCCCCGGACTCACTTCCTTGCTTGGACGAGATGCCGTACTCGTTGACGGTGCCGGGAGCGCTCATGCCCTGCTCCGCTCCGGGAGACGTGCGTCAGCCTTTTTATCGCGACACGAGTCGAGCCTATGCACAGCTCACCGTCACGAACCAACCCGGCGAGATGGCATTGACGCGGACGCCAATCTTGAGAAAGTCGTGCGCCAAGAGGGACGTCATGTGACCTGTCGCGCCCTTGGAGAGCAAGTAAGGATAGTTGTGACCGCCAGTCGCCGGATCCTGCGTGACGATCGAAGGGCGGGTGTCAGCTTTCGTTTGTTCCGAGCTTACCAAACACGCACTTTGGTCCAGCCGTTCATCGAGACGGTATTGATAATCTGCGGTTCAAACTTGTCGCCATAGGGGGCTTTGCTCTTCGAGACGACCAGGAGCGGCAGGAAGGCGCTCGAGAGAAAGTAAGGTCCGAGGCTGCGGGTAAGCGGCACATCCCGGGGTCAACCCAGCTTCCGTCCGAGTCAAACGGTTTGGAGACGTGAACGTACGTGTTGACAGCATAGACTCTGCATGACTACAGACTGTAAGCGTCGGTTCCACGCGAATGTCAGCCCAAACGACGACCCACTTGTGGAAATCCTCATCGGTCAACGAGGAGTACGATTTCTTGAAGGCGTCTCCCGAAAGCTGTTTCGGCGGTTCCGCTGCACCGCCCATGATTCCAGCATTGTTGAAGAGCACGGTGACATAGTCTTCGTGCTGTGCGAGCGCCGCAGCGATCTTTTCGGCGGCGTCCTGCGTTGCGAGTTTCGTGAGCCGGCGGATCCGCACCGCAGCTTCGACTGGACGCACGCACCCGACTACTGCAATCGCCTTGCAAGCCGACCATCTTGCCCCGACTACCGCTCTCCTGCGCGAGGTCCGAGTAACGCTCGGCGATGCCCTTGACGAGCTTTTCGTCGAGGTCGACGATGTAGACCGTCGCGTGATTCGCCAACAAGACGGACGAGATCATCAAGCCGATACCCGAGGCGCCGCCTGGCCGCTCACGTCGGAAGAGCGTCAGTGTCAGTCGCTGCAGATTCTTGACGGAAGGGCGCACCAGTGACGACGGCGACGAGACCAGTCAGGTCGTACATCGAAGCCGCATTCAGCGCGATCAAGTCGGGCTTGCCAGACATCCTTTGGCTTCTATAGATTAATGCAGCGTGCGTGTGGCCTGCGTTGTCGACAGCGAGAGGGAGAAGTGGGGCGGCGGAATCGGGTCGCATGCAATCGATCGCATGTGACGTCAAGTACTGGCAGAGACCACAGGGATTCGTTGAGGGTCGACTCGAGCTTGCCGCGGCACCCTGCCTCTGGCGAGGCTGGAGGAAAAGTCGGGCGGTATGTGATTCTGGCGTCGCATCTCCGCGGACTCCGCTCTCGCTGACGAGACTTCCGCGTCGATTCAGCCTCAGTACGACCCTTACACGGTACCCGCACGTTTATACACAGCCATGCAGGCGCAACTCGACGCGTTGAAACAGTCTCTCGAGGGCAAGATTGTCAGCTTCGAACGGGCCAGTCAGACTGTCGGCGAGCGATTGACACCGCTCTCTCCCTCAGGACTTTGTCGGCCAGGACCTCGTCGAGGAGAGGGCAAAGTGGATCTTGTGGGCAGCAGCGGTGCGCCTCATGTGCGGCTCTGGCAAAGTTGAGTCATGCTGATGACGAGACCCCGCAGGCAATCTCGTTTGTCGTCGGACTCGCCGTGCAGTCGATCAAGGTCACGCTCGGCTTGTTTGCAGTCGGTTTCGTCGCCTGTCTCGCAGTGAGTCACTCGGACGTCTCCTTCTGCGCGAGGGCTCGAAGGCTCACCATGTTTGCCGCTCTCGCCTGCCGCTCTCGCCTGCCGTTCTCGCCTGCCGCTCTCGCCTGCCCAGATCACCCTGCCGCCTTTACCAGCCTACACTGCTCACCCCGTCAAGTGGCTGCCGACACTCGACCAGTACGGAGAAGCCGTCCCGTCCGATACTGCACCCGTCGGAGCGAAAAAGGACCGGTAGCGCCCCTTTGTAGTAACTGTAAAGAGTCTGTACACCCCCAGCAGAGAGCGCGAATGGATGAATGAAATGCAAAGGGAATGCGATGCGTGCGGAACTTCTATTTAAACCCTGCTCGGAATGTCGATCACCGGCGCGACCTTGGCATCCGGGTCGAACGGCCGACTCGATCCGGGTTGTTGTCGCAAGGCCGCGAGCTCGTACTCTTCTTGCGCGCGCAACCGTGCCTCGCCGTCGCCCTTGTCGAGCCACGCTCCTCCTGCGCCGCGCTCGTCTCGCCCCAAGCCGCCGGACGACGACGACGACGAGAACAAGGGCGGCAGCGTCGACGTCGAAGGCCCGCTCGTATCGCCATGCACGATCTCGCTACCGGCTCCCTTCCTGACCGCCTCCCACTCGATCCGCAAGTAGACCCACATCCATCGCCTGAACACTTCCATCAGTTCGATCAGGAACAAGCCCGACTCGACCTCTTGCGCCGAATGCAAGTGGCTCGACAGCTTCAACGACCACGTCAGGCGGAGGATCAGGTCGAGACAGATGCAGAGGTAGTAGATGGCCGGGTCGGGGAGGAGGAGGATCGGGCGAAGGAACGGGTACGAGAGGTTCGGCGCCGTCGCGGTCGAAAACGCACGCGAGTGCCCGCCGCCGCGGTGGCCGGACGTGCTGCCACCGCCACCACCGCCGCCGCCACCGCCACCGGACGACGACGAGGCCGCGAGTCGGTTCAGAGCGCCGAGTGGTTTCGGCAAGGGCGAGACCGGCCTCGAAGGCGGCGGTGGGAACTGAGTCGACAGGTGCGCCGGGTTAAGCGGATCGTCGGGCGGCGTCAAGTGGCCGTTGTTTGCGGCGGTCGACCGGACGCGGTGGTGCTGCGACGGCGCGAGCGAGATGCTCGAGTGGCGGCTGCTCGACGACACCGGGGCATGCCGCGGGTGGTGCAGCTGGTGGGACGACCCGGCCGGAGGGTGGATGAACGCGTACGAGACGGACGGAGTCGACGACCAGCCCGACGGCGTCAACAGCGACAAGCCCCAATCGTTCGTGACGTCCCACCAGAACGAGTACATGCTGTTGACAAACACGGCGAGGATCCTGTGCGGTTCGGTTGTTCGATTCGATTCGAGAGTCAGTCGGCGGATTCGATCCGAGAGTCAGTCGGCGAGATCCCTCTCGTGTCCTCGAGCCCGAGAAAGAGAGAGCGGGCGTACCAGAGGTTGAACAAGGTCGTCCGGCCGATCAACCGCTCTCCCGCTTCGTGGCCGACGTCGTCCGGGTCGAACGGGTCGCCAATGACGGTCTGCATCGCCGAGAGGATGATGACGGGGAACGCTGTCGCATACTTGAGCGCGTTCAAGAGGGATCGCCGCGGAGTCGGCGTCGACCCCGTGTAGACTTCAGAGAGGCACTGCCGGAAGCGGAACAGGTACGGCAGGCTGCGCGCGTCGCGCGTCAGCTTGCGTCAGGAACTGGATACCGAGTCCTTGCTTTTGGGGCCAACGCACGAGGTCATGAAGGGCACGCCCCAGACGCGCTTGCACTCGTCGGCCATGAGTTGGACCCCGCGGCCTTCGACGACGAGGCAACCCGCGATCCAGACGTCGCCGAGGACCTTGGCGGACGAGGTGAGGATATCGGCGAGGATGATGTCGCAGAACGGGACCGCCGCGTTCAACGACGGCGAGACGATCCGGCGGAGCGATCTGCGCGCGCATGCTACTCAGCTTGCAAGTCTCGGAGTTGGGGAGGGATGGTAGAACACACCTGAGGAAGCGGAACCGCTCTGTCCGGCAGAGGACGTTGCCCGGCCAGCACAAGGCGGCGCCCGCGCCGAGCAGGAAGGCGGCCGGGAGGATTCGCCATTGGATCGCCGCTTCAGCATCGTTGCCGGCCAAGGACCGGAACGCGAGCCAGCCGGCTGCGGTCCACGCGAGGGCGGCGGCGGCGAGCGAGTACACGGGCGGGTAGATCTTGGTCGGGTGGACGAACGGGGCGGCGACGGCGGGTGCTGCGCTGCTGCTCGTCGTCGTCGTCGTCGACAAGGCTATGCCGGCAGCTGAAGCCAACGGGACGGGGGCATGGTGGTCGAGGCGGACGTCGAGGACGAGGGCCGTGTCGATCCCGAGGGCGGCGAGCAAGTGGGTGTTGGTCGCGAACCCGAGGGCGGTGATGGCCGAGCAGAGGAGGATCCTGAACGGGAGCGGGTACCTCAACCCAAACTCGCTCAGTTGCTGGACCGCCGCCGCCGCCGCCGTCGCCTCGCCCGGCGGAGTCCCAATGTCCATTCTCTCCACCCTACTCCTTCAGCCGTGGAGCAAGGGCGCGGGTCCACGCTGCTCTAGATGCTCGTGACACCCCCTCGCGCGCGTTGGCTGCCGTAGGCGGGCTCGTCGGTTGTCCCTGCGACGGCGGATGGTTGTCTCGGGAACGCGGAAAAAGGTTTCCCGGCGGTCGTCGCCGGCTAGTACGACTCGAGCTCAGGGCCTGGATCCTTAGTCGGAGCGTGCCTATTCTCGGCAGCCTCTCTTCCTCGTTGTGAGCAGGGACCCAGACGTCGGTCGACGCGTCTCTTCGAACTTCGCCTTCTCGAGCCGCCGAGGAAAGCGAGACGGCGCGACATCCCGCAGCAAACAACGCGCGCTCTCTCTCTCTCTCTCTTACTGACTGCAGCGTCACTCAAAGCAGGGAACACGCACGCTAGGAGTCGCTTGTCTGGCAGACCGACCCTATCAGCGACTCGCTGAGGACTTGCGCTCCCTCTCTCTCTTCGAGACTCCCCACTCGGCAACCCGCAGCCTTCGAAACTGTACCCTGCTGCAACACGGCAGGAGCTGCCTACTCGACAACCGTACATCCGAATCGGACAGACCCGACTCGTCGAATCGCCAGGTGGACCCCACGGAGCGGTGAAGCCCGCAGTTTGAACCGCCAACTCGCGTCTTTCTGAGAGCCGGCTCTCCAGTATCGACACCCAGTCGGCCAGCGGCGACGAATCAGACGAGCCCTACTTGGTCTCAGGCGATACACTGCACTCCTCGAGGGTGAAGCGAGGTACGCCCCCTTGCTGTTCTGCTTTGCCACACGACCTGTGCGACAAGAGACGCTGACTCGGCGTGCCAGTCCTCCGCGAGGGATGACGTCCGCAATACCTCGACCTGCATCGGTCCCGCCTTTACCCTCGTCTCCTCGCCAGCCGTCGTCCACGCTGGCCACCGGTTCCAAGATCCCGCGGAGACGGACTTCGCCTTCGCAATCGGTCGACTTGTCGAGCGCGAACGTCGCCGACATGGACGCCCGGACGTACCCGACGAGTGTTCCGAGCTCGCCTGACAAGCGCGCGACGAGCGGAGGAGGAGGATCCGGACAACACCACGCGCGGAGGCCGAGCCGGACCCAGTTCTTGCCGCCGCCACCGCCGACGACGATGACCAACGCACCTTTGATCGAACGGAGGAGGTCTTCAGCTTCAGCGAACGCGGCGATCGACGGAATCACGGCTTCGAATCGACCTCGGACCCCTTCACTTTCGATCCAGATCCCGGTGGCGTCGTCTGTGCCTCAAAGTCGATCGCAGAGTCGGCCTCAGGAACGCCACGTCACGCACGCTCTAGACTCGACGGCGCACCGTCAGGCCCGTCGGATGGGCCATTCGAGGACCGCGTCTGGCGAACTGTCCCCTCTCAAGGCCACCGGACCGCGTGCTTCGCAGAGGCGGTGTTCGGCGCCGGTCCACTCTTCTACCGCCGGTCTCGTCGACTCGGCGCCGGTCCACTCTTCTACCGCCGGTCTCGTCGACTCGGCGCCGGGAACACCGGCGCCGCCTTTTCCGCGAGTGCCTCGCACGCCGTACCCGTTCGCGTCCGCTGCCGGCGGCGCGACGCCCGTCTCGGCTCGATCCCACCGTCCGCCGATGCTCGAACGGACCCTGTCCGATTCGACGATGGCCACGTATACGAGTTTCGACTTGCAGCACCCCCGGACTCCCGAAGAGGAAGACCGCGAGGTCAGCCGGCGCGGTGGCGGCGGCGAATGCGGCGGCTCGAGGATATGGAGGTGGTTGTCGTTTTGGAGGAGGTCGCCGAGTCGCCTAGACTTGGATATCGAGGCTGCCGATGGGTCTCCCTCGAAGCAGACCAAGCCGCGATCTCAGTTGGCGGCAGTCGACGAAACGACGGCCCTCCTCGGCGGCGGCGACTCACGCCCGCAGACTCGGTGGGAGTACGTCTGGGGCGAAATTGTCTGCTACGCAAAGGTGCGCCTGCCCTTGTTTGTGTTATTGGGCTTTCGAAGGTGGCTGACGATTATACGCCCGGTCGCCACAGCACATGCTCCCTCCGATCTTTGTCTTTGTCGTCGTCGTCCTCGTCATCGCGTTACTCGCGTACCGTCAGGGCATTCGACGGATCGCACAACCTCCTCCTGGCTGATGGCGGCGTTTGGGACTGATGGCGATCGGCTGCCTCGTGATGCCGCGCGCTCGCGGACGGCCCATTTCTTTTTGTTCATGGCTTCACTTCACGACAATGCCCTGTATTCATATAACGACTCTGAGACGTGGACCTGGAAGTAGATACAGATGTTGTTGCAGCAGATACACTTTGATACACAGCGTGATGGTGGCAACAAAAGAGATCAAGGGGCAACGCGGAAAGCGGAATCTGGGCTACCGGACAAACAGCTTCTTGGCGTGAGAAGCACCTCCGGCGCCGGGACCTTGGTGCTCCTGAAGGTAGACTCGGTACGCCTCGCGGAGGTCTTGCGGCGTAAGCGATCCCGGGTGGTCCGACATTTGTCGGGCTGCCATCGGAGGGCGAGTCAGCGCACGTGGGTTGGTCACGATATGCTAGCACAGCTCACCCTTCTCGACAATCTCACCGACAAACACCTTGGCGAAACCGCGAACGACGGTGAGGATCGAAGGCGAGACGGACTGCTGCAGGACCGAGTTGACGAGCTGGGCAAACAGGCGCAGGGTTAAGGAGTACGAGTCAGCACTGAGCAAAAGCGTCCTGCGTCATAGCATCGACTGCAAGCTCACCCTTCGCACGCTCGCCTTGGCGAGACCGGATCGCCGGTACGCCTCGTACCGGTCCATCTGGTTCTCGTCAAAGTGTTCGATCAGGACACGAAGGTCCTCCTTCTGGCGAGCTGCTTCGGCTTGGTTGTCGCCAAACTGTCGGGCGTTTCATGGAATCAGCGGCGTGGTCGGTCGCTCGAGAGAGGTTCAGTCATCAAAGAAGTCGGAGGCTCACCTCGTCGTCCGAGAATTCAAACACTTCATCTTCGGCGTCCTGCTCTTCAGGTTCAGGCGCAGCCTCTTGCGCCTCTGGCTGAGCCGTGTCTGCCCTCTCTTTCCCCTTGCCGCCGTGCGGAGTTGCCGACCCGTCCCTCGCTCCACTTCGGGCGGCCGACGGGGACACGGGCGGACTCGACGCTGGTGGCATCGGTGACGCGACTGCAGAGCCTGCTGGAGGAGGTGAGCCAGCTTGAGAGCCTCCCGCTGCGGCTGCGGCTGCCGCTGCTGCTGCATTCTTCTTTGGCTTTTTCGGGCGAGGCGCTCGCGGCTTTTTCGGTTTCGGTGGGGCTGTCGACGGCGGAGGTGAGCCTGCATTCGAAGCAGGGCGTTTCGGGGCCATCGCTTAAGGTTGCGTTGCTCGCGTTCGAGTGTAGAGGCAGGACGACAAAAGTGGGGCGGTGTCTCGCATCACCGCTGCTATTCAACGATTACAACCTCGGGCGTATTTACGAATTTTATTTTCGTCAGGACAATCGCTGCTACTGCTCATCAAGCTGTTCGTGCAAGTCCGAGCTGCATCGTCTCCCGAGTGTCAGGGTCCGTCTGACTTGAAAGGCACAGAGTGACTCACGCGAGCAGCCTGTTCAGGGTAGTCTCGCAGGAACGCGAGTTGTGCGCGAGTGGCCTGCATTCGGCAGCGAGTTCAGCTTCGGGTTCCAGTGCAGCGCAACACATGTCGGGCTCACATTCTCGTACGTCAAGGCGTTGACGAGCTCGGGTTCGGTCCGGGCCATCTCGGCCGCCTTGCTAAACATGTCGACCGCCTCGTGGACCTTGTTCTGCTGCAGGAGGAGTTGCGCCAGGGTCGCGACGCCGACGTCGCATTGCGGGTCGATTGTGACGGCTTCGCGGCAGATCCGTTCGGCCGTCGCAAAGTCTTGCCGGTGCTGGAAGATGGCGAGCGCCTTGTTGACCATCGGGAGGACGTTCCGGGGCGTTCTGCGTGTGCGCGACATGTCAGGCTCAAGCCGACCAGTTGAAATCCGTCAAGTCCGGACTCACTGGTCCTTGGCATACTCGATCGCCTTGTCGAACGCGTCGACGGCGTCCTGGAACCGCTGCTGGTCGAGGAGGAGCTCGCCGTAGTAGTTGTACACGTCCGGGTTCCTCGGGTTCTTCTCGACGAGGCGGTCAAACAGGACGAGAGCCTTTTGGGTCGACCCGGCCTTGTACTGCGCGACGGCGAGCTGGATGTGGCAAAAGATGTACGACGGGTCGAGTTCGGACGACTTGCGGTACTCTTGGATCGCGCGGTCAAACTCGCCCGTGATGAAAAACACCTGGCCGCGGTGGTAGAACCTGCCGCCGAAAAGGCGCGCGTCAGTTCATGGCCGGGCCCTCACCGTGACGACCGCACTCACACATCGGCGTTCTCCGGGTCGATCTCGAGCGCCTTGTCAAAGTCGGCCATCGCCTCGTCGGGCTTGCCGAGTTCCATGTGAACGCTCGCCTTCTTGACCCAACTCTGCGCGTTGGCGGGCTTGACGCGCGTCGCCTCGTCGAGGTCGGCGAGCGCTCCGGCCGCGTCCGACATGATAAACTTGAACGTCGCGCGCATGTTGAGCGCTTCCGACCTCGCGTCGTCGGTCGAGATCCCTTGCTCGATGGCTTCGTGGAACAACGAGAACGCGTGCGTAAAGTCCTTGGCGTCGAGCGCCTCGAACGCGAGTTGCAGGGTCCGGTCCCCTTGTTGCGGGTTCGCCGGCAGCGCGGGCGGCGCCCGCGGTCGGAACGCGGTCAGGTACGCCGTGACGAACGTCGCCGACGGGAGGCGCGGTTCCCTCGTCGCGAGCATGTCGGTCGCCTTTTCCGACGCGAGCCGCTTCATGACGCGCTCAACCGAGTTGGACGTGCTCTGGTTCTGGAACCCGTCCAAGATGGCCGCCGCCGTAAAGTCTGCCGTTCACGATTGTTGGTCAGTCTCTTGCACTTGATCGGAGTCACGCGCGCGACTCACCGCAGAGGGCCAGGTATAGGTTCTCGTCGCTGCCGAGTTGTTCGCGCGCCGTCGCCCGCCGGTTCAACGCCTTGACGTACTGCGAGTCGAGTCCGAGTGCCGCCGAGCAGTCCTCGACGACCTTGTCGAGCTGGTTCAAGTTGGTGTAGCCTGGTGCGGAGCGGTGTGTCAGTCAGTCGGTGGCCTCGTGTCGTTCCGGCGCCCGCGCGACTCACACGCGGCGCGGTTCGAGTAAAAGACGGCCTGCTCTTCGCACTCGATCGCCTTGGTGTAGTACGCGATCGCGTCTTGGTACTGCTTCGAGGCGTACAGCTTGTTCCCGCGGGCCTTGAGCGTCAACGCCGTCTGGGCGCGGGTCTGCATTGCGTCGAGGGTCAGCTCGTCCGTTCGTTTGTTCGTGCCTGGACTCGCGCGCGCGAGACTCGCCTGCTTGTCCATGACCTCGATGTCGGTCTGCGTCAAGTTGAGGGCGTCTGCGCAGGAGTCGACGTCAGCGTCTCCCCGGGGTGCGCCTCACGAGCTCGCGCTGCTTTACCATCGCTGGGGCTTGACGCCTGTTGCTTCTCTCCACCCTCTGCGGTCGTTGTGGTCGTCGAGGGAGTGGACGCCGATCCTTTGCCCTTGCCCTTGGCTCCGCCGGCCGCCTTTGCGTCCTTCTTGGCCTGCTTTGACTGTTTCGCCTGCTGGATCTGTTGCTGGTGACTCGCGTGCGAGTAGTACAGGGCTCCCGCGGTCGTGACGGTGATGGCAGCGGCGACGGCGACGACGAGCCGGCGGTGGTGCGAGACCCAGTTGGACACGGTCTGGCCCGTCGTGGCGGCTGCGGCGGCGTTCGGAGGAGTGGCCATGCTTTCGGCGCGCGTCTGCAGTCGTGGCCTAGAGAAGGAGTCGCCCGGGAAAGAAGGGCCTCACACGACGAAGCGCTTTGCCGATCTGACTGGCGTCATTTCTCTCTCCGAGTCGTACTCGCTTCCGGGAAGAGCAAGCTGGTTCGCGAGACCTCTCTAGCTAGCTATTGCGCTCTTGAGATGGCGCTATAGCTACGAGTAGACGAGAGACCCGAGAGAAGCCAGCCCCCGGGTATTCCCCCTGTCTTGCCCTCGAAACGCTTTTTCCTCTTTGTCGGTCCGCCGGTCGCGCCGGCTGTCGACTCGCACAGCGCGCGCGCACTACCGCAGCTACCTTGCGGGGAAGTGACTGGCTGTACTGAACGAGCTGCACGCCTCGCTCGTGTCTCGACGCTGCGGTACCCTCTCACGAACCAGCACTCCCCGGCTCGAGGTACAAGCTGCCCGATTCGGCAACGTCGACCCTTCGGACGACTTGCAGTACGCTCGAAGGCTCCCTGTAGCGTGTCTCTAGGTCGACCAGAGCTTCCGACTCGACACGCGACGCGCCTTGCGGTGGGGGTTGCCCGAATCGCATCTTTCTCATCATCGCACGCACCCCAAACAAACAACAACAACGCGACGGGAACATGAGCGCCAGCCCTGCCCCGGCTTCCCCTGTCGTGGACCCGGCTCACATCGACGACGATGGCGCCCACGACGAAATGACGACCGTCGCACCGAAACAGTTGTCGGAGCAGGAACTCGCCGACGGGTTGAGGCAACTCCGGACCGACTTTCGGACAGCTGCGATCGCTCACGTGGGTGCTCGCCCGTGTGTTGAGAGACACCTTCCAACCCGCCTGCTGACCTTGTCAACGCTGCAGTTCTCGGTTCTCTTCCTCCACCACCTCGGCGGGACTTTCAACACCGATGTGCGTCTTCATTGGTTTGGCACTTCGTCCCGCGACGCCAGCTCATCTCGCTTCCGAACCGCGTACACACAGGACTTTGAACTCGACCTCCTCGGCGTCCAGCCGGGCGCACAAGTCCCGGCCTTGCTCGGCAAGATCCTCAACACGCTCGCCAACGACCGCAACTGCAAGTGGGTCCTTGCCGAGTCTCAGTCTCTTGTCATGCCTTTCTTTGTGCTGACTATGTGTGACCCGCCTCCTCTTGCTCGACTGCGCTCCTTCGTGGATCCCTCCTCCGCACACAGTTCGTCGAACTGGTGCGTGCCACCGTCCGTCTACCCTCTTCTCCTGTTTCCATCGCGCCGCACGAAAGACTGACACGGCCCCCCGTTCGCACCTGTAGGCTCAATGCCCTTCGCCGATCGTACAACCGCCGCGTGACGGACCGGTCCGACAACCCGTTCTACTCGTGGCACCGCGTCCCCGGCAGCGTCGTCGAAGCCGAACGGGCGCAGGAACGCGAACGCGAGGCGGCCGAATATGACGCCAAGTTCGCCGGAGACGCGGGCGACGAGAAAAAGCCGGTTCCCGAATCGGACAAGTACGGGATCTTTGCCGCCGAGGAACAACGCCTCCGCGATGCCGAAAAGGCGCTGTACCGTTCGTCGAGCAAGTACAAGAGCAAGATGCGCGCGTCCGAAGCGGCGCCTCCTGTCACGAAAGAGGCGCTCGACGACGGGTTCAATGCCGACTTGGCCGACGTGATTGCCGAAGACGCCACTGCTTCGACGACGGATGCCACCGCCTCGACGACGACGGATGCCACCGCCTCGACGACGACGGACGCCAACGCGGACGTCAAGAAGGAGGAGGGTGACCCGGAGGAAGAGTGGTACGAGGAGCAGCGTGCTGTCGAATGGGAAGACTTGTCGCTCAAGACCAAGGTGAGTCTTCCACGTCGGCGTTTCGGCAGCATCGAGTCGCTGACTTGTGATGCCCGCAGCTTGAAGCGATCTACAACGTCTGCGAGTGGCACATGGTCGACCCTGAACGCCAGTTCCGCAAGTACCTCCAGTGGGATGGCGAGGCAGCATGGGTGAGTCTCGTGTGGGACTGTCGAGGGGAACGTGCCTGCTGACTTCCCAGCGGAACGCGGACCAGCGCCTCGACCCGATCGGCAAGGACGGCGAGGGTAACACCTACTACCACACGGCTGACGACCGCCTGTGGGTGCAACGACCCGTTCCCGAAGCGAACGCCGCCCAACCCGCCAGTCAACCGATTCGGCGACCCAAGACCTTGCTCGGGTTGCGCGCGGGACCTCGCGACAAGTCGAAAAAGGGCACGATCACGGGCGTGATGCGGTTCAAGTTGCGGAAGAACGCCAAGACGGGCGATTACGAGCAGGTCGACGAGGGTGCCGCCGCCGAGGTTTCGGGCGACGAGGCCGATGTCGACGAGGCGCCGGTCCGGACGGACGCCGACCGAGGCGAGCTCGAAGAGTGGGAGCGCGAGTATTGGGAGGAGCGCTTGCGAGCCGAGACGACGCCCGGTTTCGTCGAGTGGGAGGCCGTGAGTGCGCCGCTTCATCGGGTGGGGGTTCCGCTGAGCTAACTCGAGCGTACACAGGTCTGCCTCAACTTGGACGACTGGCGAGCGTTCGCCGAGCGGTTCGTCGACAGCGACGATGCCGACGAGCAAAAGTTGCGCGACTTGATCACCGACGAGGTCATCCCGACGATCGAGGAGGAGCAGGCTCGCCGCCGAGCCGAACTTGCCGAGCAGGAGCGGAAACGGTTGACGCGCGCCCAGACTCGAGAGTCGCAGGCGGAAGAGGAGAACCGGCTCGCGGCGGAACGGATCGCCGCCGCCGAACGCGGAACCCGGTCCGCGCGCCACGTCAAGTCGTACGCCGAGGCGGCGCCCACCCTCGAAACCGAGGCTGCCTCCAAGGCTCCTGCGTCGGGCGAATCGCGCGAGGAGCGGTTGCGGAAACGCGAAGAGGAGAAACGCCGACACGAGGAAGAGCTCGAGCGGCAGCAGCTTGAGGAACTGCGCGAACGCGAGCGGGAAGAGGCGCGGCAGAAGAACGGTGGCGTGTTGCCCGTCGAGTTGATGACGGACGAAGAGCGGGCCGCGCACGAGCTCGCGTTGGAGCAGGAACGGAAACGTGCCGACGAGGAGCGGAAACGCGCCGAGGCCGAAGAGAAGAAGAAGCAGCGCGAAGAGGCCAAGGTGCGCAGCAGGTGTTTCTGCGGCGTCTGTTTATGCCGACTGACTCTGCTCCCGCCTGCAGCGCGCTCGGGCTCGCGAACGTCGCGCCGAACAAAAAGCGGCAGCCGCTGCCGAAAAGGCTCGTGCTGCTGCGGTTCCGCCTCCAGTCGCACCCGTCCTCGACACCGGAGCCGCAGCCGACGAGGCGTGGTACCTCGATTGCGAGATTTGCGGTCTCGCCGGGTGGAACTATGTGCGTTTCGCTCTGCGTCTTGGTTTTGCACTTGGAATCGCACGCTGACTCGAGCACGCGAGAACAGGACGACGGCCAAGGCTTAATCTGCTGCGACCAGTGCGAGGACTGGCAGCACTTGCCGTGTCACATCTACGCCGACGAGATTGCCGGTCGCGCCCCTCAGCCGTACTCGAAGGAAGACTTCAAGTGGATCTGCGGGCATTGCCGCGGGACGTGCCACCGTCGACCTCGACCTCCGAAACCGGCCCCCGGTGCACCGCCGACGATCGCGTACGCCCAAGTCGGGTTGCCCGATCCGTCTGCCGCCCGGGCCGGACAGAAACGGAAACCGTCCGAGGCAGCGTCCAGTTCGGCGGCAGCGAAGAAGCCGAAGGTGCGCTCCCCGAGAAAGATGGACGCTTGATCGACGCGCTGACTTGATCTTCCTGCGCGCAGCCGAAAGCGAACGGTCAACCGCCGGCCGCCGCTTACGGGCAGCCCGGTCATCCGCTCTACCACCCTTCGGCGTATTCTCCCGCTGCGCCTCCCGCCGCTCCCGCTTCCGCTCCTGTCGCACAACCTGCGCCTCCGCCTCAACCGCAACAGCAAGCGTCAATGTCGTACGAACAGCTCAAGGCGGCCGTCGAAGCGAACCCGGCCTTGATGCAGCAACTGCCGCCTGAGTACCAGGCGCACTTTTCTCAACTGCTCGGGTTGCCGTTGCCCGCGGGGCCCTCGTAGTAGCACTAGCGTGGGCTCATAGTCAGGCGCTCGCATGCCGTAGCTTCTTTCCCCTGTTGCCAAATTTTACCTTGCTCTTTTTCGCTTCTCGAGTCCGCTCGCTTGTTTGTCGACTCGCTCGCCGTGACTGCCGTCTCGGGCGCCGCAGAGAGGATGGGCAAGCTCCGGAAGGCTAGGCCGACTGCTCCTGGTACGCCAGCGGGTCCGACTGCAGCTTCGGCGTCGTCGTTGTCATCGTCATCGCCGCACGACTCGCTCCGCCGCCGCACGCCTTCTATCGCCTCCCGCTCGAGCCACGGGTCGGCTCCGATCGCTTTGAAGAGTGCAGCTCACCTCGAGACGATCGCCGTGTCGCCTGCGGTCGTTTCTGCCGCGCCCGGTGAGCCGGTCGTCACGTCGGCGGCGAGTGGGGTCATCGCGTGAGTCGTGCTGGCGTGGCTTGTACTCGACGGGAGCTGACTCGGGAGCTTGACTTTGACAGCACCCCTGGCACGTCTGCGACGTCGAGCCCTCGCTTCTACCGCACCCGCTTCCCGTCGACTTCGACGATCGCCTCGTCCATCGAGTCTTCCCATGAACCGTTTACGCCTTCGCCTGCGCTCGCAAAACTACGGTCCCGACTCGAGTTCGACCGGGCTCATTCGAGTCGTCAGAGCGAAGGTCCGGTCGACTCGGGCGGCGGTCCTGCTGATGCGGCCCACGACGGTCAGGTCGAGGCAGTCGTGCACGAGGTCGACACGGCCAAGACTGCGCCTCGAGCGGACGACCGTGAGCAGGATGGCACTCCACCCTCTCTCCCCTTGTCGACTCGTCCGCTCGACCGTCCACCGTCTCAGATCCGGGTCGCCACGGTTACGACACCGCGCAAGACCGTCGCCCGATCGCTTACGAGCCCGGTCCAGCTCGTCATGTCGGCCATGCAGCTCTGGCTCGGCATCACGCTCGCCGTCTTGCTCGTCGCCAAGGCCCTGGTGGAAATCGCCTTGGAGAGGATTGCGAGGAGGCGTCGGGCGGGGTTAGGTTAGGGTTAGGGTTAGGGTTAGGGTTAGGGTTAGGGTTAGGGTTAGGGTTAGGGTTAGGGTTAGGGTTAGGGTTAGGGTTAGGGTTAGGGTTAGGGTTAGGGTTAGGGTTAGGGTTAGGGTTAGGGTTAGGGT